>JARBWK010000010.1:49745428-50223712 GCA_030556195.1 Anolis apletophallus
TTTGGATCTATCCTTTGGAACTGCTTTCGTAATTGGACTACAGCTTTGCTGTTTGCTTGATTCTTTGATCTCTTCAAAGTGTCTTTTGGACCTTTTTTATATTCAATAAAATTAGTTAGCCTTTGCTACGTCTCCGTGTGTGTGTTAAAGGGGCAGTACTAAGTCGGTGATTGTGACAATATCCAGAGAGCACTGTGGACTCAAACAATGTTGGATCAGGACCAAACTTGGCATGAATACTCAATATGCCCAAATGTGAACACAGATGGAGTTTGGGGAAAATAGACCTTGACATTTGGGGTTACAGTTTCTGGGATTTATAGTGAACACACAATCAAAGCATCTGAACTCTTGCAACAATGGAATTGAACCAAACTTGGCATATTGAACTCTCATTACGGTAGAAAGTACTGAAAGGGTTTGCTTGGGAATGGACCTTGAGTTTACAGGATTGTAGTTCACCTACACCCAGAGAGCACTGTGGAACCCCAAACAATGATCTTTGTTTTGTTTTTTTCCCCCCAAGAACCCACAATTTTGGGGGGGCCCCCCTTTTTAACCCCCAAAAACGGGGGGAAATTTTTAAAAGGCCCGGGGGGTGTTTTGGACTTAAACCCCCCATTTTTCCCCAAAACCCCGGGGGCCCCCCTTTCCCCGGGGAAAAGGGGGGGGGGGGAAAAGGAAAAAAGGGCCTAAAGGCTGCTGGAATGGGGGGGGTTTGGGGACCCCAAAAAAACCAGGGGGAAGGGGTCAAGTTTCCCCCCCCAAAATTTTTGGAGACTTTTTCCCCCTCCCTCTTCCCTTGGCCCCCCTTTCTTCCCCCCCCCCCCAACATTACTTTTTTTTTTTTTCCCCCTTTCCCCCGGGGCCATTTGAATCCAGGGGCAGCGTCGTTTAAGGGGGGAGGGGGGGGAGGGGGGAGAACGGCCCCGTGCGGCCTATGCGCGGGCTGAAGACCCAAAACAAAGCGAGCAGAGCGGGGGGGGGGAAGAAGGGGAGCCAGTGGAAAGAAAAAGTGTTCGGCAGGAGGGGGAAGAAAAGGTATTGGTGGTTCAATTTCCATGGCACACTTGATGGTTGCTCCGCGGCACACTAGTGTGCCACGGCACACTGGTTGAGAAACACTGTGTTAAGTGATCTCATGGCATGCAGATATCACACAATAGTGAATCTATGGCTGCATGAAGACAGAAAGAGAGAGATGTTTTCAAAAGTGCAGAGGCCCTTTATTGTTATCAAATTGCTTTCAAGTTCTTTTTTAAGACAACTGATGGTGTCTCTTTGGACAACTCATCTGGGTTTCAATATTCAGCATAAATTGCCAAATTTCTGGTAGAGTTTTGTGTTATGGTTACATGCAGAGGTGGGCATAATAATTGTTTAAATCATTTTTTTTATTAAATATGGGTTAGGCTTGTGCAGGATGAAACATAGTATTGTGGGAAAAATGCATTCTAGAGAAAGGTGAACCAGGTGTAGACATCTGCGAGGCGCCATTACAGGTAGCTACGATCAAGCTGCCACAACAGTATGGTTGTTATTCATCGTGCTGATGATCGAGCAGAGGCAGGCTGAGGCATCTTGCGGCTCTTGGCAGGCCAAGCGTATGTCCACTTTACTATATTGCTGGTCATCAGATCTTCAAATATGATCATGTTTTTGGTTTCCCTGGTGTTTAGCACTCTTTCAAGTGGGTACAAGACTATTTCAATAAACAAGATTAGGCATCAAGACTTTTATTTAAAATAGGTTTCCTGTAACTGACTGTTTGCATATTTTTGCCACTCAGGAAGAGAAGTCGGAGGGGCTGCCCAAATAATGAAATTACCGGCAACTACATTTGATAAATAGTTTTGCGGCATAGCACCACAGTTCCTCTCTCTGGCTTGGCACTGCCCAAAAAACATTTTCCCAAGACTTTTGAAACCACGATGATAGTCATAATGTGCATCCGATTGAGCATTGTCTGATGACCAAAAATGGTGGTAGAAAAAGATGAGGTATTTGTTATAACTCCTTTGTATTCTTTGCTATTTGCGTTGTTCTGTGGCTGGTGGCTGTCGTAGGAAAACCACTGAGTTTCGGCAGCTCCGAGCTGCGATAGTAATACTGGGTGATCAGAGTCTGCAGCTGAAGGAAAAATGGCTGCAAAGAAATGTACTAAGTGTAAGGGGAGGACGGAGCTGAGAAAAAATCCGGCACCGGAGTAACCCAGACTGCTATTCGTTACTAAGTTGCTTTGCAAAGGGAGAAGAAATGAGTCAGAGAAAAGTAATCTGGTTAGATTCAGCATTAGTTCGAGGAAGCGGGAGACCAGTATTACAAAAATCTAATTCTGAAAACCACGTTTGCTGGCTTTCTGATGATTATCTCGCTTCTGAGGATGGCTCGATTAGGACACTAAGCTTGGCTGGCAGGTGCTAAGTGAGCAAACTGAGGCTGGCTTTGGGAAGTGCAGCAGCTGGTGCTCATAGTCAGGAAAGTCTTCAGAAGACAGGCGTGTGTAAAGTGCTATAAGAAATGAGTTTTGGGGCTGTCTTTGCGGCGGTCAAAGAGTTGAGTCTGGTTCTTGTCTCCTGACTCTCCCGTGTTCCTGATATCAGGTACCTTGTTCCAGTTTCCTGATACTTGTGAGTTATAGGCTATTTCTCCACTTTGTTCTTAGGGTGAGCTGCTGTGGCAGCTCTAGCTGATGTTGGGGGCAAAGGTGGGGTTTTGGAATTCAATGTGCTTTTCTGTTTGGTTACCTGCCGTGTGTCCCTGAAGTGGGGCTTGCTCTCCCGCTGAGTTCACGTGAGTTCCTGCTACAAGAACCTGGTATTATGAAATTGAGGGGAGGCTGGTATTGTGTTATGGGGGCTATGATTTGCTATTCATGTATACTCAGCTCCTGTGACACTTGGAACGTCTCCTCCTTTTCAACTGCCTTTCTCCTGCTTTGGACTTCTGGACTGGACTTGTGACTACGCTTTTGGATTCTCCCTTCAGGACTTCGGCTTGATAAAACATGGTTCCCAGTGATATAGCCTGTTCTCCTCCTTTTCTCCAAATAGCAGGGCTCGTTCTTTGGATACAAGCAGAAGGCTCAACACAATTGGGGATTTTATTTCCTTTTAAAAGAAATAAATGCTCCAGATTACATGGAATGTTCTACTCCTATTCAAATGAACAATATCACAATGCCACTTCAGCTTGTCCTGTTTGACATGGGGTGTTGGCAGCTAAAAGAGTGATGTTAGACAGAACAGCATGGGCACTTATTCCAGCTTCTTGAAGGGATCTCATACAGTACCTTTTAGTCTCAAGTGGAAATGACTCTTATATTATATCAGTGCACTTCTTATAAATATTCTTTCATATGTTTGACATGATTCTAAACAAGTCATCTCTTCAAATCTTTAGAGATATCAGGTGGCAAAAAGGTGTTAATTTGCTTTGTAAATTACAGAACAGCAGTGGGCACTTATTCCAACTAAGACCCTACAAGAGTAATTATAGTGAGGCTGGGGATTAAATCCAAGGTCTTCTTAATGATGGGCTGGAAGACATAAATCTAACACTATCTCATGTAGGAAGGCTATGACTATGCAGATACCCTGTTGTTGTGATATTATGTATAATACTGAAAAACTAGCAAGTATGCGGACACTTTTGAATAATAACATCTTTAATAGAGGATAGATTAAAATAACCTACAAGTGGAAATAGCTCTTATATTATATCAGCTCCATCACAGCAATAGTTCATACTATGGATCCTATAACACAAACATATTTTTCCATATATTGAAATTTTCTGAAGGGCTAATAAAACAATACAGATAAAATGTTGCTTGCATCTAATTGATAAGAAAAGAAACGAGGTGAATAATTGTAATCTGGGATTGCACCCTTACTATGGAGCTTAAAAGAAAACATGTTGCAGTAAATCCCAGTGGGCGGGGTTTGGTGTTGTTATTTGGTCTAACAAGGTGATTATTAACTGTCACTAATTGTTTAGAATGCCAATAATGTATATATTTTACTGACGCCTAGTTCTAATGATGCTGCCACCAAATATTCTGGGGTAACTATTCGGCCATCAATTGGTAGGCGAGGATTAATAACAACCTAATAATGCTGCCTTCAGCCGACCACTGCTGGGTTTTCAAAGTGAGGCTTGACTTTGGAAATACTGACACCAGAGACTTATGAGCAGAAGAAACTGTAACTGGTTTATTTTAAGATTGAGAGCGTTAGCGTGATATCAATGTTACAATACTTATCAGATCTTAAGTACAATGCTTAGTTGTTATTCTTTCATAGAGGTTCCTTCTTTAAAATGTTACAAAAAGAAGTTCAGTTCGTTTCTTTCTTAGAATATCATAAGATTATGCAGTTAGTCTCCTTTCTAAACCAGTTTCTGTCAGTTCAGCTTATAGTTTGTTCCACGAGAATGCAACTATTCTCAAAAGGCTCTTTCTGCCACCTTTATGCCTCAGCATAAACTATAGATTGGCTTTCCTAGCACAATCTCGAGACTGTTCCCTTTTCCAGTCCTAATTCTTTGACTATTTCTGACTGGCTCTATTGTCTCTTCTCCACCAACTGCTACTTTGACCTCCTTCTTTTAAAAACTAACTCTTAACTCCTTCTTTCAGCTGTCTTCCTCAGCTGACTTTCCCTAACCACCCTCTCAACTCACTAAGCTGAGCTCAATTGGTTTTCCAACTGCCCAAATTCAAATTCTTGCCTTGCTACTAAGGTAGTTAACTCCTCCCCTTTCACCATGGCAATGCAACTCCAAGGAGCTGTGTCTGCCAACATCACCCAGTTATGTTATTCCTAAATACTTAACCATTTAAACACATACACAGAATTATACTTAACCTGCAATTAAAGGTAATACTTCATCATACTTGGGATTACTGCAAAAAATCTCCTACCAAAGTCTCTTTTTCAGCTGCCATTGACTATGGCCCCATCTAATATAATATAATGCAGTTTCAAATGTATGTAAGTTTGAAACATGGAACAGCTTAGACTATGCTACTGGAAAGTGAGATTAACAGGAAGACATTGGTTATTATATGTTTTTAATGGTTTTTGTATTTATTTTATAATGCTGTTTTAAATATTTTAATTGTATATTGTGGATTTTATGGCATCAAATTGTTGCCAATTTGTAAGTCGCCTTGAGTCGCCTTCAGGCTTGAGAAAGGTGAGATAGAAATACAGTGTTCCCTCACTCCTTCATGGTTCGCTTACCATGGACTTGCTGTTTTGCGATTTTCTCTAAACGGCCCTCCTTCTCCTTGCCTTCTTTTCTCCCTCTCTCTCACTTTGCCTTCTCTTTGCTCTCCTCCCTTCCCCTCCCTTCCTCTGGCAAGAGGGACACTTTCACCTACATGGCCTTCCTCCTCACCTTCCTTCTTATGCTGCTTTCCCTCCTGAGGCTCTGGGAGAAAGAGGAGGAGGAAGATGCTGGGGCTGGGGAGAAAAGGGAGGGAGCCACCAGAGCCATTGCCCTTGGGAGGCAAAACAAAGTCTGGAGCAAAGAGCTGGCCAGGCTGCCCTGGATTGCCTCCAGATGAGGCCTGGCTGAAGTGCGACAGCTCCTGCAGAAGGAGCACAAGCTGAGTGAGAGGGACAATTTCCTCCTCTGCTTTCCCTCCTCTTGTCCCTCTCATACGACTCGTGCTGCTTCTGCGGGAGCTGCCACACTTCAGCCAGGTCTCCTCCAGTGGCAGCTCCTACAAAAGCAGCACGAGCTGAGTGAGAGGGACAAGAGGAGGGAAAGCAGTGAATGAAGGAATTTCCTCCTTCACTTTCCCTCCTCTTGATCCTTTTGCTTGGTTCATGATGCTTCTGCAGGAGCTGCTGCACTTCAGCCAGGTCTCCTCCAGTGGCGGCCCACTGCAGCCTGGCCACCTCTTTGCTCCAGACTTTTTTGCATTTGCCAGGCCCAGGGGCAGTGGCTCCGGCAGCTCCCTCAATTTCCTCCCCAGCCCCTGCATCTTCTTCCTTCACAATATTTCACATTGCGGGTGGTCCTGGAACAGAACACCCGCGATAAGTGAGGGTACACTGTATTGTAAATAAATAAATAAAGTCAGTGTAGGCTCATAAAATGCAGTTTAATTGCATCGAACTACATTATATGAGTCTACAATGACCATATAATGTAATGCAGTATCTGCTTGTAGAAAATATGCTGAGGAGAGATTCTAGCAAAACAATGTAAGGTGTGTACCTTTAAAGACCCCCACATAGGCAGGGCCGTAGCCAGGATTTTGATTCGGGGGGGAGGGGCTGAGTTTGGTTCGGGGGGCAGCTGAGACTGGGTGGAAGAGGGTCTACCCTAGCAAACCTTTTGTATTGCTATCCCAATAACCCCATTAATGTGGGATATAATGAGCATGGTGATCAGATCATGATATAAATGCACATAACAGTTTAAATAATGTACCAGTAAGGCCTTCTCGCGGACCACTCTGACCCCCCCGGCTACCTGCCTGCACATAGGTACACATCTGATTATACATTCTGAAATGATCTCTTCATCAAAGGGAATGGGTATGCATTTGTTTTGTGTTTTAGAATGGCAAGCCCACAAACAATTAGAGAAGGGAAGTGAATATATTCAGGGGAAAAACCCGGGAGAAATATGTTGGGGAAACATGAGGACAAAGTTAACCCCAGCTGTAAGATGGAATGTATATTTTAAAACGAAAAATCTGGTTGCAAATGATACATTGCCATAGCATTGTCGTCTCTATGATAAAAGAGCATCTCCACCCCTACTTTCATTCCAATTTGATATATGTGCATTCAACAGCTACATGGGTTTTTAACACTGCCCACAGACAAGTTCCATGACTTTCTGTTATACCTCATGTTTTAAACAGTTCTATTTCTTTTTATTAAAAAAACCTATGTTTGCATCTTCTTTGCATGCTTTAGTTATGTTTATGTGTCTCTCATTATAACAAACATGTCTCAATCACAACCCATAAACAGTACTGAAGCTGCAAGTATATAATTTCATTATTTCAGGATGTGTAAAAATAGAAAAATCCTAGCTGGGTGGCAATTCACTTTTTTAAAGAATAAAAATGGAAGACACCAGTGTATAAGACAATTTCATCGAATTCTAAAATACTTGAATATATGATAAAAGGAAAGAGAAGTCAGAGAGAGGTTATCCCTTCCTTGTGAGCACTATTTTCAATTATTGATTCATTCACTCAGTCCAGAAACTAGTGACAAATTGTGGGACACACAATTGTTCACATGCACAATTTAGATTCAGGAGACTACAAATAAAAGCTGTCTCATATCAAAGTACTCCAGCATAGTATCTGTCAGGAACAGATTCTCTGTGCAGTGGGATAATGAGACTGACCAATTTATTCTAAGTTGGATTCTCACAGTTCTATTTTACTTGCTGATTCAAAAAAAATGTCACCAGTTTTCCCTATCTGCTCTAGTTTTGAGAGAGAGAACATTTTCCACATACCAGTTTTCACCTTCATGCCCATAGAAAACCATGATAACCATATAGCAATTAGAGGTGATGCAGTCTATTCAATACAATTCTCTGAATCAGCACCCCAAATAACTTCAGGAACAGGCCTAAAAACCAAGGCACCAAGAAGCTTTTGTTGGGCGCTCTTATCAATAATGTGTTAAACCAATCAGCTGTTGTCAATCTTATTGACATTGCTTCTTTTGTATACTTTTTGTACATATTTTGTACATGTTCCAAAGCGGGTTTAAGAAACCCACTTAGGTGCATGTTTAAGTCCATACAACTCCTCCTTCTAAATTGTGTGCTTTCCCTGGGGGGGGGGGGGCAGTGACACCCCCCACCCAAGGCCTTAAAATAGGAAATAACGTACCCGGTTACCATTATATCTTTCGACATGATTTTTCGAATGTACCAAAGTAGCACTAAGAGATGGAGGGGCAAGAGTGATTCCCCCCATCTCTTAGCGCTACATTGATATGTTCCAAAAACCATGCCTAAAGATATAATGACAGCTGGGTAAGTTTTTATTTTATTTTAAAGGTTTTAGGGGAGATTTGAGGAGAGGGTAGATTCCATTTGTGCTTCTTTGGGCACACTGGGAGGGCACTGAGACACCCAACCCTCCCCAAAAGAGCTTAAAATAGAAAATAAATTACCCAGTCGTGATTATGCCTTTCAGCATAGGTTTTGGGACATATCAATGTTGCACTAAGAGACGGGGGGAGAAGAGATTTCCCCCTCCCCACTTTAGTGCTACATTGGTATATTCCAAAATGTTTATTTTAAAGGTTTGGGTGGGATTTGGGGAAGGGGTTATTTTGATACTTCTCCAGGCCCACTGGGCCCAGGGAAGTGAATTGGGCTTTGAAGATTGACCCCTCGGCAGTCTCAGGACTACAAAGGGGTCTGTCCCCACAAAGCCCATAGTCCATTAGATCCTGGTCTTTCAGGAATACCCAGTTCTAATAGAGCATCAAATTAATGTGGAACAAAGCAGAGTCTTTCTGCTTTGTCTCGAATTAATTCAGTTTAATCTGAGACGTCATATGGACACCTCCAGTAAAACCATGGGAGCTGCTGCGTAATGGGCCCTGTCTGGATTGGCCCTAAATATGGAGTCTCCTGCATATAAAGAATATACTGTACCTTTTAACTAAAGCCTTTTTGCTTAATGTCAATTGGCAAACTTAAAGTCTGCAATTTAATATGATGAATTTCATGGATGTGTATGTGAATGCACAAACCTGCACACAGTAAATTGTGTAAACCATCTTTATTATATATTTTATTCACGTATTTTCTACAATTGTCTCTAAAACATACAAATAGATATATAGGGTACCATTCTATTTGTAGAACCCAAATACCCTTACAGTACCAGATCCTATCTGAACTTGGAATTTAAGTAGGGTTGACCCTGATTAATAGTAGAATGCTGCACCGGGTGCTGTAGGCTATATTTCAAATGGAGGAATTGGCAAAACCACCTCTGAGGATTCCTTGCCAAATAAAACCCTACAAAATTCATGGGGTTTCATGCATAGACCCACAGAGATTTTCACATTAGTTACTCTAACATTCAAGAATCACACAGGAATCATGGAATTATGGTATGTGTTATGAGAATGGGAAATGTTTTCCATTAGTTTCCTCTTCGTCTCATGCGAATAACCAGGAATTGTTCCAGCTGGCTCTGTAGCAATCACCTTTAGACAAGGAGGAGGTAGGTGGAGAGAGTATAGATTTTCATAAACAGTACATCAGTGACCTCAAAACCTTCCTCCAGCTTTCAATTAAAACACACTTAGGAACTTCAGGGGAAAAAGTAGGTATATTTTTCCGAGTGTTTTTCATTTAAGTAATGAATGTTTGAAGTTTGTTGCTTTGTAAATAAAGCAGAAAGAAGGGGATCTTTGATTAGCTTTGCTCCAAACACAGCAATCATGAAAGCACCAAACAGAATGACAGATCAGGTTTGCATCAGAAAGCAGCCAGGAATAAACTGGGCAAGGAAGCTAAGCAGGCAAGTTTCCTCTGGGACTTTGGATCTACTTTTCTCTAAATCATCAGGAATAATCAGTAGGAGGTGGTGACAAAGACACATGCCAACTATACAGAACTGCAGAGGAAATAAATCCCCTTTAAATAACTATAGTGAGCTATCCCAAAAAGCTTCTAATTCCCTATCTTTGGGGAATTAGGGTTTCCTGAATCCCCAGGCGCCATGGTCCAAATTCTGCTTGGATGCCATGCATTATGCAAATACATATCCTTGTCTCAAAGGACCCATTTACACAGTACCTAAAGGGGTGTGTGTAGGTTGCTACATGACAGTACTAACTGTGTGCTGATTCACTGCAACAGCTGAAAAATACGGGATAAAAATATTCACATCATTGTATATCCCTGAACTCACCAAAACATGTGATTTCCTTCCTTCCCTCCTGTGGAGACTAAGCCAGCTTTTTAAAAGCCCAAAACAGCTGATTGAGCGGTGAAAATTCACTCTATTATATGTTGAACCTCATATATGCACATGCAAATCTGCTTATATTTATATTAAGATATATATTAAGATATTCACATGTGTGCATACACAGTTCAGTGCATAATGGAGTAAAATTTGTAAACAAAACTTCTGTGGAATGTCCTGATTGAGAGTAAATATGTACAGGATTGTGATGTATTTCCCCCCCTAAAAATTGTTAACAGAATATGTATTGAAATAGCAGCCTAATTTTTTGTTCTTACTTGTACACTCTGCCCTCTAGTGTATTATATAATAATAATAATAATAATAATGGATTCTTTGGAAATGATTCATTGGCATGTATGTCACAAGTAATACCTGCCAGTAGTAAAGAAGTGGAGGGATCACAAACTTGTAAAGGTAGTGGAAAATGAACATGCAAAAATACTGTGGGACTTTCGAATCCAGACTGAGAAAGTTTTGGAACACAATACACCAGACATCACGTTAGTGGAAAAGAAAAAAGTTTTGATTATTGATGTTGCCATACCAGGAGACAGTCAAATTGATGAAAAACAACAGGAAAAACTCAGTCGTTATCAGAACCTCAAAATTGAACTGCAAAGGCTCTGACATAAACCAGGTAGTCCCAGTGGTAATCAGCACACTGGGTGCCATGCCAAAAGGTCTCAGCCGGCATTTGAAAACAATAAACATTGACAAAATCATGATCTGTCAACTGCAAAAGGTCACCTTACTTGGATCTGTGTGCATCCTTCGAAAATACATCACACAGTCCTAAACGCTTGGGAAGTGTTCAATTTGTGATTTTGTGATATGAAATCCAGCATATATCTCTTGTTTTCTGTGTCATATTGTGTTTTTGTGTCAGTAAAATAATAGTAGTAGTAGTAGTAACAACAACAACTCCTTGTCAGATTATTACCAATGGCTTCTGACTCTGAAAGCACATTCAATTCTAAATGTAAAGAGAAGGTTACATTCATATGCTTGAAAAAATCCATCCTATAAAATAGAGTTTTGTTCATTAGAAATTCTCCCTGCTGTAGATGTTACCTCAGAGCCAAACTTGCATATGCCTTCATAAAATAAGTAAGAAAGCAATTCTTTGAATCTGTCCATTCAGAAAACAGCCATTTTTTAGCCTTTGAAAAACTTTGAGTAGTTTTCTAAAATGGCCTGGGAAAAGAGTTTTCCTTTTGAAGGACAAATTGGTCAAGCAACTAGCTTATCAATTTATGAAACACTTGTCCAATGGTTCCCAAGCTACTTCATATGGATAGGCATTTCCCCTCCTCTTTCTGAAATTGGAAAGCATTTCAGAAATCTCCTTTTCTATCTTCTTTGAGGAAAGAGCCATTGTCATTTGATCAAATAGGATCTCATGTAAAACCCCCTCTAGGGATTGTAAGATCTAACCAACTAGAGCCATTCCAAAGCAAGGCAATGGGCAGAAGTAGCAAGCAGCTTAAACAGTCCAAATTCTTGTGCACTGAGTATACTCTTTTCAATACCCAATTGTTGTCAGCTCTAAAATGGACTACGAAACAGTTGGAGTCAAGAGGCTGTCATGAAGAGGGCAGCTGGGAATGTTGATATTTCTCACAGCCTTTCCCACTCACCTGGCTCTAAAGAAGTGGCTCACCAAATGCTGCTGGGATTGTTCCAGCTCATGGTGCCAATAAATAGCTGAAGTCAACTTAATTCTGGCCAGCCGAGGGGAGTTAATTCCATCATCTCATGCTGTGTCTTTCTCCACACAACACACAGAGACACTCCATAAATCTCTGTGCTTTTCTGTACCCTTATCTGAATTGTAATGCAGTTATTAAACAAATTCTAACATATCCCCTTCAATACTATTTTTCTTTAAAAAAAATTAAAAACCCCACACAAAATAAAGCCTTAATAAAAGCCAAATACTCCAGAAACCTCTCTTAGAACTGAAAATATGACTACTTCAAAAGTCTTTACAAGGGCAGGATTTTAATGGCTGAATAATACGCTGGAACGGAGCAGTAATTTCTTCTTGAATGCTGGGATGAATTATTTATGCTTTGACAACATTATGTGTCTCCAAAGCAGCTTTTAGTTATTCGCCTATTCGAGGCTACAGCTGATCTTGCGGCCCGCTCTTGTAATTACATTAACCTCTTGACACAACATTGACAAGCTTTTCCTGTGAACTGCGATCAATAGCCCATAACTGCTACCTATTTAAATTGGGCTATAGTTACACTTCAGATTCTAATTAGTTCTCCACCCCCTCCTCCCTTTCATTTTTGTGGGTTCTGTGGAGGGGGGAAACCTGTTATCAAAATTGGTTTTGGTTTTTGTTTTCTGAAAAGTCATTAATATAAAGCTTTGAGTACCTAGGAAAAAACAAGACAAGTTTACTAGATTTCAGTGCCAAATGCACAGCCCCTATATTAGATCACATCTGCATTTAAATGGAACTGTAGCCTTTGGCACAGGAGCGCTTCCAGGAATCAATTACTTGAGAAATGGTACAGGTAGGGGAGATTGCGACTTGATACCATTGAAGTACACCCATGTAGTGGAATGCCATTTGAGTTTGTTCTTTCTTTCTTTCTTTTCTTTTTCTTTTCATGAAAGCAGTAGCCACTGCATACTGTACTCCAGTGAAAGGGAGTGAGCCAGCCTTAATAGCTGAATAATTGACTGTGTAGCAAAGATAAGAGGGGCATGTTGTGTTTTTGTTTCAGAAACTGGCTATAAAGATGTTTCAGAATCTTTATTGGGGGAAAATGGCATACCTTTACATTCATGCAGTTGTTTCTCAGTTGTGCTATACCTCTGTGTTACAGATTTATGAGACTGCACAATCAAATATTTATTGTGCATTGATGCATAGCCATGCCCTACCATGAAAGTAATACATAATGCAGTCCATTGCACAACACACAATGTGAGATATGCACAAGGCCACCTCATGTGCTACTCTGCTTTCATAATTGTCAACTGAATACAGTTATTATTCATCAGTGAAAACACTACAATCATATGAAACCAAAGCCTTGCACATAAGAACCCCTCAGTGCAGGGCCATAGCCAGGATTTTGTTTCGGGGGGGGGATGACTTTGGTTCGGGGGGGCTGAGACTGGGTGGAAGAGGGTCTACCTTAGCCTTTTGTATTGTTATCCCAATAACCCCATTAATGTGGGATATAATGAGCATGGTGATCAGATCATGATATGAATAAGCATAACAGTTTAAATAATGTACCAGTAAGGCCTTTTTGCGGACCACACTGAGAATTTCGGGGGGGGGGGCTGAAGCCCCCTTAGCCCCCCCCGGCTACATGCCTGCCTCAATGCTATCCCCACACACATGGGGGATAGAACCATTTCTGCATTTAGAACCCTTTCTGTTATTAGCATTTCAAATCATGAGAAGGTTAACAAATACATTCAGTTCTATATTCATGTTTTCACTTTCTCATTAAGTAATTTAGCTAATGTGGAAACTTCAGGGGGTCCTTTCTCCCTCATTGTTGCAACTGTAGAACACATTTACCATTATTAACCCCCCCCCCAAGTTTAAGAAGGTTTGATTCATCCACTGATTTTGGGGGATTTTCAAAAAGTGTTTACAAACAACTTATCTTTTTTTTAAAAAAAACCAAACTATAGGAGCTATTTCCTTGAGTTTTTCTACATTGACACAACATAATGAGGGCATCACATCATTCCCCTAAGTTTCAGAAAGATTCGCACATCTACTAATTTTAGGGGAATTTTTTAAATATTTAGAAAATACTTTTTAAAAAGTTACAACAATCCCTTTGAATGTGTCTATGTGACACACAACACATACCATAGGACTTCAATTTAGGGATTTTCCTCCCAGTCCAACACAGATTTACTATCAGGCCTCTTTAAAGATTTAATAATTTATTTGGAACTCTAAATTCAAAGTGTGGCTAGTTGATGCTACCAATGGACAATAATAATATTATTATTAACTAGCTGTACCCGACACGCGTTGCTGTGCCCTATTATAGAGATGCGAGAAAGTCTGAGTATGTAAGGGTTGGAATTGATGTTACTTATTGTCTTGGTGGGGTCATGGCTGTGTCTTTGTGGGTTGTTCTGGTGGGTGGGATGTTGAAGTCCTGTGGAGTTGTCGGTGTGTGGTGTTGCTGGTGTTCTGCAGAGCTTGTGGATATAAAATGTTTTTGTCTTTCCGTCTGCTGTGTTGATGTAGAGGTTCTGTGGTTTCCCATCTCTGGAGCACGCTACGTAGAGTTGTCCGTGGGAGAAGCATTCTGGGTCAAGGTCTATGCCACAGATTTGTATTCTTTGTCCTTGAGCCTTGTTTATGGTGATGGCAAAAGCTAGTGTAATTGGGAATTGGAGATGGCTGAAGTGGAACGGCAAGGTTGTGTTATGTGCGTATTGTGTTGTGTGTAGGTATTACTTTTTTGGTGAGTTAGTGGGTGTGTGGTGGCATTGTGGGTGGTAGTATGTTGTGGAATGCTTGTGTGGGTGGGGTGTTTTGGGTGTTTGTGTGTGTTTGTAGAGTATCAGTGCAGTGTTGTGTTGTGTTGTGGTTGGAGTATAGGTGGAGTTGGTTTTTGTTTGTGGTGGTGGTAGGTGTTGTGTGTGCGGGGTCCCGTAAGGTTGGGGGGATGGGTTGTGATAGGAAATTGTGTTGTGTTGTGTGGGTAGGAATTGCTGGAGTATTGTGCCTGGGAGTGTGTGTATTTGGATGTGTGTGTGGTGGTGAGTAGTGAGTGCAGTCCTGGGTTTTGTGTTGGTGAAGTTGTCAGGTATTTGTGGGGTGTATTTTGTGTGTGTTGTGGTGACATAGTTGTCTCAGTCTGGCTGTGTGCTGGTTGTGATATGGAGGGGGTGTTGCTTTTGCCAGTAGTGTTCGTTGTGAATTTTGGTCGGGGTGGGTTTTTGTGTTGCAGGATTGTTTTTATTTTTTTATGGATTTTGCAAGTTTGTGTTATTCCAGCGGTATGTGTTTGTCAGTGGTGCCTGTGTCCCTGGTGCCCTATTTGTGTTAGTGTTATGTCCTCCTGGTAGTTGTTATGTCCTCCTGTGTTAGTTGGTTGTACTGTGTACGTTTCTGTTTAGCAGTGGTATGTATGCATTGTGTGTGTTGTGTGTCTGTTGTGTTGTGGGTCTGTAGAGGTAGGCATTGCGAGTTGTGTGGCTGTCATGTTGTGGGTGTGGTGTTTGTAAAGTGGAGGATTGGTGGTGTGTGGGTGGAATGGTGCTTGGAGAAGAGTTTGTGGTGTTGAGTGTATAGTTTGTTGTTGTGAGTGTACAGTGGTACTGTGGTGTGGATGTACGGTGTGTATGTGGGGTGTGTTAGTTGGTTGTACTGTGCTGGTTTCTGTTTAGCAGTGGTATGCATGCATTGTGTGTGTTGTGTGTGAGGTGTGTTGTGGGTCTGTAGAGGTAGGCATCGTGAGTTGTGTGGCTGTCATGTTGTGGGTGTGGTGTTTGTTAAGTGGGTGTCTTTTGTTGTGGGTGTCTTTTGTCCTGTGAGTGGTATGTATGTGCTCTGTGCACATAGTTGTGTATCTTCTGCATATTGGCGTTGTGTGGTATTTTGTGCTGGCTTGGTCTTTTGGATTGTGTTTCTCGAGTGTGGTTGCGAGAGTTGTAGTGCCTGGAGGAGTGTGTGGTGTTTTTTGTTGTTGTTGTGATTGTGTGGCTGATCGTATCGTGGTCAGTGGTTTGTGGTGATTACCAGCGGTCAGTTTTACTGGTTTGGCCAGTGTGGGCGAGGCTGAAGGAGCCTGTCCTTTAGGCACTGTGTGTCCTAAAGTTTCTTTGCTAAAAACCTTCCTTGCCTGAGGCCTATTTTTGTTGCCAAGTTTGGTATCTCTGCCTTGGAAGGTTTCTCTGCCTATGGCAGTCTTTGGATGATGGGTCCTCCTTTATATATATAGATAATAATAATATTTTTTATTTATAACCTGCCTCCATCTCCCTAAAGGGGACTCAGGGCAGCTAACATGTGGCCAAGCCCAAAAGAACAATACAAACACAATTAAACATTAAATAGCAGAGGAAAAAAATCATAACAAAATAATAAAATGACAAATAAGATAAACGATATAGCAACATATAGTATAATCAACAGAGAGGGCTAACTCATTTGGGCTTTCTGATGCAAGCAGAATTCTGGGAAATGTAGTTTAGTGCAGGGTCTTTTCAATTCTCTGTCCTCATCTTCCCAAACTACATTTCCCAGAATTCTCAGTCTCCCAGCTCGCTTGCCCTCTCAAAGGCACCCTGAATCTCCCTAATTTAAAGAGGAATTGTTTATTTGGCTTTGCAACACTGATAGTTTGCTGTTTGTGCTGAAAATGAAACTGACTTTGGAAGATTTACGAGGTTTACAGAATCATAACAAAAAATAATATGTGAGTGGGTTTTTTTTGCATTTTTTGCATGGGCACTCCTCAAATTTCTTAACATCATAAGTATGAATCTTATGGAATAGATTTGACAAATGAGACACCAACAAATTTTTGCACAAACCTAATATGCATGTAAGTAGAGCTGGGTCAAGCTACGTGTATTTACTTCTAACTAAATAGCCAGTTTTGTTATTCTGCTGAGAATCCAAGATGTTTCCCTGGCTATTCAAACAAATGAGGTCATTTATCTCTCTGTGTTGTATTATGTTACATTACATTATGTTAGTTACATGGGCAAAACATTAACAAGTAATAAGAAATTAAATTGGAGCCCTTATTAGTGATCTAGAGCTAATTATCTTTTCAGCAGCATTTCAAATGGTCTTCAGGATTGTTAATGTCTTGGAGGATTTCACAACTAGCTGCTCATTCGATATGCACAAGCAGCTCTCTGTGAAAACTATCAGTGAGAAGTTTACATTCCTTAGTCCATTACATCTTCTTGATGAGCTTTCATGCCCCACTCAGCAACAGAAGAACATTTGGATACCACCGCTCTGCGTATATGTGTGCAGGTTTTGCAATCTTTGCAACTTGTTTAAGTGGCTGAGTAAGATGTAAAATAGGGTTTAAATAACCCAGAGCCTAATTAGGCAGAGTAGGATTTCCTGTTGTAATTTGGGTTACATGTCTCTGACCATTTATTGCAGTTATATCACTGAAATCAGAGATGCTGCTCTGGACTTAATGGATTGAAAAAGCAAAGTGGTAGGAGTTAGACATCCTATCCTTAACACACGACAAAAAAGATTTCAGCACAACCCAGTTCCATACTAAGCACTCCCTGTGTTTTAAGAATTATATCCTTACATGTTCTGTTGTCTCAGGCAAATAGGAGCAAAAGGCAATTAGGTACTTAGCATACCACAGATTCTATTCCAAACTCACCTAATACAAAAGCTCTTGGAGGCAACTGAATGAGATGAGGGGAAAATAAGTAATGCAAGATTTTGGTAACCTCCTTCTCTTGTTGAACAATCAGGCCTGTATTTTATGATAAATAACGGTTACACTAATAGTAGTACACTGAGTATTGTATCTCAGTCCAGCGAAAAAGAGAACAACATTTTTACATTGAAAATTGTCTCCTCCCAAACTCTACTGGATCCCAAATGTCTTGCTTGTGACACAATATAGTAGAAATATAGAAATACGTTGTTTTATAAGCAAATTTGTGTGTCATTTGCCTAGAATCAGTATAATTGGAATCACATGAATTCCAGGCAAAACACTTATGCAAAAAAGTTTTTGTCAGTTAGGTTCTTAATATTGTCATTTAAAAAAGAAAAAAAAAGAAAATGCTATCGCAAGATTATGGTCTCACTCTCAATGGCTAGTTTTTCACATAAGGAAAAATAGCAGACTTGTTTTCTGCTGCCCTGGAGACTAGGACTTGGAGCAATGGGGTCAAATTACAGAAAAGGAGATTCTACTTGAACATTAGGAAGAACTTCATGACTGTGGGAGTTATTCAATAATAGAACTTACTGCCTCGAAGTGTTGTGGGGGCTCCTTCTTTGGAGACTTTTACACAGATGGACATCTGTTGGAGATGCTCTAATTGTGCTTTTCTTGCATGACAGAGTTGGACTGGATGTCTCATGTGATCTCTTCCAGCTCTACTTTGCTGGGTATGGATGGAAGCCAAATGCATCTCATTGGCTAATCAGTGGCTAAATGATGAGGAAGATTTGCCAGAGATGCTGAAAAGTTAAATCCTGAGAAGTTATTAAAGGAGATGCTGGATACCTTTTTGCACAATGTCTAAAAAGTATTAATACTTGGTAAATGACGATGGGACTGTGGCCAGAATCTTCTGCCTGCTGTCAGTTTCTGTGTATGCATGTTTTCATATAAAGCAAACACGACAAAGAATTTAAATAATCAATATATTATTTTCCAAATAATATATTTTAAAAATAAATTATTCCAGATATATGAGGAAATAGTTATTTTTTCCCAAATAAAATGTGGTGATGATTAGACATATGAGAGGGTAATAGCAAACTAGTAAATAACCACTTCTGGAAATGTTAGAGAAATGGTATTGCTAATTTTATAAATAGAAATCATTTTGCCAGAGTTGGAGCTTTATAAAGCTGTTTCCATATCCCCACTGGAGTGGGTTGAGACCTTTTATTGTATGGTGATACACACAAACTAGCTAAGCATTTGTTTCATTCAGAATATAGAGAACTTTTTATCCTTTCTAAATATTTTCATTTTCTTTTTGTTTGGCTAGGACAGAACGCATAGAACTATGCTTCTCAAAATGGGGCTTTGATATTGCTTTTGTCATGTATTTAAAGCTAATTCTTCCAGATGTCTATCTCCCACCCCCACCCCCAGACACACTTATTGCTAAGAGGTTATCTATGTCACTGCAGAAAGAAGATACTTTTAATAGACACCTCCAAGAAGACAGTAGAATTTAATTTACTAACTTCAGTGAGCCTTGACATAGGAGAAAATGGGATGCTGACAACAGTAGTGAAAGTTTCTGACAAACAGCACCAATGACCGTCAGAAATTATTACTGTGGCTAAAAGTTGTTGAAATCAGCAAATATACAAAGGCTGTCAGAATTGAAATATTAAAAATGTGAAACACAACCTAATTAAAAACCAAGTAAACAATGTAGATGATAGCAAGTGGCTGACATACAAAGATGTAGTGTATTGGAATGGAATTAAATACATCCTGAAACCAAGGGAGCAATTGGCACAAGAAAATAAGATGTTAAACTGGTTTCCTTATAGACAACTAAGCGAAAGATTTAAAATCGACGAAAAATGTGGCTTCGAGGATAGTCAGAATGATTTGGAAAACGTGCTATTGGGCCCAGATAAGAAATTGGTTGGGAAAATTTACAAAATTATAGCACCTAAGAATTCAACCCCAAAAAATTGTACTAAAAATGGTCGAGAAACATAGGTTTTAACATAAATCAAGCAAAGTGGAAACACATCTGGTTGAAAAATGTAAATACGTCATATAGTTGTAAATTAAGGGAAAGTTGGGTTAAATTACTGTATAGGTGGCACCTCTCGCCAATGAAGTTCGCAAAGATGTACAAAAACACAAGAGCGGAATGCTGGAATTGTGGGGCTGCAAATGGCACGTTTTCCCATCTATGGTGGTTATGCAGCAAAGCCAGAAAATTTTGGAAGATGATAAATTGCGAATTAGGAAAAATCTTTTGCAGACAATTGGAAGAGAAACCAGAAACACTACTCTTGGGTATACTAGGGCAAGACTTTGACAATAATGAAAAAAATATATATCTAATGTTAATAACAGCCACGAAGCTCGTATATGCCAGGTACTGGAAATCCCAGGGCGTCCCGAAAAAAGAGGAGTGGCTTCATAAAATTCTTGAAGTCATTCAAATGGAATGGCTAACGGAGGCGCTAAAGAATACGGATCAAACAAAGACAAAGACAGATTGGTCCCTGATCCAAAAATATTGCATCAGGGAGCACAATATTAATCTAACTCTCAACTGGAGATAGCTCTAAGATAAGAATGTAGGCGTAAGGTATAATGGCATAAACCAATAAGAATTGTGAATAGAGTGGGTAAATTGACATTTTATACTTTTTACCTATAGGAGTGCTAAGTAAATCAAGTAAAGAAGCAAATGAAGATCGAGATTTAATCACAAGTTGTTTTGTAAAGTTAACATGAAGACTGTACCTCCCTTTCCCCCTTGAAGTACCTTCCCCCCTCCCCTTGTCCCATTGTTCCCCCCTTCCTGCTTGGAATCCCCCTTCCTCCACGCCCTTCCCTTACTCTACCCTATTGTGCCTGTACCCACTGTATTGTGTATATGTTGTTTTTACCAAAAATCTCAATAAACATTCTTTTAAAAAAAACAACAACAATGTTATTGTTAGATTAAAAGTAAAGCAGGTTTGGTACTTTTCCGAGCATAAAAAGTACAGTCAGAGAGTGATGCTACTTACGTGTCAACTCTGAAAAAGAGGGTTTTGGTGCCAGAAATCAGACAGGCACTTGCAATGAAAGACTAACACTGTGATTAAATGCATTTTAATACACCCTGTGCCCAATTTGAGATAATATAGGCTAGATGGGTGAATGCAGTACAGTTGGAGCTATGGAAATTTAATGTGAATGAGAAACACCACTGCGCATGGCAAAGAGTCTGACCTTCTCCGCTGCTGGCACGGAGCCTGGAAATATTGTTTCAACTTAGGGAACAGAGAGACTCAGCATTGATACTGCACTGTGTGAAAGAAATAACTAATAGATGGCTATTGTTCTCAATCTTAGGTATGACAGAGAGATGATGCTAATGATTTATGCAGTGTTTATTGGACTAATGAAATGTCATGTAAGCAACAATAATCACCAGCCAATTATGATTGTTTTTATCCATGAAGAAGGGGTGGGCTTAACTGAAATGACTCCATTGAGGTATAAATGTCTTTGTATGAGAAGTGACGGGGTCTTTTGCCCCTACCTGCAGCTGTGTTCTGCTGGCAGAAGCCCACCAGCTGGTGCCAGAATAAATTCTTTTTGATTTTCACCTACTTCACAGTTGTCGTGTGTTCTCCCTCATCCTAGAACCCGCGCGTACAAGCAGCTTTGGTAAAGTTAAATTGGTACTTGGAGTTCCATAACTCCTCAATTCTGCTTCAAAAGAAGGTCTGAAAACAAAGATATTCATGTTTTTCTATTTTCTTATTTACATATATTGGGTTCATTCCACTCTTTGAAATCCATGGGGCTTCAATGCCTAACTGTTGACATAAACCACATTTCTTTCTCTTATTTTCTCCTTTAAACATGGTCTGGGAAGCAAAATGTAGGTGTGACTTGAAGCATTTCCCCCCTGTATCTTTATGTGCCATTACTGCCATTTTATCTGTAATAAAATGGGCCTACCTTGCCAGGCTAGTGTGTAGGAAAAGTTCTAGACCCTGGGAGAAAAGGCTTGATCCATACTAAAGGAAAAGGGAACAACAAGCTCTTTATATGGTACTGGTGCCTGATTGGTTGGGGAGTTAGAGAGTGTTGCCTAGCTACAGAAGGTAGAGGGCGCCAGGGAGAGAGTAGTATTCTGGGGGGCTGAGAGCAGTCTGGGGAGGAGAAAGGAAGTATTTGGAGATCAGAGAAGGGAATTAAAAATAGCCTTCAAGGAGAAGTGCCACATTTTTAGAGAGCCTCTGCAGGACAGAGTGCTTATATTAGGATCCTCTGGAAGGGAGGACTGAGGAGTTTTGAAAAGCCTGGTTAAGTCTCCTGTGAGTGAACATAGTTCTGTGGAAGAGAAGTTAAGGAACCATTTTCTTTTAAGGAAACAGCCTGATAATCTTCTGAAACCATTATGTGTCTGAACCTTTCCTAATATCTGAGCAACCTTCTTGTTCTAGTTCAAATAAACTTCACAAATCTGTTTATATTTTGCCACAAGTATTCAGTGTGTCTTTCTGTGCATCAATATAAGAAGAGGGCCTCTCTGCATAACAGCCATCACTCTTTAAGTCGGAGTTTCCCTCGGTTTTTGAGTGCTCTGTGAACTTACTCTGGTGGTCAGTGGGACAGTGGGACAGGGAAGAGTGAATTGTGTGGTCATAGACCAATATATCTAGATTGATGGCAGCAAAGTTATATTGTGATGTAACTGGTGTTCGGAGGTTGGGATCAACTGTTTTAGGATCTTTCTCAGAATGTGGGCTGTAACCCAGTAGTAGAACCCAAGACGGCTCTCTGAAACACTAAAGTGAAGCAGCCAAATTAAGGAGTTATGGAACTCCGAGTACCAAGTTAACTTTACCAAGCTACCTGAACGTGCGGGTTCAAGGATGAGGGAAAACACACGGCAACTGTGAAGTAGGTGAAAATCAAAAAGATTTATTTTCTGGCACCAGCTGGTGGGCTTCTGCCAGCAGAACACGCTGCAATCAGGGGCAAAAGACCCCGTCACTTTCATTACAAAGACATTTATACCCCAATGGAGGCATTTCAGTTAAGCCCACCCCTTCTTCATGGATAAAAACAATCATAATTGGCTGGTGATTACTGTTGCTTACATGACATTTCATTAATCCAATAAACATTGCATTTTCATTAGCATCACATCTTTAAGTCACACCTATGAATGAGAACAATAGTCATTTCTGTTAGTTCTTTCTCACAGTACAGCTATCAATGCTGAGTCGCTGATGTTCCCTATTTTGAAACATTGACTTCCAGGCTCCGTGCCAGCAATGGAGGGGGTCAGACTCTCTGTCATGCGCAATGCTTTTTCTATTCGCATTAAGTTCTCCCATAGCACATTCTGTACTGTTTCACCCATCTAGCCTATGTTATCTCAAGTTTGGCACAGGGTGTATTAAAAAGCATCAATCACAGTGTTATTTTCACATTGCAAGTGCCTGTCTGATTCTTGGCCCAGGAACCCGCATCTCAAAGCTCTACACGCATGTAGCATCACTCTCTGACTGTACTTTTTGCACGGAAAAGTACCAAACCCTCTTTAAAAGAACATCTGCCAATCAGCATATGGTCAGTGATTGGCAACTTCAAAGACCACATTTTCATTGGCAAACTTCTCACCAACCCTTGATGTATTGAACTATTGGGGCTGGGAATGTAATTCTACATTATGTTTCTCATTTAAGGAAGCAATTGGAAATGTTCAGGAATTTTAACAATTTTCTGCCAGCCACAAGGAAGTTTATTTCACAATTTGGGATTTATTTTTTTGCAAAAATTGCACATTGTTGTTTTATAAATAAAATAGCACTCTCTATGCAGGAAACATTAAAATTATATTCCCCATGCAAACATATTGTTTCCTGTGCAAAACAACCCCACCATCGTCATTTCTGCTTTGGGCAATCATGACAATGCTAGTGCACCTGCTAATGTCAAAAAGAGGCAACCAACCCCTCTCCTTCTTGCTGGTCATGTGGGTGCCTCATGCTGACATCAGTAGACATGACTATGAGGCCAGGCATTTGGGTGGATCAGCAACATGCAGAATGAACCACACCTTTTACCTCAGTGCTGATCAACCCAATAAAAGGATGGCTCGCCCTCCATGTTACCTATCTATCTAAGTGCCTGGCATTATGGTCATGTTTTCTGATGTCACAATGGGGCTCCCATTCAATCAGCAAGAAGGGGGAGGTTGATTATCTCTTTCTGACATCAGCGGATGCACCAGGAGACAGCCAAACACTTACAGTTAGCTCCTTGGATGGACAGGAGCAGCAGCAGCAGCGACAAGAAAGGCAAGGTGACAGCCCAGCAGGGTCAATGTTGTTCTGGCCCATCTGGACACAAGTCATGGATTCTGCATGTTCATCCTGGATCAAAAGCTGCACTGAAGCAGATTTATAATCTTCTTACAATAAAGCATAACGTTGGTTTCTTTGGTCACTGGGGCCTTTGGCTCCTAATCAGAATAGATAGCTGCTGCACATAGACACACAACATGAAGCATGATGGGACCTAGCATGAAAGCATCATGAACATTTGTAGAAAGTACATAAAGGGATCTTGGATGATACATCAATTTTGGAAGACAAATTAGTAGAGCCTTCATCCCTTTCTTTTATTGATTGAAGACTTTTAAAATCATCTACTGGAGACAGGGTGGAACAAGGAATAGTGTGAATGAATTTATGAGGTCCTGTTCTGTACCTTCAAGACCACCCCAACGTATGACAATCCTAACACAGTGGGGGGTGTTTTTTTTTGCAAGATTTGTTTGTTTTAGGATATGATTTCTCTAAGGCACCACAGTGGGTTTACATGGACAAGAGGTAGGTTCAAAACCTAGTTTCCCAGATTCTTCATCCAGTGAGCCACATCATAATGGTTCTATTTTAGCTTAATGTCTCTAGGTCGCTAAAAACCTTTGCATCATGTAATAGAAAACATTATTCCTATAGTACAAAATGAAGCATTTTTGCGAACTGCCCAAGGTTTTTCAGAAACCAGTGGCAGACCAACAAATGAAATTACGTGTATTCTTGCCCCAATTTGAATTTTGCTCCAAGGGTATGCATATCATGTTATTCTGGATTAATTTAGTTATATGACAACCAATTTATGCATATGCTAAATTTTGTTCACATAACTCTCAATGCATATGTGGACTTAATGATACTATCATGTTTTTGTGGGTTATTTTAACTCATGCTGAAAATAACCTTTTGTTGTTGAGTCACTTTAAAAGCTTTGTAAATGCCGAGGTGGTCATACTGTTTCCTAGTATACTATAGCACTTAGTATTTAATTGTATATTACTTTTTTCTTTTTAAAATGCATTAAAGATACCTTAGCTGACATAAGTTTCGGGTGCATGAGTTATATTGAAGCTGAAGTGAATATAGTATTTTGAATTTTGTACTTGCAAGAAGAAAACTTGGTTTTATTTCATAATGAAAATAAATATAATTTACAGTTTGTTAATGTTCGAATGACAAAAATGAGATTTGCATAATAAACAGGCCATGAATTATCAAACTGGTTTCTTCAAATTGATCATGTTTAAGAATCTACAGCAACTTCCAAACCATATATTACAGTGACATTCTGCTACTGCAAGTAGCATAGCACTAGTAGAAGGCTAGTTCTATCTTCTTCTTGACTTTTCTTTGCGAAAGAAGATTCAGGAAGAACTTGTCCCATGCCTTCTACAAGCACGTTGATGATTCAGAGGTTGGATGTGTCCTTCGAGCCTGTGCAATGGCTTTTTCTGGTGGAGCGCAGCGTTCACAGAACTGGCCTCATCCTTTAAACCAAAGGTTTGTCTGCCAGGGCCTAGCAAGCTGGGACGGTGGCAGTGAGGTCCTCAGGTTATAGGTTTGTTTTGAGTTTGCTTCTCTAGATGGTTGACCTTACAGGATTAAATGAGCACCATCTGCCTGGGTTTGAAATCAGAGTTTTCCTTCTCCTAGGATGGTTGCCAAAAAGGCTAGAGAGCCCATCCTGCCCTTTGACGCTCTTTGTCAGACCCTTTGGTTGTGACCTGTCTGGCATGGGAGGCCCTACCGGTGGCTATTATGCCACCACCAGCATAGCTCATAACTTCATTAGGGTACACAAGCCTCTCTCCCACAACAACGGGGGGCCAACGGAGAGGCTAGTTCTAAAGTGAGCAGAATGTGGGCAGAGAATTTGTAAAAAAGGTCTAATATCATTTTCACTCAACATCTTTGTTGTTTTCTTTCTAACAAGCACTGAAATTATTTTACAGGAAGGGGTGTTAAATAGGTGATGAGGACCATTTTGTCCAGCAGTGTATTCTGGTTAACTTCATACATGCACCACAGTTTGTTCATCTGGAAGAATTTACTGGAACTCCTCCAGCACAGTTTTCTTTCCTAACAATATATTGTCTTATCCTTCAACATCAAGCTATATTCCGTTGTACTAAATTACACTGACTGAATATACATGAACTTTTCTGACAAGGTGGTAGAGTTCCATGATCCATATTTCAAAAGCGAATTCAGAATTATCACTTTCATTACTGGCAGAAACAGTCAATTGTTTTCCTGCATGGCAGAGCATTGGACTAGATGGCCCATGTGGTCTCTTCCAACTCTATGATTCTATGACCCTATGACCCTGTTGGTGTTATAGCATGTGTAAATCCTCCTACTTTCTGCCACAAAACATAACATTTATGAAGGAGGCAAACTGAGTGAAAGGAAAACAAAATTACTGTAACTATTTATCTATTCAAATAGATAGATAGACTGATCACTCACTCACACACACACACACACACACACACACACACACACAGAAAGAGAGAGAGAGAGAGAGAGAGAGAGAGACTATTTATATATGTATCTGATATCCAATTGTTTTTAAACAATTCTACAGGACAATTTAGAAATAATATGATACTGTGGAACTTGTTGAGGATTTGTCTATGCGATTGTGCTGAATTTAAACATCTTAACATAGAAACAACATTACACAAACTGAATGCTAATGTTTTTACAAAGGCTTTTCCAAATCCAGTAGAATCCATGGGGGGAAAGGGAGTCATGTTTCAGTAAATAGCCTCCCCTCCCCTTTAAAAAAAATGGATGAGTTTTCTGCTACATATATTTAAATGACCTTCTTCAAGAATTATACGAATTCTTTAAAAATCTTGAACCAAGAATTTTATTTTATTTGCTGAATAGAAAATAGTGAGATTCCAGAATTCAAAAATTAGATTTCATATCACCCAAAAAGAGGGGCATTGAAATACACACACACACACACACACACACACGCACACACACACACACACACACACACACACACACACACACACACACCATGGGCAGAAACACATTCGGCTTTTTAAAAAGCAGCCATCCACTGAGCACTTAAAAGCCTCCCTTTTATCCATGTGGGTCCTTTTGTTGAGTGATTTCAGTCCTGCTCAATTGCATGTTAGAGGGCCTGAAGTGTCTAGCTTCCCAGAAGGCCAAATGAGATACAGATGGATAGAAGGCAAAAACAGAGATTTTGTTCTCAATGGCCAAAGAGAATGTCAGCAGAAATAGCACTCCAAAGGACGGACACACTTCAACTGTGAACACATGGGTTTATTTATAATACATTTGACAGAAAGAAGAAGCAGTACAGAACAATTTACAAATTGCTGCACTTGTTTCCCATTGGTCCAGATAGAGGCCGGCTAGAACACAAAACCTCATTGAAGGAGGCACAACTCAACTTCTTTCTCTGAGTCAATCAGAGACGAAGTAGAAAATTAATAAACTCTCATTCATGGTTTTGAAGTCTTGTGCCTGTGAGCCCTTCCCAAAAAATGGGTGCATCTGGGGGAATACAGTTTCATGGGTGGTTGATGGGTTCTTATAGTCTAATGACAGCTAGACAAAGGAGGTGCTGGATGATGGAGAAAAGGTGTTCAAGGAACAGTTATATATAATGGACGACTCACAGAGAGGTCTAGATAGGTGGCATAGATGAGGCAACATTCCCAGGGCTAGCCTAGATTGTATCAGATAAAACAAAGAAGAGGATTCCAGGGATCAAATTCCCAGGGAATTTCATAGAAAGTCTACTATAGGCATTCAGAAATAAGCATGTGGCTAGTTATATTTCCCAACAGAGGCATTTTTTTGCCCTTTTCTTTCCCAGCCCAGTGACATTGAGAAAGTTCAATCATCCCAAGTCACCAAGGAAAGGGCAACATGAAATGTCATAGTTTTTAAATGCAGCTTACATGAAAAACGCCTAAATCAACATTACAATCAACATTCTCATTTTTTAAAACAGTAATATATTGCAACAGTTCTTTTCATAAAATGTTTCAGATTCAAAATTCTGATTCCAGTGACAATTTTAAATTATTACTCCTCATGAGAGAAAAAAGTGAAGTAGACATATTTCAAACTAATGAAATAGCCTTTAGGATTTTAAATCTACTTGAGAATTGTATTGGGATCCATTTTAAGCAATAAACATTTTTCTCTTTTCTATCTCCCCCTCCCCATATCTCCTCATATATCTATAAATCATTTAACAATGATCATCTAAGAGCTGCATTAAAATGATATCCTGAGTCCCCTCTGAGATTATCCTCAGTTAGTATTCTGTTACAGTATATACTCCCTATAATGGACAGATGTGTTTTCCAGCCATATCCAGTAACCTTTTAAAACAAAATAATGGTAATAGGAGCACTATATACAACACTATGCAGGGTGCAGCTAATGTGGTATGTGACCCCTTCCCTCTGCCCTCAAATTAAAGGCTACCTCAAACTTAACAATACAGTGCTTGTTTTATAGTCCCATGTACTCCATTCCCTTTTTGTAGCTGATCAGCAAAATATGTGGTTGCTAAATAAATACTATCGCCAAATATGGAAAGCTGGGGATTTTAGGTGGATGTACAACGAACAAGCTTTTCTGGTTTAGTGTGTTTTTTAAGACTGATTAAAAAGAACATTTTTATTTAAATGGGTCTGAAAACTTCTCTCCCCATTTTGTTGCTGTTTTCTTTCACTATGAAAGAAAACCAGAATTTGAAAACAACACTGAACATTGACGCACTTGCATATTTTTCTTGTAACTTTAAAAGCACATGCAACTTTATAATACTCCATGGTTATAAAGTCATAAGGATATTGGAAACAATATGTACCTGTATGTTTCAAGAATACTTGGATAGTTTTTTTTGAAACCTTTTAAAAACTTCTTTACCTTGAATAGTTGCTGCAACACCTGCTTACATTCCTCTTTCTACACAACTATTAAAGGTAGATGAGCTCTGGCCCTTCTTTCACCTAGCAATCCTAATTGCCCTGTGAGATAGTTTGATTATTTTGATTGAAAAGCTGGCATTGATAAATACGGCACTACTGACATAAAATGTTTCCTGTTTTATTTTTAATTTTTTTCTATTAAAATATTTATACACTCAAGGATATTGGGGAAGCATGCTGTAAAATAAATTTAAACAGCCTAAAACAACTTTAAACACAAGCCCTGGTTTAAACCGGCAAAAATTACGGCAGTGTAGATGGGGCCTTAGTTGTGCAACCCTTCCCCTTGGAGACCTAATTGGCACGAACACTGGATCTATCAATTTAAAACCACACATATAAACAGATTTTGATGAATTTAGCACCCCAAAATATTAGCTTCAAAAGCAATGTTTTATATGATGCTGAAATAACACCAGAGTTTGTGCCAATTGGGTCTCCAAGGAGAAGGGTTGCACAACTGAGGCCCCAACTACACTGCCATTATAATGCAGATTGAACTGATCAGTGTAGACTCATATAATCCAGTTCAATGCAGTTAGTTGGGGACTGGGTTGCCAGAGCAGATATGGCTCTTTCCCACATTATTTTACTGGTGAGACATGGGGCCCTTCCAGACAGGCCCAAAAAGTGGGACCTGTCTCACTTTTACCTGAAGTGTCCAAATGACCAAAATTATTGGTTTGATATGATCCATGGATAAGTTGAGAGTCATTCCTCAGAGAAGCACCAATGCCATCTCAGGGGACCACCACATCTATTTCCCTAATCAATGTTTCAAAAAGGCCTGAAGCAGAACCACTGCAGAGAGATAGATGGTGGTGTCATTACTTATTTTCTCCTAGGAGAGACAACTTTTGCCATTTTACTCAGAGAAATTGATGATTCTTTTTTTGGTACTGTTCCATTATCTGGGCAGAAGCCACAAAGGGGCTGGAATTCTTCATAATAATAATAATCCTTTAAAAATAATTTCTGAAAGAGAGGAGGAAGGAGAATAAAAATAAGGAGAGAAAAGCTAAAGACTTTGGATTACTCAAAGCTCAGAGCCACCCTAAAAGAAAAGCACACCCACCCAAGTCCCCAAATGCCACCCACACACCTATATTTTCCAACTCCCAGTCCTTAAATTAATATTCAAGTAAATAAGGGAAAATATAGGAAAAAAATAAGATTCAGTGGGCCAAGCCAAAAGCTACAAGCAAGTGAGCGACAAAGCAATTTGACTGCAGTGATCAAAGTACCTCTCTCTAGAGCCAGGATGCAACTAAGCAATGGAGGTGCTCACCCCATTAAAAAGACACTGCTCACATTAAACGGCTTTTTTCTATTCTGATTGGCCCAACAGGCAGGGCTCACAGGGAAACCTCGAGCAAACAGCAGCCTCTTTGCGCACCACATGATCCTGAATAGAAACTTCAAGTAGCTGCAACTGGTAGCTGTATGGTTTGTTTTCTTTGAAAAAAAAACATGACAGCAGAGCCCTTGCTATTACAGGCATCTGAACAAGACGAAACAGCTGAAGACAAACATACAAAATGAATCTGTGCACAAGCCTAACAGGTTAGCATTTAAGTGCAGCAGTAGATTTCAGCAGCTGGCTACTTGCATGATAATTAACAAATGCTAATGGCAGGCACAATAAAGCCAAGATTTGTAATATATCACTGTATAACTACTATGAGTGGATTTTAATCTCCTACTGAAGTGTTTTAGACTACTGGGGGCCATTTGATCCAAATCTTATTAATTGTGAGTTTTCTATTCTTACAGTGCAGTGTATTTCCATTCTTACAAAACAGATTCTGCTGCTCTTATAGTGCAATCCTTAACTGTTCAAGAATAAGCATGATAGATTTGTGAGGGACTTAGGCTCAGATATTTGGCTACAGAATTACAGATTTAGAATTTTATTCTTTTACATTGCTTTGTTTTGATTGTTATTAGCTGTCTTGGTTGTTTTTGAGGCAAGCTGGGACATAGTTTTAAACAAAAAATACAGTTGATACTATACATACAGCAAAAAGGTTCAAAAAGATGTGGAAACTCTATGCATAATCTTTTTTCAACATATAGTTCACCTGCTTCTCTGGGTTACTAACATTGTATCCACACTGCAGAATTGTAGCAGTTTGACTCCATGTTATTAACCACGGCTCAATGTTGTGGAATCGATAGTTTTCCAAGATATTTACCCTTTTCAGGTTGGATCTACACTATAGAACTAATGCAGTGTGATGGGTCAATTAAGTGTGGATGTATTTTGAGAGGCATTTGTTTCACAATATTGAAAAAATGCATTTCTTATGCTTTATGACTGATTCCTAATGAGAGTTTGCAATTTTAGTTTCAGGAATAGTCATGATAGAGAATATGGCCCTTGCAGCCTCACTTTGTGGCTACTTTAACAGCCATGCTGCCAGAACACCTGTGCGGGGTGTCCCATGGCCCCCACAGCCTTGCTGCACAGCTAATTGAATGCTGCCCATCGCCCATCATCCGGACATTGGAACACCTGTGCGGGTGCTCATTTTCAGAGTTCTCCCAACTCACCTGTTTCCTGCTGCTTCTGGATGCTTATTCCATCAACACACTTTGGTTGGGATTGAATGTTTACTTTTAAGCTTTTTATTGTATTTATGTTTGAATTGTTCAATTGATATGTTGTTTTTATTACTGTATGTTTAAACTGACATGCTAATTGTTTAATAATTATATGTCATGTTTATTATTGTATATGTAATGCAGCATTATATGCCATGGTCTGTAAGCCGCCCTGAGTCCCCCATTGGGGTGAGAAGGGCGGGGCATAAATAAAGTATAATAATAATAATAATAGTTTATTTTATGGGGGAAGAGCATAGTTTTAGTGCTTGGAAAGTCTAGATAGGTAGGTAGATAATTTTCAAATCATTATATCAAGTGGCAACTGACTCTAGCTAACAGTCCCTTGGGGCCGCAGACTAGGGAGATAGTCATGACATATATCACATCCAATATGTTTTAGTAACAAACTCATTAAAATGGTTAAAGATTTCCAATATCTTGCCTCAGGCTGTGTCCACATTACAGAATTATAGCAGTTTGACATGTCGTTAACTGATATGGCTCAGTGTTATGGAACTTTGGGATTTTTTGCATTGAAATATTTTTTCAATGCAGAACTATTAGTTCCTGAACTAAAAACACTGTAATTGAAGAATGTTTCTGCATACAATTTGCATAAAACAGCTTTTTTTCGTGGGCTCTGTGAATGCACACTTATGAAGTCTGCGCGCCAAAGCAGGCTTCCAACGGAAACTTCCCCAGTTTGAAAAGATTTGGCAGTAGCTCCGCCAAGCGGTCCCGGAGGGCATAAAAGCAGCTCCATGCGCGCCCATCACATTCCTTTGTTTTCCGCCACTTGGGCAACATCGGAAATTCTCTCTGCGGTTGTGTGAGCATAGAATGTCCACAACCAGCTTCAAAAGATGCATCACCTGCGGTAGCAAGATCCCGGACCTACCTTCTTGAGCAATCCCTTGCTCCACTGGATATGGCGACAGCTGCTCCATCTACCTCCTTGGGGGTCGGGGCGGCTGCTCCGGCCCCCTCCGTGTCGACCACTCACCCGGCTGGGAAGAAGCGTCCACGGAAGGAGAAGGGCCCCGAAGTCCACTTCTTCGAAGACTTCGGCACCAAGGCCGGTCTGCACGGTAACCACCGAAACCATGCAGCCGCCTCCTGCCCGACAGACATCAGTGAGCTCAGTGGCGTCAGACCTCTCCCAGAGGTCGGCCATCTCGAGGACTCCCTCCAACAAGGCCATGGAGATCGCCTACAGGAGGTCGACCAAGGAGGCCCGTAGAGCCCAGACCAGAGGCCTGGAACCTGTGACTCTGGGCAAGTCTTTCGAGGCCGCTGCCTCAAGACTACCGTCTCCGAAGAGACGTAGAACGATGCCATCCTCGACTTCCGCTTCATTGAAGACGCCCGTCTCTGCCTCCTCCTCCAGCTCCTCGCCTACTTCCTCTCTCGCTGTGGAGATAGGGGTAGCGCAGTCGGCCAACTCACCGGATGACTCCGTACAGACGGTCGTCAGAGTACCTCTGGCTCAGCCATCGGTGAGACAACTCTTCGTGGCTTCGACACCGGAGAAGGGCCGCCAGACCACGAGGCTTGCCCTGTTCTCAACCTCCAAGAGGCCTCCTCCCACTACATCTGCTGTGTCCACTGTCTCAGCCCCACAAGTGACTGTGATGGCGCCATCCACTGTGGCACTTCCGGTTGGACCGGAAGTCACAGCTCGACCAGCAGCGTCGGACGACGAGATGGAGGAGGGAGAAGCACCGAGATCGGTGGTGTCTGGTTCTATCCTCTCAGTTGCAATGGACCGTACTCCATCGAACCGAGGGTGTGATCCAGAACCTTCATTGTGACCCACTGACTCTGCTCGAGCATTCGGTGACCAGGTTGGAAGGATGGCCAGAGTTCTCAGGATCAAGACGTATGTGCCAAGGAGGTCCAGCGCTTGCCCGGTCTTCAGCCATGTACAGGTTGAGGACGCTGCGCAACCCCATCTGCCGATGCAGGAGCCCCTGGAGGAGGTAGTCAAGTCCTCCTGGAAGACCCCGTCATCCATACCACCGACCTCCAAACGAATCGAGGTGTGGTATAAGACCGATGAGAGGGAGAAGGACTGGCTGCACGATCACCCAGTACCAAACTCCATGATTGTCACCTCGGCCCAGACCTCAGGCCAAGAATCGACCACCCCCACCGACCAGGAGGGGAAAAGGTTTGACACTGTAGGTCAGAAGATCTACTCAGTTGGCCTCCTTTTCACTAAGGTGGTGAACTACGGGGCTTGCATGGGAGCGTACCACCAGATTCTCTGGGAGAGGGCTCAACCCTTCTTCCAGAATCTGTCCGGGGAACAGCAAGCATCCTTGGCCTCCATCAGCCAAGAAGCTCAGGCTCTCGCTCACCATCAAATTCTGATGGCTCACCATACAGGGGACACCTCCGGCAAGCTGCTGGCCCACGGTGTTGCCATACGAAGACACGCATGGCTGAAGTCGTCGGGCCTTTCCTCCAACTCCCGCTGGGTGGTCAAGAATCTACCCTTCGATGCCCAGGGACTATTTTATGCAGGCACGGATGAAAAACTCAAGGCGAATCATGACTTTAAGCTGCTAAAAGCGAAGCTTGATCGTCCGCCGCCGCAGCCCAGAACCAGGTACTACCAGCGAGTGAGGTACCAGCCTCGGTCCTAGTACCGCCAATCTCCTCGACCGTACTCAGCCCCGCAACAGCAGCAGCAACAACAGCAGCCCAGGCAACAGCAACAGCAGCAACAACAAAACCGTTCCCGCCAGAACCAACGGTCCAGACCACGTCAGGCTCCTGGTAATGGACAATCCAGACGCCGTGTTTGACGGGATGCTGGACGACACCGCTTCCTTGCACAGTAACGTTGCCGCCTACATGCCTCCTCCCACCTACCGACCTCCACCACCATCAGACCCGCCGTTCGGAGATCGCCTGACCCACTTAATCGGTGCTTGGCGACGCATCACCTCCGATGCATGGGTTCTCCGGATTGTCGAAGACGGCTATGCCTTGGAATTCGAGGAACTCCCACCAACGGGGTTCATCGTCGAGACGCGATCCTGAGGCAGGTCAACAATCTGCTTCAAAAGGCAGCGGTTTCCCCGTTACCGGTGAACCAGGAAGGAAAGGCATACTTCTCATGGTACTTCACCGTACCGAAGCCTGACAGTACCCTGTGACCCATCCTGGACCTCAGAGACTTAAACGTGTACATTTTGCCGAGGAAGTTCAGGATGGTGTCGGTGTCGTCCATTCTCCCGTTGCTGCACCCCGGCGATCACTTCGCCTCAATAGACCTACGAGATGCCTACTTCCACGTCTCGATCCGCCACGCTCATCGATGCTTCCTCTGCTTCAAGGAGGCCGGGCAGACGTACCAGTTCAACGTTCTGCCCTTCATCCTCGTAACCGCCCCCAGGACATTCTCAAAGTGCATGTCGGTGGTGGCTGCGCACTTGAGGAGGCAGAAAATCCGGATATTTCCCTACCTGGACGACTGACTGCTGTCGGCTCGGTCTCTAGACCTGTTGCGAGAGCAGATCATCATAGCTCTACAACTACTTTCTTCCTTAGGCCTTCGGCTCAACGAAGAAAAGTCCCAGCTCGTCCCCACCACTTGCATAAAGTTTATCGGGACGATGTTCAACTCCGTCGATCAACTCGCCTTTCTGCCCGACGTCAGATTCCAGGCGCTTCGACATGCCTTGCAAGCCTTTCCTCCCCTGGTCAACGGCAAAGTAGTACTGGTCATGACAGACAACATAGTGGCCATGTACTACATCAACAAGAAGGGCGGAACCGGGTCGAGGAAACTCCTGTCACTCACCCAGAAAATGTGGGAGTGGTGTGTACAACATCAAGTCGTTCCCAGGGCTGTCCATCTGCCTGGGATTCAGAACACGGAGGCAGATATCTTCAGCAGGACCTGCTGGTCGTCCCACGAGTGGATGCTCCATCCAGAAGAGCTGCATCACCTTTTCCAGGAATGGGTGTTCCCCGATGCAGATCTCTTCACGTCGCCGGACAACAACCAGTTGCCTCGTTTCGGTGCCAGGCTTGCCCCGGATGCTCACCCGGGCTGCCTCGGAGACGCCCTCCTGCTCGACTGGTCGACGGGTTTTCTATACCTCTTCCCTCCGTTCCCGCTTCTCCTCTGGGTCGTCGAGAAAATTCAACTCTCCAGGACCGACTGCATCCTCGTCGCCCCCTACTGGCCGAGGGAAGTCTGGTTCCTGACCCAGCTCCATCTCACCAACGACAGGTATCGACACCTGCTATGCTGCCCCGACCTGCTGACGAGGAAGGGAGGCCTGCTACTACACCCAGACCTCCCATCTCTACACCTGACAGCATGGAGAATCCCGCCCTAGCCGACGTCACTCCGGCAGTAGCGTCGATCCTAGCAGCGGCGCACAAGCCTTCTATGTCCAGGGCCTACTTGGCTTGCCTCGCCCGCTTCACCGAGTTCCAGGCCACTCGCGCCGACCGCGCCTTTCCTCCTTTGGTGCCAACTGTCCTCGACTTCACTGGTCCAGAGGGGCCTCTCCATGTTGTCGCTGAAGACACATCTCACGGTGCTCACCTGGCACAGCCAGCAGAGAGGCGGTCCTTCATTGTTCCAGTTCCTAAGGGTCAGGACATTCCTGAAGGGGGTCAACAACCTCCATCCTCCGGTGCATCCACCGACACCGGGATGGAACCTCAACTTGGTGCTCTCCTGTCTCACGGCTCCACCGTTTGAGCCAATTGCTGTTGTCGACCTACGCCTCCTTTCTTAGAAGGTGGCATTCCTGGTGGCCATTGCCTCGGCACGTTGACTGTCAGAGCTGGCAGTTTTACGAGTGGATGAGCCCTACCTTCTGTTCCTGGCGGACAGAGCCATCCTGCGGACTGACATCACCTTCCTGCCGAAGGTGGTGTCGCCCTTCCACCTCAACACGGACATTGTCCTACCGGACCTTTTTCCTTCACCGACATCTGAGGAGGAGAGATCTCTCCACACCCTCGACGCCAAGAGGGCTCTCTAGGTCTACAAGTCCAGGTCGGCTGACTTTAGAAGGTCGAATAGACTTTTTGTATCTTACGCCACCGACATGCTGGGCTTGCCGGTGTCGTCACAGAGACTATCGAACTGGGTCACTTCCCTGGTTGAGTTGTGCTACCAGATAGCACACCAACCGCACCCCCAAGGGTGAAGGGTCGCTCGACCAGAGCGGTGGCCACCTCTACTGCATTCCTTAGAGGAATCCTGCTAGACTCCATTTGCAGGGCGGCCATCTGGGCCAACCCCTCTACATTCATTTCTCATTACCGGGTAGACACCATGGTAGGGACGCGGCTTTCGGCTGATCAGTCCTCACCCCTCTGTATCTGATGGTGACGTATCGTAAGGCACTCCCTCGATAGACCAATCTTATGGGTCGCTCTCCAGGTTTGTCGACCATGTTTTTCCCTGATGTCATACTGCTACAACTCGATCGCCCCCTCCTGTGGAGGCTGGGCTGTAACCACTATGTTTATCATGTGTACCGTGCCCTAGTTCCCTGGGGGCACCGTGCTACCATGTTCTTAGCGCGCTTCGCCCGTAAGGGTATGTTTACATATGTTTGCCCTTTCCATGTGCACTTTATTTACTGTGAGGCCTGCGTGCCTGACATGAATGGTGCTTGTTGCATTATGTTTACAAGGATTGGGAGCCTGCCTTCCATCCTTTATTTATTATGGTTATTTATTCTGATTGCTTGTTGCAATAAACTTGTTTGGTTCTTATACCTATGTCGGTTTGTTCCTACCTCCAGAACCTTAGCTTGTTAGTTCTTCATAAGTGTGCATTCACAGAGCCCATGAAGAAAAATGGTAGGTTACGTACCTGTGACCATCTTTCTTCGAGTGGAGCTCTGTGAATCCACACTAACCCGCCCGGTCGTCCCCTCTTACAAAAATCGCCCATTCCTCGTTGCATACGTGGTGTAGGAATGTGGTGGGCGCGCATGGAGCTGCTTTTATGTCCTCCGGGACCGCTGGACGGTGCTACCGCCAAAACTTTTCAAATTGGGGAAGTTTCCGTTGGAAGCCTGCTTTGGCGCGCAGACTTCCTAAGTGTGGATTCACAGAGCTCCACTCGAAGAAAGATGGTCACAGGTATGTAAGAACATAAGAACATAAGAAGAGCCATGCTGAATCGGACCTCAGCCCATCTAGTCCAGCATTCTGTATCACACAGTGGCCCACCAGTTGTACACGGGGATCTCGAGCAGAAGGGAGGGCAAAACCCTAACCTGCTCCCGACCCCCCACAACCAGTACCCAGGGAAATCCTGCCTACCTCAACCAACTCTGAGGTGGCACTTGAATGTCCTTTTCAGTAACTACCGATACACTTGGTATCCATGAATCTGTCTAATCCTGCCTTGAAGTTGTTCAGGCTGACAGCTGTCACAACCTCCTCTGGAAGTGAGTTCCATAACCCAATGACCCTCTGGGTGAAGAAATATTTCCCTTTATTAGTCCTAATTTTCCTACCTTGGAGCTTCAGGGAGTGCCCTCTAGTCCTAGTGTTTTGTGACAAAGAAAATAATTTTTCTTTATTCACCTTTTCTATCCCATGCATGATTTTATACACTTCGATCAAGTCACCTCTTAAACGCCGTCTTTCAAGGCTGAAAAGACCAAGGCGTTGCAACCTGGTTTCATAAGGGAGCCGCTCCATCCCTTGGATCATTCTTGTTGCCCTTTTCTGTACCTTTTCCAGTTCCGTTATATCCTTCTTAAGGTGCGGAGACCAGAATTGTACACAGTACTCCAAATGTGACCTTACCATCGATTTGTAGAGAGGTAATACAACATTTGCCGACCTATTTTCGATTCCCTTTCTGATCATGCCTAGCATAGAATTTGCTTTTTTCATTGCTGCTGTGCACTGGGTTGACATCTTCATTGAGCTGTCCACCTACCAATTTTCTATATATGAACTAATCCCTGGAATCCTATATGATCTTTTATGTAACATAATTTTGTGTATATCTGGCAATGTAGCAAAGGCAATAAGAAACACATTTATTGCATTACAAAGATGCATAATGGGACACTGGAAAGAATTCCTAATGTGTATTGATGCTCAATGTTCATTGAGACCAATGTGATGCACATCTTTCCCACTATGCATAGGTTCTATTTTGCAACAGGCAGCAATAAGTTTTGGGCTCTTTGCTGGCACCACTATGAAAACAGCATTTCTCTATTGGATAAAGATAATAGAGCCCAATCCTAATCCTATTAATTTGGACAGCTATAGCCCAGTAACAAAATTGCCATTTATTAGCAACAGGAACAGGTGATGGCCAAACAACTCTAAGGATTGTTGAATGACACTGATTTTCTAGACCCATTTCAATCTGGCTTCAGATTGGGACATGGGATGAAAATGCTTTGATCACCTTGGTAGATTATCTACAGGGGAAACTGGACAGCGAGACTGTGATTCTGCTGGTACTCCTAGATCTCTCAGTAGCTTTCAATGCCATTGACCATTGTATTGGAGCGACTAGGAGAATTGAGTCTTGGAGGCACTGCATTATAGTGGTTCTGGTTCTTTCTTACAGGCTGCCTACAGAAGGTGGTGTTGGGGGAGTCCTGCTCCACCCCTTGGCTTGTCAAATGAGAGGTTCCACAGGGCTCATCTTTATCCCCTATGTTGTTTAACATCTACATGAAACCTTTGGGAGAAATCATACAGAGTTTTGGAGTTCGGTATCTTATGCAGAGGATGCCCACCTCTATTACTCCTTTCCATCAGATGCCAAGGAAGAAATTTCACACCTAAACCATTGCCTAAGCATGGTAATGCACTGGATGAAGGCAAACAAATTGAAGCTTAATCCTGATAAGACAAAGGTACTGCAGGTGTCGCATTAAATGGATCAAGAAATAGGATTATAACTTGAGTTGTACGGGGTAACTCTCTCCCTGAATCTCAGGTTCACAGTTTGGAGGTGATCCTGGACTCTTTCTTAAATCTGGAAGTGCAGATAACAGCAATGTCTAGGACTGCCTTTGCACAATTAAAATTTGTGTGCCAGCTGCACCTGTTTCTGGAGAAATCTGACTTGGACATGATGGTATACAAACTTATTTTTTCCCGGTTGGAGTACTGCAATATGCTCTATGTGGGACTGCCCTTTAAATGCATCCATAAATTCCAATTGGATCAGCAAATGGCAGCCAGGTATGCACCCTGGAGCTGATTCCAGGGTGCATACCACCTCCCTGTTGAGACAGCTCTATTGGCTTCCAATTAGTTTTCATGCCAATTAGTTTTCGTGTGGTGGCTTCGCAACTCCAGGGGTTCTTGGTAGACACTGATTATCTTGATCCGGCACAGTCTGGATTTAGGCCGGGACATGGTACTGAAACAGCCTTGGTCGCCTTGGTAGATGATCTACACTGGGAACTCGACAGGGGGAGTGTGTCCCTGTTGGTTCTGCTGGACCTCTCAGCGGCTTTCGATACCGTTGACCACGGTATCCTTCTGGGTCGCCTTGCAGACATGGGGCTTGGCGGTACTGCTCTGCAGTGGCTCCAATCCTTCCTGGAAGGTCGTACCCAGAAGGTGTCATTGGGTGACACCTGTTCGGCTCCACAGCCGTTGTCCTGTGGAGTCCCTCAGGGTTCAGTTCTGTCTTCGATGTTATTCAACATCTACATGAAACCGCTGGGAGAGATCATTCGGAGTTTCGGAGTAAGGTGTTATCTGTACACAGATGACGTGCAGATCTGTCACTCCTTCCCACCTGTCACCAAGGAGGCTGTCCAGACCTTGAACCGATGCCTGGCCACTGTGTCGGACTGGATGAGGGCTAGCAAATTGAAACTAAATCCAGACAAGACAGAGGTCCTCCTGGTCAGTCGCAAGGCCGAACAGGGCATAGGGTTACAGCCTGTGTTGGATGGGGTTACACTCCCCCTGAAGACGCAGGTTCGCAGCTTGGGAGTGATCCTGGATTCATCGCTGAGCCTGGAACCCCAGGTCTCAGCGGTGGCCGGGGGAGCTTTTACATAGTTAAGACTCGTGCGCCAGCTGCGCCCGTACCTTGGGAAGTCTGATCTGGCTATGGTCGTCCACGCTCTGGTCACATCCCGAATAGATTACTGCAACGCACTCTACGTGGGGCTGCCTTTGAAGACAGTTCAGAAATTGCAATTAGTCCAGCAGGCGGCAGCCAGATTGCTAACGGGAGCTACATACAGGAGCATACCACCCCTGTTGTGTCAGCTCCACTGGCTGCCTATCCAATTCCGGGCTCAATTCAAAGTGCTGGTTTTGACCTTTAAAGCTCTATACGGTTCTGGCCCAGCTTACTTGTCCGAACGCATCAGCCGCTATGTCCCACCTCGTAATCTAAGATCATCCGGGGAGGCCCTGCTCTCGCTCCCGCCTATGTCTCAGATGAGGCTGGTGGGGACAAGGGATAGGGCCTTCTCGGTGGTGGCTCCCCGCCTGTGGAATGCACTTCCTATTGATGTACGATCCACCACATCCCTCCTGGCCTTCAGGAAATAAGCAAGATCCTGGCTGTGGGACGAGGCAGTCGTACACCAGCACAAGGCAGCATTTTAGATTGGTTTTTAATGAAAGTGGGTAATTATGGCCAATGTTTTTATGGACTGAACATTGTTTTAATCCAGAGTGAATGTGTATGGTGCTAATGTAGTTGTATTTTAATGTATTTTTAATGTATTTTAATTGTTGAAGGGATTTGGGGTTTATATTGTTATTATGTGGGCATCGAATTGTGCCGTACTGTAAGCTGCTCTGAGTCCCCCCTTGGGGGTTGAGAAGAGCGGGGTAAAATCCCGAAATAAATAAATAAATAATGCCCAATATAAGGTGCTGATTTTAACCTATAAAGCCTTACATAGTTTCAGTCCCGGCTACTTGAGACACTATATTCTTCCGTATAGACTGGGCAGATCCTTAAGGTCTAGTAGGTAGACACTCATCTCCACACTGTTCAGGGAGAGCCTTCAGTTAAAAATTTCCAGAGAAGGCTCTTTCTTGGGCACGGTGCTGAAGCACTGGAGTTCGCTGCCAAAAGCAGTTGGATCATCCCAACCCTCATGTATTTTAGGAAAGAACTGAAGACTTTCCTGTTTGAAATAGCTTTTAAATGAAACGTAACAGAAGCCTAGTGTTTTATAGTATTTTATTGTCATATGGGAATTTCAGACTGGATTTAATTTAATTTAATGGTAATTTTAATTTTCTACAAGGGAGCAGCCATATAACTCTTCTGGGTTGTTTTAATCAATTGTTTTATATTATAATGTATGTTTTAATACTGTTGTGAGTTGCTTTGGGTCCATTGGAGAAACAAGATATAGAATTTCCCAAGATAAATAAATATGTTGTTTTCTGCACAGAAAATGCTGTTTTCTGTGCAAAACGTTCACATATAAATTTTGTGCCAAACAAGTAAATCGTTTAAAAAACACATGGTTTTCAAATATTTGCTCACAGAGGGAAAAAAATACTGGACTTGGAGATGAAACTTAGGGAAGAGTTACATCCATAAATCATGGTCTAGAATCCACCTGGTGAAATCATTTTTGGTTACACAAGTATATGCATTTTTAAGGTTTTTGCCTAAGGTGTTATTTTCTGTCCCTTCATGAAGTGACACTCCCTTCCAGCCAAAACAACCTCTTCCATGTAGAACTGTACTTCCTCAGATGGTTAGTAATGAGGGGAATGGATATCCAAGCAGCAGCTGTCAGAACTAGAAGAAGATGGAAGACATTGTCCTTCTAGATTTACAGTAAGAGAAGAAGAGTTCGCTGAAGATCTTAGAGGTGGATAGTATTTTTCTGCTTCTTGATTTAAAAAGCTGCAGTCAGATGTGACTCAAGTGTCCCAGTCTTTTCTGTTTGCCACTAATTCTGGGGAAGGGGCATTTAAGGAGTATTCTGCAAACCTAATGTTGTATCTCTATCATTATTTACCATCTATATTTGTTGCTTTTCCTTATAGAGGTGGTGAAAATTAATTCCTGATAAACCATCTCCCTTTATCTGAGAGGGTCATAGAAATACAGAATTTTGAAGCTGGACATGAACCCAAGGATGTCATCAGAAGCCACATAGCTAATTGTGAAATAGAAAGAAAACAAACTAAAGCTCACTAGATTACAAGTGGAGTTTACAATGCCTTCAATATATGTTTCCGCAAAATAACATATCAGTCGCATCAACAATTACTCTGGTTGGTATGCAGCTGTTAGCCACATGTGTACTTTGCTTTAGATTTCAATGGTCACGATTGCCCTTTTCATATTCTTTGTGCCCCTGCTTCTCTATTTCCATTACAAAAGTACAGATGTTCGTAATTAGAAACTGCATACAGAAGCTAACGTTTGTAGAAACTACAATTCTCTCAATTTCTGGGTCGCATGCTCAGTTGCACACTATAAACCACTGATTGTGGCCTTTAAACTTTTCTTTTAAAAAAATCTCAAGATTTTTTTTTGCATAAAAACAGACATACCTCATCAGGCTGAGAAAGGCGGTATACAAATGCAGAAAATAAATAAATAAATAAAATAAATATATAGTTTTACTGCTGCTAGTATTTGTCCACTAACATATCTTAAAGTACCATTCATGTCTGTGAGCAGGAAGGCAGCTTGTCTTTCTGTAACATCAATGATCTCTGTATTTTGCTAACTGCACATGAGAAAGAACCAAGAATGTCAGCTGCACTTGTCTTATAACACAAATTTTAATATTGGAATGAAGGAAACATTAATATTGTGACATAAATAGCCAATAGAAAATGTTCTTGTCCCACTGATCCCAGTGATATTATTGGGCTGATAGTTGAAGGAGTAGCAGCTGTATTCCAAATCATTTGCAGTCAAGTATGCCATTATAGTGGGTGTGTGTGTGGGGGGGGGGGTTGAGGTGTGTGAGAGGGATAGTGCATTTTATTGGGGTGGAGGGTGAGTTGAAGGAGTTAAACCATTTCTCTCTGTTTTCCTGCTATTCCCCCAATTCATGTCTCTTTAATGGAAACATATTTATAATATGGGAAGGGGAGGGGATAACCAGTGAATACAGGGAATTTTTTTCCTCCTTCAACTCCCCTCCCTGGTTATTTATTTATTTCATATCAAAATCATTGCATAAATTAGTATAAAACTGATAAAAATAGAAGGCGCGCAGGTGGCTTAATATCTTTTGACCAAAAACGGGCAACAGCAATGGCATTGTCTGTAGCCTACAATAATTCCTCCTCTGTACATGAGGCAGGGCACAGTGGACAAGCATACAGATGCAGAGTTCTCTGTTCTGCTCCACAGTCACACAAGGTGTGGGATTTTTTTAGGTAGTGCCATTTTGCCAGGTTGTCTTTTGATCGGCCCACTCCACTTCTGAGTCTATTCAGGGACTTCCAATTTGCCCATTCTTGATTTGACCCTGAAGGAAGACCCTTGTGGGAGGTTATCCAGTGGGGATTTCCTGGTTTAGCTGCCCAGAGGGATACCCTTGCTGTTGCTGGGGGGACGCCAAGAGGAGTGGTAGTTCTCATAAAGCTTTTCCTTGATTTGAGTCTACTGGGAGGAGGCTGGTAGCCATGTAATGGCTTTCAGAGTGTTCAACCTTATTTCTTTCACATTTAGCAGCAACTTCCCATTGCACATCTGGGGGCGGGGGGGGGGGGGGAGACAATGCCAGCTAGCTTGTAGAGTTTATCAAAAATTGTACATTTAATACATCATGTGATTATTCTGTATGTTTCATTTTGGCTTATGCCAAACAGGCCAGGCATACTCGGCAGTTGACTAAGACAAGTCCAGGGCTGATATTCTTATTAATTTTGGGTCTGTACCCCATGTGCTAACAGGAAATTTTCATAGGATATTATTCTGTGTGGTAAAATTGATCCCCCCTCTGGGGAGCCAGGGACTAGGGGGTGGCCCCACCCAGGTAATAGGGAAAGTTCCCTTTATTTAGGCCCACCCTCCATCCCTGGCTCCCAGGGCGCCGCGGATCGCGATCTGACAGCGCCATGGGAGCCATGGAAGGATGGGTGGGTATAAATGGGGGGATAAAGGAATATAAAATTCCTAGGCCCACCACATTGGCTCCCCAGGGGCGCCGCGGATCGCGATCTGGCGGCGTCGCGGGAGCCGGGACGGAGGAGGTGGGCCTAAGGAAGGGGGAAGCAGGCGCCTGCGTCTCCCTTCCTTTGGGGGGACGTTTTGTGGCGAAGTATATGGGATCGGGCCGCCTCGCTTTGGCTGCCATGTGCGGTCGGTGGTGAAGTGTTTGGGATGGGGCCGGCGCTCTGGCTGGCATGCATGAACGTTCTAAACGTTTGTGCTGGCAGCGAGAGGCCGGGATGGGAATTCCGTTGCCCGTTTTTGGGGGGCTGGTGTTTTGGGGTGTTAAGAGGTTCCTAGGGGCGATTTTTTTGGCTCTGGTTGTACCTAGTGATATGGCTAATGGGGCTGTCGAGTTTGGTGTTTCTGAGGCTTATAGTTTCTTTGTCTATATCTCCCGTTGCACGACGTGAAGAAAAAAAAATATATATAGATCATTCTGTGTGGTAAAATTGACTACCCCCCTCTCTCTAGCGCTCCCTACTGGCCTCCACCCAGGTAATGGGAAAGTACCATTTTTATTTATTTATTTCTTTACATAATTTATACCCCGCCCATATCAGCCCAGAGGCGCTGATATGGGTGGGGTATAAATGATGTAAATAAATGAATATAAAATTACAACCACATTCCTCTGGATGACCTCTTACGAGGGTTTTAAATGGCATTTCTATATCTGTTGGAAATACAGTGATAACCCAGAGTACGTAAAGAGCTCCAGAAAGATCTCTCGAAATTGAGTGAATGGGCAACAAAGTGGCAAATGCATTTTAACCTAAACAAGTGTAAAGTCATGCACATCGGGGCAAAGAACCCCAACTACACTTATCAACTGATGGGGTCAAAGCTTTCCGAGACAAACCAGGAAAGGGATCTTGGGGTTTTGGTGGACAGCTCAATGAAGATGTCAACCCAGTGCGCTGCAGCAGTGGAAAAAGCAAATTCTATGCTAGGCATGATCAGAAAGGGAATCGAAAATAGGTCAGCAAATGTTGTATTACCTCTCTACAAATCGATGGTAAGGCCACATTTGGAGTACTGTGTACAATTCTCGTCTCCGCACCTTAAGAAGGATATAACGGAACTGGAAAAGGTACAGAAAAGGGCAACAAGAATGATCCAAGGGATGGAGCGGCTCCCTTTATGAAACCAGGTTGCAACGCCTTGGTCTTTTCAGCCTTGAAAGACGGCGTTTAAGAGGTGACTTGATCAAGTGTATAAAATCATGCATGGGATAGAAAAGGTGATTAAAGAAAAATTATTTTCTTTGTCACAATACACTAGGACTAGAGGGCACTCCCTGAAGCTCCAAGGTAGGAAAATTAGGACTAATAAAGGGAAATATTTCTTCACCCAGAGGGTCATTGGGTTATGGAACTCACTTCCAGAGGAGGTTGTGACAGCGGTCAGCCTGAACAACTTCAAGGCAGGATTAGACAGATTCATGGATACCAAGTGTATCGGTAGTTACTGAAAAGGACATTCAAGTGCCACCTCGGCGGAGTTGGTTGAGGTAGGCAGGATTTCCCTGGGTACTGGTTGTTGGGGTCGGAGCAGGTCAGGTTTTGCCCTCCCTTCTGCTCGAGATCCCCGTGTACAACTGGTGGGATGTCTGTAGAATGACATTAATGCTACTTTAACAGCTGTGCTCAGTGCTATGGAACCATGGATGTTGTAATTTGACAAGGTCTTTGTCAGCTAGGTGCCTGACCAAACAACTCCCCTGATTCCATGGCTTTGATTCATGGCAGTTCAAGTGCGACCAAAGTGCATTAATTCTACAGTACATGTACACCCCCAGTTGTACTAGTCAAATTATTTGGGCATTCATTAGAATGGGTGGAGGACCACATGTTGGGTGATATTATGGCTGCTGCACACATAAGCTCCATCCTTAATTATTTGCACATGCCCAGCAGCATTAGATCTTGTTGCATTGAATGCAAAGATATGAGGAGAGCACAACAATCAGATCGCTCATAATCAGTATCCTTGATATGGCAGGGCTGTCAGTCACTATCACTCTGTTATTTTATCCAGCCTAATATAGGTCAAAGCAGACTAAAGTCACCAACATCTGAGGAACTGCTGGATGCATGAAGATATATGGAGTAGGAGTTACATTTACATTTCTCCTCCATCCATGTTTTCAAAAAGACAAGTGATTAGGGCTGCATATATGTTAGGTTTAGGGCCTACCTATGAGTGACACAAATTATATGATGATCAATCATGAGATTGGTAAATATATTGTAAAGTGGGGGTATTCACCTGTGGGTGATGTCATTGCCACACACCAGGTTTAGAAAAATGGCTGAATGCTGTTCCATCATGCTCCATCTCTTCTCAGGTTCCCAATAAATGGCCATGCTGGGGAACAACTGCACTAATTTAAAAGGTGGAGTTTAAAGGTGAGTTTGATATTTGTGTGGTTGGTAGAGAATTCCAACTGCCACAATGACAAAAAATGTGAGTTAAATAGGTGTGAGTTGGATTTATGCCATTATAAGTCATTTATAGGATGCCTGCAATATTGTTGGGCTTTTGATAAGAGAGTAGGCACAGGAAGTGAAGTAAAGTTTCTTGTCACCATAGTCTGCAGGAAGGTGAGGGTTAAGCCTTACCCAGCATTGGAAGGGAGGTTTGTTCCCTACTAATGTCATGTTGGTTGGGGTACAGTAGAATGTTATTTAGGTCACAGCTGAGAAGCATAGGCTTAAACATCCCTTCTCTGTGCATTGCATTTCCAATGACTATAGACCCACCTGTGCATAATAGTTAATCTAAATCAATGACATGATTGCTAATCATGTTGTTAGGCCCTCAACTAACACATTAATTGATTAAATTTGCATAAATAAGCATATGAATGTATACAATCTTTCTGAAAAAGTCACATTTTCTTTCATTTGATATGATTGCCCATGCATATATTGCCTCTTCTAAGAAGAGGATGCATTTCTCACTGTGTAAGAGTGCTGATGCCTCTAGCAATATTTTGTTATATATCCAAGATTTGGGGAAATTATTTTTAAAGTCCATTATTCATTTTAATTTATGTTTTATTTTTAAATTCCTCTTTGGAGTCAGATTAACATTTTAAAGCATTGGTATAACTAGGTAATAGAATGCCAGCCCACTTGGATGTTGGTGGACTCTAGATCCCATCGACTTCAGCCAGCATGGTTTGTAGCCAGGGATATAAAAACTGTAGCTCAACAACATCAAGAGGGACACTATCCTTTCACTCATACTAACTGATTGACCAATTTGAAATCGAAGTCCTGGATGTAAGATATCAGATCAGAGTGTCTTGTTGAACAGTTCCTTCCCATAACATGGTGTTGTTTCAGGTGGGCATTGAGATCCTGGATGTGATATATCAATTATCAGAGTTTCTTGCTTCTAATATCATGGGGTTATTTCATATGGGAACCATTTGTCAAATCTATTATCAATGTGAAGGACAGATGGCAACAATTAAGAATTAATCATTCTTGGAGTGCAGGGTAAGGTATCAAATAATTGTCTTTGCCAAGTGATGGCAGAATGGTATGTGTTTCATAACTGTAGAAATGGATTAAGGGATGACTCGGTCAGTACAACAACAACAACAAAACTTTATTATGGTCACTAACGAGCACAAAGCGGGCACAAGCACCCTGGGAAGGGAAGGACAACTCCCCAGTAAAGCAGTTATTTAACAGTAGATTAGAAAACCGTTTAAAATATATTTTGAAACACAGGATATTGTAACAGGTATGGAACTGAAGGGGGAGAGATTGATGGGAGAGGTCAAAAACACTGGGGGGGGGGGGGGCACAAAAGGGTCAGTAACTGCATACAGTAAGTTAATAATGAATGGGATATTTGCCAAGTTCTGTTGGCTAGTCAGTAATCATGTGTTCTCATGGGACTGAAATGGAACAAATCCTAATATTAGACAAACTATATTTGCCACATAATACAATAAATACCATAGATGAGAGGAAAAGCAATGAATGGTATAGTGATATTAACCATACAGCCTTTTGTGTCTCTAAAGACCTCTTCACATGGCCCTTTCGGACCATGCCATTGTGTCGGCAGTTGCTGCTGAAAGGGAATGTGCATAGGGTGCTTTGTGGGACCCTGTGTGCCCTCCCCCTCTCCTCATCACATTTATTTATTTACTATATTTTTACCCCACCCTATCTCAGCCCGCAGGGGACTCTGAGCAACTTCCAAATTGGCAATATGCAATGCCATTCAAACAAAACATAAAAATAAAATATAACCTCTGAGGATGCGTGCCATAGATGCAGGTGAAATGTTAGGAGAGAATGCTTCTAGAACATGGCCATACAGCCCAAAAAATCTACAACAACCTAGTGATTCCAACCATGAAAGCCTTTGACAATACATTGAATAAAATATGCACATACATAAATCAATGGACCTGGAAACATTAAAGTCGCTGTTAGACCTGTGGGACTCTCCCAGGCTCCCCTCGTTTGACGGCCAAGTTGGATAGCTCCGGTCAGCTCCCTGACCCTTGTGGTCATGAGCTTGGTCCCCCCTCCCCCTGCCTTAGTTGTTAGTTACCCTCCTCTTGTTGTTGTAGTGTATTGTCTGTCCACTATGTATTTTCAAACATGGAAACCGCTCCGAGCCCTCGGGGAGTGGCGGTATAGGAAGTTTGAACATAATAATAATAATAATAAAATAAAAAATGTAAACGTTATGCGTTGGCACCCTTTCATCAAATGGTAGAAAGGGCAGCAACATGCCTTGCTCCGCTGCCCTTTCTGCAAAAGGGGTGGAAAGTGCAAGTAGTTCTTTCCACTTTTCTCCCCATAGTGGAGGAGAAAGTGCTTTTCTGGGTCTGCTGTGGGTGGGGCCTGACCTGGGTGGGCCCTGTCCTTGCTGCAATTAACAGAGATAAAATGGGGCAAAAATGCTCCATGTGAAAAGGTCATAAGAGAGTCTGCTACGTTCAGGTGAAATGAAGAAGGCTATCTCATGCAACATCAAGCTAGATGTAGTTGTGAGTCCAGTTGATTTCTGAAAGTAGAAAAGGCATGCCATGCTATAATCTGGCAGACAACCATGTTCTAACCCACCTGTTTTTACCTCCAACACCACTGTATAGATCTAGTACAGATGTGATCCCTGATCACAATTCAGACATCACTCTATCTCAATTACATTGAATGGACAGCAGCCAAAGTTCCTTAAGCAAATTTCAACATCATGGATACCTCAAATGTAAAAGCCGAATAATAGATTTAGCTATTCAATAATCGATGTTCACTCATGTGAAACTTTTCCTAATTTAATTCACCCACAGCCCCATCTAAATTATATATAAAAGATCATATTAGTATTGCTTTTAAAAATAACAGCTAAAATGTTGAGTTGGCTTCAGATCATATCATTGTTTGCATAAAAGAATATACAAAAATTACTGAATCAAACAATGAATTTTACAGTAATCCTATAGCTATTATCAGTGGAGAAAAAGCGACCAAACTAATTGGACAAACGATTTTCCATGAGTAATTTACCTTAAGCTGGTGGTCTGTGTAGCTTTATTGTCTGTGTGTTCATGGAGTGCCTGGTAGCTCCTGCCTTTCTTTTAAAGATATTTATTGTGAAACTATAACCGCCGGGCTGTTTTCTCTGTGCATTGCAGCTCCTATATGCAGTAAAGGCCAGCAGTGGAGGAAATAACAGTGCCGTTAACCTCTTTAACACTGATAATAAATTAGCACTAATAAGTTAGGTGCTTGGGTAGCAATCGCCCTGACATAATGAAATGAGCAATCTTAAACAAGTAGAAGCTGCCAGCGCTACTGTGCCTCACAGTGAGGAACTTGGACAGGCATTAGATTTTCTAGATAATTTATGAGTCAGGCTTTCAGAAAGAGTCTGGCTTCTATTTAGAGTCCTAAAAGCGACATCCTTGGCTAAATTTTCCAGAGTTCTCTACAGGAGCTGCAGACATCACATTCAAAATTAGGAACCTGTGATGAAGAACTGCAAACTGATATTCCTAAAGTGAATATCCGCAACCAAGTTCCTGTCTTGGATCAAACATGCATTGAATATTTTTGAGACTGATATACTGAAGCCACAGTGGGTTAAATCGCTGAGCTGCTGAACTTGCTGATCGAAAGGTAGGCGGTTCTAATCCGGGGAGCAGGGTGAGCTCCCACTGTTAGCCCCAGCTTTTGCCAACCTAGCAGTTCGAAAACATGCAAATGTGAGTAGATCAATAGGTACTTTTCAAGCGGGAAGGTAACGGCACTCCATGTAGTCATGCCGGCCACATGACCTAGGAGACATCTACGGACAATGTCAGCTCTTTGGCTTAGAAATCGAGATGAGCACCACCTCCCAGAGTCGGTCACAACTAATGTCAAGGACAGACCTTTACCTTTTATACTGCAGACCATTACTTTCTTGTAACCATTACTTTCTTGCACTTCAGTACCTACAATGTCCAAGTTAGCTTGATTGTTTGCATTGTTAAGCTTAAAGATGGGTTCTGGAGACTCAGAATGCTGACACAGGCATATTCTGGGCATTGTGGTTGATTTTAATGAAGGAATGTCCTTACTGAATGATTTGGAATTTTTCTAACTCCTGAACCACCAACTTGGTGTTTAATTGGAATAGCCAAGCAACGAAAAAGATTGGCTTTGATAGGCATGATTGATCGTTTTTATAATTTATTATTGAATTCTTATTCTTATCAGTTAATTGATTTATATATACCACATGCCATCTAAATATATGTACTTAGAAATGCACCATAATTAGTGGAGCTTAGTCCCAGATAAATGAGTATGGGATTGTAGGCTTATTTTAATATGCAGATGTTTAATATGAAGAATTAAATGCAAAACCTGAATTTTGGGACTACATATTAATTTGCCAGTATTTCCCATTAGAAATTGTGAGGCACATTTTGTTGCTATTTCTTTGTTTCTATCAAGGGAGGGAAGATTTAACATCTTCTTTCTCAAATTTGTGAGGCAGCTGGCAGATGAGAACAAGTCAACCCACGTGGACACATTTTTTGATGTCTGAATTCGTTTTCAGGCCACCATGTTTTTCTGGATCTGGCAGAGAAAAAGCCACCTTCTAATGAATTCTAACCACCTGAGACACTATAAACGACTTTCAATGAGGGGTATGCATATGCAACCTTTTTTATTGTCCTGAACGCCTTTTTTGTGAGAATATATTTGGTGTGTTTCATAAGGAAGGAGTTTAAATTGATGTTTACAAGGGGTCCTTTTTGCACAGCTGTTACACAACCCCTCTTGGTGTTTGACAATATTTAATAGATAAGATATAGCTCACATGTAATCCTCTACCAAACCTTGGTATCTAGACCAACCAAATTTCTGATAAATCAAATGACATCTGCAAAATTAATACTTAGTGTAGGCCTCCATAGATCATGCAACATCAGATTAAGGGGTTATGCATTTGCTTATTCATTTCTCACCTTTGAAACAGAACCTGGAAAGTAGCTTTCTTGGCTATTTCAGGAAGACACCTTAATTCTATTAACAGGTGAAATTGGTACTTGTTAGCTTTCTATAAGCACTGGATTTTTGATGTGAGGACACCTAAACCTCAAAATGGGACCGTTCAGAAAGAAGTGTAACAAATTTGAATGCATAATTTGACTGAACTATCTACAGAGATAAACTTCCAAGTCTTTTCTAGACAGACAAGTCTACCGATGAATGACTCTGGGTGCTCTTCTCCACCTACCTTCAGAAATGGTACAGTCCAGGAAAAGCTGTGCCATGGCACAGTTCTGAGTATGCACTTTCATTCTAAACTGTGTGTTTGTGGATTACCTTTAAGGCTTTTCTCACTATACAATTTTATGGCTCTGATTCTTTAGTGACAGGAACTGAAGTTATTAATTTTGTCTCCTGCAGCTTAAGGAACTCTCATTTCACTGACAAGATATCATGACAAGTCTCCAGCAAATGCATGCTATGTAATTGAAAGGAATGCTGTCTTGTAAAACAGCTTTTAAATAGCATGTTGTAAAGGGAAAACCAATATCCTTTTTTGCATAAAGATGTTAACCCAAAGCAGCAGCTTACCTATATTTTTCCACCCTGTTCATTTATACTGCAACTCAGGACAGCTTCCATTTTAACTGTGCTTCAGTATAAGTGAACATCAATAAAATGAATATGGCAATAATTAATGTTTTCACATTTGAGCTGTTCCTAGTTATTATTAATTAGATTGTCATAACCCATATATGCTACACAAGGATATGGTTTGTGATTCGTGACTAAGTCTTGTTGATTGTGCTAATTTATTATGCTTTTAGAAACTGAAATCGAAATTTGTAAGCAAGGGGGCTCATTGTGGCTGCTGCTTCTCATCCTCCTCCTCCTTCTGTATTTCACAATCCCCTGATGTTATTGCGCTTCTACCTCAAGAGACAGAATAATAACACAGAGCTGGAAGGTAAGCCTCATTGTCTTGTATCTGTTTAAAGTTGTAAGCTAACTGAAATGGTGCAGAAGCCGAGTCTTCAAGCAGGTTCCTCTCCAGTGTTCCTTCTTTTGTGGTTTGCAAGACTTTTCAGGTTTTCCTCATCGCATGGTTGCAAAAAACATCTGGTTCAGCTTTTAAGAAATATTTGTAGCCATTGCACATCAGGGTTTAATTACTGCCTCTGAAACATTAATGGATGCCATACTGTACTAATAGATTTTATCTTCACTGTTTTATATCTATGAAGTGAAACTGACAAATGGGAGCCTTGTTTAGCAGGGACTTTAATAACAGCAGCTATTTACTGAAGAACTATGTGCTGAATGAGTTCAAATGATGGGCAACACTCAAAAGGACTGGGATTTGGTTTTGAACTTGCAAACACACATTGCAATTGTGGAATGTTTTAGACTTGTGCTCAGAAGGCAGTCTGGCAAATGGTTAAAAGGCATTTCTTGTCACAGGCAGTTCTGTCATGCAAATGTAAAATGTGAACACTAACACTGGAAGGAGTTACAACCATATGATCAAACACAGACAACTCTATGTCACATTGAGCACCCCTTTCTTTAAGAGACTATTAAGTGATAACCTTTCTTCCTCACATCCTTTCTCACCTTCTTTATAAAGATTCTTTGGAAGCATCAGAAGGAAGGTCACAAAATATTGGCTGACATTACAGCATGACACAGCTGTTCTAGTTTGCAAGCAGGAGTTCTATATTAGCTTGGTTGCCCTATTCTATTATGTGATGGAAAGAACATGCTGCATGTGAAATTCCAGCTTCCTATTGTTCAACTAAGCATTTTCAACCTATGACAAAATAGCATAATACCTTATTTGTACAGAGCTGTCTGTCCATCTTAATTCCACAGAACTCTGGATTGTTGTGATAGTGGTTAAGACGTTATACAGGGAACATGTTAAAATTAAAATAACGAGACAACACATACTAAAATATAAAAAAACATCAAGGGAGCCAAAAGCAGGCATATGAAACATAAGTTAACCTACACATGTCTTTTATGGTCATTGTGGAGGTTGGTGTTCATACGTGAAGATGATCCTTCATGTGGCTTTGGCCACTTACTGCCTCTCCTGTAGTGACAGCTGCTTGCTTCTCCTGTGACTCGCATGCGGCTCTGGCTGTCGGGGAAGGCTAGTCTCCCTCGTGGTTCCAGCCACTTGCCACCTCCTCACATATGGCTCTAGCCATTGGGGAAGGGTAATCTTCCTTGCAGTTCTGGCTGCATGCCACCTCCCATGCAGCCCTGTTCACTTACAGCTTTGCCTCTCTCTCATTCCAGTTGCCCCATCTTGCTGTGACTACATCCACAATCTTGTTTAGGTGGGAACCACCATTTTGGTTAGGTGGGAATCACCATTTCGTGAGTTGCCATTTTGTTAAGACCATGGCTGAGACAGTGTGTCACCTCTTTTCACGATTACTACTACTACTACTACTACTACTACTAATAATAATATGGTTATTGTAGGGAATACACTTTAGGGGAGGATTTTTAAACTCTTCTAAGACTTAGGGTAAAGCTGTGGGGCTTCACGGGCCTACTTTTGGTAGTAATTAATTCTGTTTAACTCCTACTTATATTCTAAGCCATTAAATAGTTGTTCAATTTGGTAATAAAATTAGTGGCAACCCATGCCCTTGAAAAAGACAAGGGTGGCCTTAATATGAAAGGTCCAGGGAAAAAGCAGCTTTCTAAGCATCTGACCCATAAAGACTTAGATTTTTCTGATGAGGAAGAGGTCAATCTCAGGGAGCAGTTGGATCTGATGAAAAGGGATCAGGCTTTAGAAAAAGGAGGTGTGACATCAGGGATGGGGGAGGCAACCTCTTTCAAAGGTCACTTTTAAAGAATTATATGTACGGTATTCTCTTTTAGCCCAATGACAACAACGAGAAGTTCAGCTCAATGTCTCAAAGTATGGTGCAGCATCAGAAGAGGAATTTGTTATGTAGGTAGAACACCTCCCTTCTACTTCCAGTGGAGCCATGTCAGCTTCTTACCTTACCAGGTGGGGCATTGCAGTACACTTGGTGGGGGAGGTAATGCACAGCCTTACTCTAACTAGTAGTATCAAAGCACATAGCAGGACCTTGTGAATGACAATATTCTGCCATTTGTCTGGCAGCCCTTAACGGTTTGTATTCACCATATTGGCAGGCACTCCCATGCACAATAGACCCCCAGTAATGGGCAGTGAATGTGCCATGTGTCAGGGAGGTGTATAACCAAGCCTAGAAGTTAGAGACAGATGTTTTGGGCAAACATTTGGCCCAACGCACAGTGGGAAAAAAACATGGGGACTACATCGGTCTCTTTTCCCTCCGATTTTGGGAGCTAGATAAGAAGGAGAAGGAAGACCTTGACGATAAGAAGAAAGAAAAATGGAAGAAGAGGAAGGTGGTCATGAATTGGTCTAATTGGATGACAAGTTTTTAAAATTTATGCAATGGTCGTGGCCAAGGCACATGTGCACAAAGTGTTGTCATTGCTTCAGTATTGCAATATTACTTATAAAATCCACATATGCCCTATAAGTAATATGGCATATATTGATTTTTCAGGTATAGCTTGGTTGTTCTATAATTAGTTTTTTTAGGTGAAGCCTGTAAAATACTCTGCAGTTTCAAATGCATCTCTATTTTAAAACAAGACAAGTGGAGAACATGCATCTTGTTCAAAAGTAGTGTTATACTTCCCAGATACTTGTGTGAATATAAATCTCCTTTAAAGAGAGTTATAAATTTTCTGTACACTTTATTCTAAAGCAAAAGAGCACCAATCTGATGGCGGTAAGGTGGCACAGAGGCCTACAAAGAGGCCTACAAAGAGTCAAAAGAGCTCACATAGCCCACCCACATCCTTCCCTGTTCTATAGCCTTTGAATAGTGAACTCTGTCCTATTACTCAAATATATGGTTCTAATCAAGTTTTGTGTATCTGTTTCTGGCATTCAAGGGTGGAAGGACTGCTAAGAACTCTGTTATAAAAAGATTAGTTTCTATTTTTCAAATGTAACTTTGATTTTCTTTTGTGCAACTGATACATTTTCAAGAATGAATGCATCGGGTTGTTGTAGGTTTTTCGGGCTGCATGGCCATGTTCTAGAAGCCTTCTCTCCTGACATTTTGCCTGCTTCTATAGCAGGCATCCTCAGAGGTTGTGAGGTCTGTTTTTAGGTGTGGCTTGTAAGTGCCTGTGGGAATCCTTTGTTGGGAGGTGATTAGCTGTCCCTAATTGTTTCTTGTCTGGAGTTCCCATGTGTTTGAGTTTTGTTCTTTATTTACTGTTATAATTTTAGAGGTCTTTTTAATACTGGTAGCCAGATTTTAAAAACTGTCAGGCCATCAAATGCTAATCAAGGTTGCCAATTGAAACATGCACACCTAGTTCTAACAGACAAGAGTTCTTTCTCCCACCCTGGATTTTTCACAGATAAATAAACCAAATTTTCCTAGTTTCCAACAGTTCTCACAACCTCTGAGGATGCCTGCCATAGATGCAGGTGAAACATCAGGAGAGAATGCTTCTAGAACAGGGGTAGGGAACCTATGGCTCGGGAGCCAGATGTGGCTCTTTTCATGATTGCATCTGGCTCTCCAGAGCTGCCCGGGCCTCAGTTTCCCAGAATGCAGTTGGGAGGAGTGATGCCATCGCCACCTCTTCTTCATCCCTTGCTGCTCTTGGGGCCCTGCACCCTCTTCGCCGGGCATGGCGGAGCCCGGCAGCGGCGCCTTGTCCTCGTCTTCCTCTTTGTTCTCCGCCACAGGCCTCGGGGGAGGCGGTGGAGGTGGGCCTGGCCCTGGTGCCATGGACCAGGCCTTTCTGCCCCCGGGAGACACCCAGCTCATCGCCCTCATCATCGGGCAGCTGAAGAGCCACTGCCTCTTCAACGCCTTCTGGAGGCACTGCCTCACCGGCGTCGACACCAAGGTCCGCCTTGGCCCTGCGTCTCCCCCTCCTTCCTTTCTCTTCCTTTCTTTTTCCCTCTCTTTTTCTTTCATTCTTTTTCTTCCCTCTCTCCCTGCCTTCTTTCCTCCCTCCCTCTTCGTTCTTTCCTTCCTCTTTCATTCTTTCCTTCTCTCTTTCCTATTCCCTCCCTCTCTCTTCTTTCTTCTTTCCTCCATTCTCCCTCTTTCTACCTTCCTCTTCCTTCCTTTCTTTATCCCCTTCACCCTTTCCTTCTTCTCTCCTTTTTCCCTCCCTTCCTTCTTTCCTCCCTCTTCCTTCCTTCCTCTTCCTTCCTTTCTCTCCTTCACCCTTTCCTTCTCCTTCTCTCCTTTCTTTTCCCTCCCTCTCTCCCCTTCCTTCTTTCCTCCATTCTCCTTCTTCCTTCCTCTTCCTTCCTTCCTCCCCTTCACCCTTTCCTTCTCCTTCTCTCCTTCCTTTTTCCTTCCCTCTCTCCCCTTCCTTTTTCCTTCCCTCTCTCCCCTTCCTTCTTTCCTCCATTCTCCCTTCCCTTCTTTCCTTCCTTCCTTCCTTCCTTCCTTCCTTCCTTCCTTCCTTCCTCTTCTATTCTTTTCCCCCAAGTCTTTCTTTCCTTCTCCTTCCTTTATTTTCACTTCCCTCTCTCCCCTTCTTTCTTTTCCCTTCATTATTTCACTTTTTCCTCACTCCCTTTCCTTTCTTTTCCACACCCTTTGCTTTCCTCCCTTCCCATTTCCTTCTTTCCCCTCTTTGTCTCTCTCCTGCTTTTCTTTTCTTCCTTTTCCATAGTTTGTTCTGCATCTCTTTCTTCCTCTCCCCCTTTATTTCCTCTGTCTTTCTTTCTTTCCTCCTTCCTTCCATCTTCTCTTCCTTCCCAGAGTCCTGAGCATGCCTTTTGCAGAGCCAGGTCTGAAGTGTCCCGTCATTCTGCCGGGGGATACTTTTCTCATAGTATGTACGTATATACTTACATTTAGTTTATTTCAGTCTTAAAATATATTATTTCACTGAAATAAATTTCCAAATATTTTGCTTTCATAGCTCTCTGAGTCAAAAACGTTCCAGACCCCTGTTCTAGAACATGGCCATACAGCCCGAAAAACCTACAACAACCCAGTGATTCTGGCCATGAAAGCCTTCGACATTACAGTGAATGCATGTTTTGGGAACTTACAATTATTGTTTCATTATGTAATATATTTATCCTTTCTTTCTTTCTTTTTTTCTTTCTTTCTTTCTTTCTTTCTTTCTTTCTTTCTTTCTTTCTTTCTTTCTTTCTTTCTTTCTTGTTTGTCAGTACATTTACAGGCAAACACTCTTCTGCCCCCTTCTTCTGATTGGAAGTTAATACTTTCCAGAGGCTTTATGATGGATTGAGCTCTGATGGTGTTTTTTAAGTTTTGACTCCCACATGAAGACTGTTTCAGCGACTCAGAGACTGACCCCAAAATCCTTCTCCAGGTCTTTTTTTGAGTCAAAGAACTCAAATAACATCTCATTCATTAGATAAGCTAGCCGATTGGAAAGTAGGCATGGAAAATACCCCAGATTATTCTGATTCAGAGTACAGTAACTACTCTCCCCAGAGAAGCACAAATAACTCAAAGCCTGAACCTCTAAGAAAACTTGAATTTTGTGGGGGCAGCCTGACAGCTTGCAAATGAATGTGGCCTAGTGTTAGCAATGAACTGTAGGTTAGGCACAACAGTAGTTTTTTTAGTATAAAATGTCAGAGCTGTTGTATTATGAAAAATCTCAAATGATTACTGGCTTTATACCACACTTAACAAATGCCAAAAATGTGTTATTCATAGCCCATTTGATCTAGGATCTAGGCCAATGCAAAATGGGCTGCAGTTCATTTGATTAAATGAAACTTTAATCAAAAGAATGGTCTTATTATCATACTGACTAATGTGACATATATCACTTAAGGCATATATAAAAATATAACACCAATGCCACCACCTCATTATTGTTGTCACCACTTGTTACTAAGGGTTGATGATCATAATCACTATTAAGCATTTGGTATTACATTAATTTGCCATAATAACATCAGTGTATGAAACTTTCAGTGAAATGCACACTGTTGTACAAAGCCTGCATTAGTGAGATGTGAATCCTGGCAAGATACATTTATGATAGCCTTTTCATTAAAGTTAAAACATCTTCCTACCCACAGTTACTAACAAGTTCTTTTTAATAGGGGAGGAGGAAGATGAGGAAAGCACAATTAGGGTCATCATGCAAGAACAAAGGAGGCAGATTGGTTATTCAAACTTTGTTTTCTTTCTCTCCCCCCCCCCCCCCACCAATAATTTATGTCATAATGCGTGAGTCAACAAACTGCTCAGGAAAAAATAAAATAAGTCAGTAGCTCACAGATGATGGGCAGATATAGTTATAAAACTGAAAGTTTTTTATGACAATAGAATTATAAGGGTGGTTTGAATTTATTTCATCTGCACAGATATCAGATCACTCTTTGTATGTAGAAAATTTTGTTCTGAGTAGCAATTAAGAAAGCAAGAAAAATGAGCAGAATGTATCTATCCTCTCAGAAGAGTGTGTATGTACTTGCATGAAATACACACACACAAAATAATTATATATCCAATGTCATAAGGAATGAAGGCAGCTAGTGCTCATGTCTTAAATTTCAGGACTGAATTCTGGAGTGACCCAAGCTGTAGAATTGTGTCTTTAGGAGAAGCATCACTCCATCCAGTCAGGGCCATAGCCAGGATTTTGATTCGGGAGGGGCTGAGTTTGATTTGGGGGGGGGGGCTGATTCTGAGTGAGAGAGGATCTACCCTAGCAAACCTTTTGTATTATCCCAATACCCCCATGCATATGGGATATATTGAGCATGGTGATCAGATCATGATATGAATACACATAACAGTTTAAATAATGTACCAGTAAGGCCTTCTCGCGGACCATCCTGAGAATTTGGGAGGGGGGGATGAAGCCCCCCTAGCGCCCCGGCTACATGCCTGATCCAGTATAGGCTGAACCCTTATTCTTTGATCTGCCTTTTGACTGGCTAGAAGAACCTTAGTTTCTCTGCACTAAGTTTCCATTTGTTTACCCTCACTCAGCCCATTACTGAAGGCAAACATCAGTTTAGAACTGAAACAAGTTCCTTGAGCTAAGGTGGAAATGGGTTGGGTGCTCTTGCATATTGATGGCAGTAGACTGAAAAATTCTGAACAACCTCTCCTAAACGTTTCATACAAGTGTTAAAGAACCTGTGTGGTAGAAAGAGATCTGGGACAACCCACAAACCAAAAGCTGAAACAGGAGTCCTTCAGCACCACCTTCTGAGTTCATACCTCTCAAAAGTAATGAAGCTACTGTAAAGCAGAGCCTCCAAGTCCCATCCCAGTTTGGGGGGCCAAAATGATACCATGATCAATGGTATCAAAAGTGGCTGAAAAGTCCAGCTGAACCAATAGAGATACAGTTCCTCTGTTCAATTCCCTGTTCAATGTAGGTTGTCTTAATCCCACCATATTGAAACTCACCTTGCTCCAAGTAATCTAGAAACCTCTGGAGCTAGGATGCCACTACACACTCCAACACCTTACCCTAAAATGGAATGTTGGAGGCTGACTATTCAATAATTATCCAATGTGTAGGATATAAGGAGGTTTTTTTTTAAAGTAACTCTTTTAAAACTGCCTCCTATAGGCACACTGAGACTCCTCCACATTAACCACATCTTCTACTCAATCAGCCACCCCCACTCTAACTTTTAAAAAATCCTATCTACAATCTGAGGTTGCACAAATTGTAGCCATTATCAATGGGCAAGCACTCTATCTATCCATCCTAAGCACTGTCCATTGAAAATTGATAGATAGTATATACACTATGTTATATATACATATACATTGCAAGTATGGGCTGAGTAAGTAAGCACATTTAGTGAGAATTGAAAATGCATGCATTTAGGCTGTACATCATTATGTGGCAACTGCTTGTGTGCCTCATAAAGAGGGGTCATGATGGGACCAACAAGTACTATACCATCTAAAAAACACACACACACACACACACACACACACACAATGGAAAGGTGAATTTTCCTGTTCCTTCTTCTTCTCAAATAGAAGGCAGGCAATTTCTCTTTAAATTCTATTTTGACCTGAAAGTAGCAAGCCACAAGTTCTTCCTATAGAGAAGTATCCCAAGAGCAGCCTGATAGAATTATGACAAAATTTGGTAGCTCTCCTCCCCCATTTGAATTGTCTGGAATGTCCTATACATTTCTCCATCCCCCCCCCCCTTTTGTTAAGTCAGTTGCTGTAGCTGTGGAGTTCAGTTTGTCTGACTAAAACTCTGTGGGGCTAGGATTATGATTTAGGGCTGGATGAATAAGCATTTGTTACCCAGATTCCTAAAGCTACCAAGCAGTTTTTTTCCTTTAATTAAAAATCTTCAGCCAAAAGTTTCAAGTCTTTTCAGTCACACTCCAGGTATTCTCTTTTTTAAAGGGTCACTGAAGAGGAATTTGCACTCAAAATTTCCTTTCTTTAACTTTAATTACTTTGATCTCTTTTAACATCTATTAACAGTTTTATACATGTTTCTCTTTTCAACAAGATAGACCATTTCCAAGATAATACTTGTAAAAGAACTCCTGCAAAAAATCAATACACTTAAAAAGATTTCAAAGAGTTATACCATTTACTATAATGCGCATTACTATTGTAAAATATTCCACTAGACACAAATGCTAACTGGAGGATGAATGCCTATTTATCAAATAAAGATAAAGGTGAATTTTTCTTCCGCTGGTACAACCTTACATTGTAAAGGTGTATTTTTCATCAGCTCGTGCCATTAAGTTTAAATTGATTTAAAATAAGAGCATTAAAATTGTGAGATAATGATTCATTCAGTTCTAGATCACAGAGAAACAAGAAGAATGAGGTAATATATTTTAACCAAATTAATCGAGTTTTGTAGATCCATTAATGTTCACAGGAGATTCCCTGTGAACATTAGGAAGAACATTAGGGAGAACTTTCTAACTGTGAGAACAGTGTTTAGCATTGGACTCTCTGCCTCGGAGTGTGGTGGAGGCTGCTCCCTTGGAGGCTTTTAAACAGAGGCTGGATTGCCATCTGTCAGGGCTGCTTTGAATGCGATTCTCATTCTTGGCAGGAGGTTGGGCTGGATGGCCCATGAGGTCTCTTTAAACTCTATGATTCTATGATATACATGAGCAAAAAATGGTACACATTTTTTTGTGATAAATAGAAGAATTCTATACAGTACACAAAAAAGCAGAAGCAGAATTCAAGTAACAACAGCATAGACCACAATCTAGCCAAAGCACGTACTCCCTTTAGCTTGCTGAAATAAATGGTGCTAGAAATATTTACATTTGGCTGGACAAAGGCTGAATTTATTGTTAATGATAATGCCCTATATATTTCCAGCCCTTCATCAGAGGCACTATCATAAAAAGACTATGCATACATCACAGTACATGAAGTAATATTTATTTATACAAACATTTGTCCTGTTCAATGTTTCTGCAATCCAGTAATTATATAGAAAAATTACTCTAAAATCCCCCCAATAGATTTTGTGAATATAATAATATTTAAAAATGCTCCTTGGTGACACTCTCCTGTTGTTGCTGCTTTGGAAGAACAGCAATAAATCAGATCTATGCATAGAATAATACAGTCCATTTGGATTATTTATTTATTTAGAAGTGCAGAGAGTTTTACACACAAAAATACCTTATAACTAGAATAAGAACTGTGATTATTCTCCTTTATCATAATTAAAATAATAATCCATGTGATATATTTCTTTTTGAAACAGTTTTCTTGTTGCTGATTTTGTTTAAATGTTTGGCATAGAATAAGTAGTCAAACATATATTTAATTGACTTGCTCATTTACCTCATTTTATTGAAATTTGATGTAACTTTGTTCATTGAGGTGATTATTTTGCATTTCATAAATCTAACCAAAGGTGATTTGTTCTGCTTTCCTTAGTATTATTTACTATGACAGGAGTAACAAGAACAGTGTTGTGTGTCTCAATGCAACCAATCCATAGTTGTGCACAAGTTATCATTATTAGTTTTGTGAGCCTATGAACTTGAATTGGATGGGTTTTTTTTGCACCTAATGATGTCTCTAGTACTAGAATCATTTCTAGATCTGACATTCCCCCCCCCCCCACTTCCAGCTATTGACCAACATAACAGAAATGGTTTTTACCATGATTCCAACTCTGCGGAGTAACACTGTAATCAGGGCCGTAGCCAGGATTTTGGTTCGGGGGCTGAGTTTGGTTCGGGGGGCTGAGACTGGGTGGAAGAGGGTTTACCCTAGCAAACCTTTTGTATTGTTATTTCAATAATCCCATGAAGGTGGGATATAATGAGCATGGTGATTAGATCATGATATGAATAAACAGTTTAAATAATGTACCAGTAAGGCCTTCTCGTGGACCACCCTGAGAATTTCAGGGGGGGGGCTGAAGCCCCCTTAGCCCCCCCTGGCTACATGCCTGACTGTAATGTATGTATAGACTCCATCCTTAGTGAAATATGCCATTGAGTTTTGGATGTTGCACTTGTTGAGTAAGTATTCTCTCAAATAGATTGGGATAAGGGCATTTCTTCTTAAACAAAGATGTAAATGACCAGCCTTAAGTGTACAAATCCTGATTCCTCCTGAATGTGCAAACTTGGCTAATATGTTCCAATATACTTATATTTTTAAGACCTAGACATTGCTGTTTGCTTATCATGGAGTGAGATCTGAACAGTTAAAGGCTACTATCTGTGTTGAATTTGTTTTTAGAAATGAGTGCTTGCTCTTTGCTTTTACATCTCTGATATAATCAAGATGGCGTCGGCGGTCAGACGTGCTTCGGACGAGCTCTGGTCAAAGTTACCAAATTTGCCAGCCCTGCCTCTGCCAAGTACACCAAGCACAGGGGCCACTTTTCACCAGAAGGGGTCTGACCTCCAGTATGGACATACTGTTGTGGGTCCCCCTAGAGTGGAGTCGAGAGGTGCCTTGACACTGCCCCAAAGAACCAACAGAGCAGCCCAGGCCCTACTATACCCACCATTCCGACCTCGCCAAAGAACTGCCAGACGAGCCCGCGGGAGAGTGCCTACCTCTCTTTGGCAATGATCCGGCGGCAATATGACCTCTTGGTCTCACAGCTGGGGCAATTGGGTGATATGTTGGTAGGCTTCCCCAATGGGAATTGCCAACCTCAATCGGCCACACTCGGTCTGCGAGATGATGACAGGCAGGCCAACCCAGCTGCCCACCCTGGACCGGTGCACCCGGTGTGCCCGACCTCTCCAAGGAGCCCCTTATCTGAGTTGATCCAGGATGAAGAGCCGAGTGATTCCCTGGGCCCATCAGTGACATTCACCGAACCTTCGGAGGGGGCGCCGTGTGTGCTCGGCGACGACTGCCCCTTTGCAGGGCTAGGCGGCTGCCCCTGGTCCCGCTATGGCATCCGATGTTCCCGGGCGCCACTCTTTGAGAGCACTGAGAACGCGCCCGGAGCCGCGAATGTCTCGGAGGTTCTTGTGAGGGTCTCGGGGGGCCTACACCCAATTCGGGGTGGGTTCGAGCCGAATCTGACAAGATGGCCCCGGCTCCCAGAGATGCCGTAATGGAGGATGGACTTCCGCCCCCTTCACCTCCTGCACAGAAGGCGGTTCCATCTGGCTCCCCGGGCCCTGCGACGATGGACAGCCCCCGACCCGACTTCCCTGAGGACCCTGACCTTGACTGGGACAGGTCCTGGGACTTCCCAGCGGAGGGCCAGGGACTGGCCCTGGAGGACTTGGAGCCCGAGGTGGTCGGTGGACTGGCGGTGACTGAGGATTGTGTGGAAGACCTGACTGGGGAAGCCGCCATGGGACATGCTGTGGCTGGGAGACTGGAGGGAATGGTCGAGCCGCTGCTCACCTACCTTCCTCCATCAGATGGACCTGACTCGAGTTTGGGTCGGCCACCAAAAATGGCAGCCGACCTTGAAGACGCCGGGCTGCCCAAGACGTCTTCTTCCCAAGAGGAGGTGGGAGCCAGAAATGGCCCTCACCGGAAGTCCCCGCCCCTGGAGAACCGAAGAACCGGAAGTGGCCCATCTCAGAGGCTGCACAGGCATAGGAGAGGGCGGAGGCAGCATCGCGGAGCGAGCAGGCACCAGCACCCACCAGTTGACCCCTCTGCGGGCCGCCGGGGGAAAACAGCACCCCATCCCAGTAATGGAGTCCCGGTCGCCGGCAGGCCTCCGGTCATCCTCTCTGAAGAAAAAAGACCCAGATCTGTTAGGTCCAGGGCTTGGAGGGCTTCTCAGTCCAGGACCGTTTGGAACTTGAGCTTTCGGCTGGAGCCCTCCTCGGCCTGCCTTAGGCTAGAGAGGGAAGTAACATCAACCAGCAGGAGGCCTTTGCATGGTGGAAGAGCTACTCCCCCTCCCACAGGCAACCAGCTTCAAGGTATTCGTCTGGAAACTCCCAGACTGACTCCTTTTGTCTTTATAACATCCCGCTTGGTCTGACCTAGCAAGTGGTGTAACTTGCCCCTATACCCTCTCCCTTTCCCCCTTCCCTGTTGTATTGCTTTATTGTGTTGTTGTATGTTTGCATTATGCCTTCTGTAAGTCGCCCCGAGCCATCCGGGAGTGACGACTCACAAATTTGAATAATAAATAAATAAAGAAATCTTCTCAGGAATGACCAAACCAAAAAGGACCACATGGAATGTCAGGAAGGAATAGCATGAAACAAATTAATTCTTCTAATGGAATCTAGTTGAAGCCACTTTGAGGGGAAAAGTTGGTCATGACTTTGCTATATCATCAAAAACCAAGAGATTATCCAGAAGCCATGTCCATTTTGATGTTCTAACACAGTGGTTCCCAATATTTGGTCCTCCAAGTATTTTGAACTTCCTGCAATTCTTAATAGCTGGTAAGATGTCTGGGATTTCTGGGAGTTGAAGTCCAAAACATCTGGGGGACCAAAGGTTGGGAACCACTGTTTTAATAGGTGTTATGAAAGGGTAGGCTATATTGCCTACACTTTCATCAGGGCTGTGATTCTCATGCAATAATAAAACCCCCAGAACTTTATTAATTCATCTGCTTTAGTTGCTGAGGAGATTATATTAAAGCACTGCCATTAATTCATCATTTTACCTACTAATATATTACAGTCTAGGGGGATTCATTGTTTCACTCCTCAAAGTGAATTAGCCTATGGCATATTGTAAAGGCTTCTGCCAATTAAATCAGACCAAGGTCATCCACAGTAGGTGAAACAACAAAAATACAGCCATTCAGTGATATAAGAGATGTACTATTTTATTCTTCCTACCATGCTAATAAAGTGGACTGAACTATAAAATGTGAAAATATGCTACCCCCCACAGAAACATATATCACTGTAGTAGCTCAAACATCCACAATAATTAATATAGTAATCTGTTCTTTCATTATTCATCCTATTGAAAAAGACAGTTCAACAAAATTCTCAATGGCAGAAAATAGATATAATCATTAATGGTACATGTCACAATAAATGATCCACATATCCTGAAGTTTCTTAAAACTGACATAACTAATTTAGAGTGTGTATATAGTATGCATGTGTGTGTGTATATATATATAGATAGATAGATAGATAGACTGAACATAGATAGAAATATATTTCGAAGTTGTAAATTGTATTTCCACAATCTGAAGTGTTAGAAAGAATTAACAAAAATCTATCCTTTTCCCAGTTTGTGAGTCCTTCAGACAGTATCCTGTGAATATGTACCACTGAATAAAGTAAGAATTTATCTCAATAAAAATCCACATATCTTTTAAGGATGTGTCATGGCATCCAGCTGAACCTGAACCAGTGTGAATCAGGTACATAAAAGTCTTCCTGAAAAGTCAGACCAAACACAGGACGTTCTATGTTATTAGTTTCTCCCGCAGCCAAATAAACTGTTTTCATATTCAGATCATTACATTTCATTCAGGGTTTCATGCTAATTTTGATTACTTGCATGAATCTCTCTTTCTATTTCTATATTTCTATATTTTTATATTTCTATATTTCTATATTTCTATATTTCTATTTCTCTCTCTCTCTCTCTCTGGTAGTGTGCAGTTAGCGGGGGGGGGGGGGGGTGTTAGACCTTTAACCCTTACCCGGTGTTTGAATTTCATCTAAGTAATCCACCCAAGAAGATTCATTTTTGTGTATCCAGTTTCCAAATGCACTGTGGAGACCTCTAAAATGGATTTTCAAGGCAGGCTTTCTTTGTTAAACTTCATATGTGAAGTCTGTGGGCTCATAAACAAGAAACTAATCAGTTTTAGTCTCTCAATAACTGAGGTGTAAACAGCATTTATTTCTGCATAGTCAAAGCATTTTTCTAAATTATTTGGAAATCTGCTTCCAAATTAAAATGTTACCTTGCAATGAAAATGAAAATATGTCTGCCTTTTAAAAGTGTGGGCCAAAGCAACCTGCAAGGTGAAGAAGAAGGATGAGTGAATCATTGTATGTGCATGTGGGTATGTGCAGTCTAATCACCGGCTTCATCTACAATAGCTGGCTTGTGGATATGCTCAGGCTAATCAATTGTTTTGTCTACACTGGCTGTTCATCTGGGGCCAGTCCAGAGCATAGTGCTGTGAACTGGCGCCAGATCAACCATGATGGTGGGCAAACACACAAGGCCAAATCATCTGTGGCACAATATTAGATTCAACTGGCAAACACCACATTGGCCCCACTGGAATTTCATTCTGGCATCAATTCACCAGGCACAAAACTCCCACAAGTACCTGGCCATTCCCCGGCATGTCTGCTAAAGTCATTATGGGATGCTTGTGTGATCAGCAAGTGACCCCTCCTTTTAGCTTATTGTGTCATAAAACAGTGCAGTACACTATTAAAAGATCATCCCATTTAATTTCTAAAAGTCTAGTGGCACCAGTTGCCAATGGAAGGAGAGCAAGGAATGAGCCTTCCTGGCCTACCTGGAAAAGGTGTTCTAGAGACTGGGAGCAACCACAAAGAAGGCCCCTTTTCCTTTTTGTGCTTCAAATTCAGTTTGCATCAATTTAAGTAAACTGAGGGCAAGAGGAAACATGTGGTGAGGAGAAAAAATCTGGGATATTTAAATAGTATTTGAAAAAATGGAATGATAGTAGATTATCTTTCCTCTCTATTTAACATCTACAGTATATGCGTCCACTGGCCCAACTAGTATGTAGTTTTGGTCTGGAGTGCCATCAGTACACTGATGACACCCAGCTTGTGCTGAGTATGGAGGGCAGACCGGACTCTGTACACGATTATTTCCATCAGTGTCTAGAGGCCGTGACTGGAGGCCCAGGTCACCATGGTCAGCAGATCTGCATTTTTCCATCTGCGACAGGCTAGATGGTTAGCACTCTACCTGTCTAGTGGCGACCTGGCCACGGTGATCCAGGCGATGGTCATCTCGAGACTAGACTACTGTAACGCCCTCTACATTGGCCTTCCTTTGTCCATGATTCGGAAACTCAAGCTTGTGCAGAATGCTGCAGCTCGTCTGCTCGCTGGTGCTCCGGCGAGATGCTATATAACTGCAGCAACTGCATTGGCTTCTAATAGAGTACTGGATTATGTTCAAAATGTTGGTATTAACCTTTAAGGCCAGACATTGCCTGGGGCCTGTGTACTTGAGGGACCGTCTTTCCCCATATACTCCCCAGAGATCACTACGGTCTGGAGATAAAAACCTTTCAGATGTTCCTTCAGTCAAAACTGACCACCTGTCCACTACGAGACAAAGAGCATTCTCTATTGTAGCTCCAACACTGTGGAACGTCCTGCCGGATAGCACTCAGGCTCTTACAGAAATATCTGCATTTAGAAGAGCCTGTAAAACAACATTGTTCCGGCAGGCGTTTAACATCCTACTTGACTGTGTTGTGATAAATTGGGACAGTTGTTAGTAGCATATAGTGTGTTTAATGTATAGTGTTAAAGTTGTTTTATTATTATTGCCTGTTTTATCTATGCAAACCGCCCCAAACCTAAGGGGATGGAGTGGTAGATAAACACGAATAATAAATAAATAAAGAAAAAGACATTTTTCTTTCCATGTTAGGAAAAATGGAAGATATGGCACTTTAAAACCCCAAGGGCGGAATATATTTTATGAAAAAAGGAAATGTATACATAATACACTGAAATACCACCAATTTAGGAGATCTATTTAAATCAGAACATGCAAACAAAACAACCTAAATTAAAATTCGGTTGTTGTAGGTTTTTCGGGCTGTATGGCCATGTTCTAGAAGCATTCTCTTTTGATGTTTCACCTGCATCTGTAGCAGGCAATGCATCCTCAGAGTTTGTGAGGTCTGTTGGAAACTAGGAAAATTGGGTTTATGTATCTGTTGAAGGTCCAAGGTGGGAGAAAGAACTCTTGTCATACATCAAGGGAACCACTGACTGCGTAGGGAAGCTGATGAAGAAATACAACATAAAAGCTATCTAATCACCTCTCAACAAAATTTTCCCCCAGGCAGTAACAAGCCACACATAAAAACTGTCAGGCCATCAAATGCTAATCAAGGTGGCCAATGGAAACATTCACACCTAGCTCCAACGGACAAGAGTTTTTTCTTCCACCCTGCACTTTCCACAGATATATAAACCCAATTTCCCTAGTTTCCAACAGACCTCACAACCTCTGAGAATGTCTGCCACAGAAGCAGGTGAAATGTCAGGAGAGAATGTTTCTAGAACATGATCATACAGCCCGAAAAACCTACAACAACTCAGTGATTCCGGCCATGAAAGCCTCTGACAATACATTAAATTAAATTAAAATTGACTCAATTAATTGTCCAGATGCCTATAACCTAAGACATAAAAACATGACAATACAAAAACATCAAAGATGTTGTTACAAAAAGGTACAATTTTTTTAGTCTGCTTTGAGAAAGTCATGCAAGAGGAATGTTTATGAATGCACATAGTCAACTTGTAACACATGTCCTACAAAAAGTAATGTGTACTTCATTGTTTTCAGCATCCCTACTATACATTCACTGTTTAAAAAGATCCTTTGTCTTATAAATTTATTTCTTCTAATTCACATCATTCTTTCTTCTAAAAACCTTTTTGGCTTTTTGATTTCAAATAATGTCTTCTAAAGTGTTTGAGGGATAATGTAGTAAAGTTCCAATAGCCAAAACCATTATGTATGTGTGATGTTTCAGCAGTTTTTTCCTGTTTGCTTTACTATATCTGCCGTTCTTGGAAATGTCTGTAATCAAAATTATCAGTACAAATGCTTGCTGATAGTGTGGTCTCGTACACTATTTTGCAGTTTAGAGCTCTCTCTTTGAAAGGATGGTGGAGTGCACTCCATTGTTTTAACAGATATCCAATCCATGTCTGATTTAAAGATTAAGAAACCTACACAACGAAAGAAGGGACTTTGAGGGATCATCATCTGGGCAGCAAATTGAACAGTCATTTATGAAGGTCACAATCTTCTTTCCAATGGTGACATGTAAAATGCAGTCAGCCCTCTGTATCCACGGATTCGGCATCCTTGGATTCTATCATCTATGGTTTGAAAATAGTGGGAAAAAGTTTCAAAAGCAAAATTTGATTTTGCTATTTTATATGAGGCACACCATTTTACTATGTCATTATATATATATATATGGGCAACCATGAATTTTGGTATCCATGTGGTGTCCTAGAATCAAACCCCATCGGATACCAAGGATCAACTGTTTAGAAAAAAAATCCTTTGGGCAAACCCCTAACCCTTCCCCAACTGTATATCTGTTCAAATTAATTTCTCAAAAAGTTGTTCTTAACCTAGTAAGTGAGAGAACAAATTGTGGATGGTAGCAGCCAGTAAAACATGGACAGAGTTAGAAAATACCACAAGGACCATTCCGTCCAACCCCCTGCCATGCTTCTCAGCTTCCCTTCTTTCTCCAGCAGCCTTTCAATCATTGCTTCAGAAATAGGGTGGGAAGTCTAGCTGATCAGAAATGCTAAGTATCTTGAGGTTGGGACTGTCCACTCCCTAGTTATTTAATTCAGAACCAAGAATTTCCAGCCTCAGTTCATAGCAATGTTGAGACACTTTTGAGGTGGGGGTCAGCAATGTAAATATTAACAAGTATTCATCCCAACCCATTACTACCTTGGAACATTTTGCTTCAATATTGCTTCTTGGTGCCTCCTCCCAAACTTTGAAAGGCTAGTATGGCCCCATCCTTGCTTTCCATATTCCAGAAAGCTTTTCCATCCGGTTTTTAGAAACTGACTGAGATAGACTTTGAATGCTCTGTGGTGCTGTTTTTAAGGTTGGTATGTAGTCTTTTAATAATTACAATATTTTTAAATGTTTAATATTTTACTTTATTATTTATGTAATGGTTTTATAAATAATTCTTATTTATAGTTTTACTGACACTTTGATATAGTTTTTAGTCTTGTGTTGTTTTCAAATAAATTCTTAGCTGCCTTAAACTCCATTACTGGAAGATAAAAATGAATTAATTAATTACATAAGTAGATAAATAACTTGCACAAGTGCACATGCTCAAAGAAGTGTAACAGAAGTCCTGAGAGTAGGCTCCATTCATTTTGCCAAAACTGACTTCGCAGTAAGAATTGTCAGAAAACGAATGGGAAATGTGAAATGATCATGTTAAATCTATGAGCCACATGCTGAAACCACAATGGTAGAAGAATCTGTTTCTAACTAGAGCCAAAATCATTGTGTATATGTACTCAAATTAAAGGGTTTGCGAACTATAGCCATGGCAACTAAGATTTTTTTATATGTGCAGTACTTAGAAGTATCAATTACAAGGTTTGTATAAATTATAGGGATGATGAATTTTTGAATTGCTACAGTGTGTTTAAAGTGTCTGCAAGAAAGATATTAAGGAGGCTGCAAACCTGCTGTAGGAAATCTTAGACACATTTCTAGATAATTAATACAGTGTGTGGAAACTTGAAATCAACACTGAACGTGTTTCTTCTAAGCCAGTAATTTAAATCTCCTTTATAGGAACACATTAAGTTAACAGTTATTAGATAAGGAAATGTTAAGATTATTAAGATAATAAAAACAATTAGTGTCGTTCTTCTAGAGAAAAACAGCCTTTTACACCAGAAAGACTGTAAAATCAGTAAGGCAGTGGGATTTTTTTTTCAAGACTTATAATTAGCTCATTCAGTCTTTGGATCTTTATGTATTGGGAAAAGCTTTAATGAAAAATGGAGAATAGTCAAGTACTGCTATAACTCACAGGAAACTCTTAATGGTTTAAAGCTGCTGCTAACTCACATGGTATGTCGGGCAAAGTCAAACATGGGTAGAGAAAACCGAATAGGTATATTTTTCTGAAAGGCTCAAGTGCGTGCAAATAGCCAGCCTCCTCTGCCATAAACTAACAGTCCTTTCACACTATCAGATTATGGCACTCTGACTCCACTTTAAATGCCATGGTTCCATCCTAAGGGATCCTGAGATTTACAGTTAATGGGGGATTATTTAAAATATACAGCCAGAAATCTCTAGTGCATCACTAAACTGCAAACTGCAGGGTGCCATAGGAGGCAGAAATGGAACTTTAAAACAGAATCACAGTGTAATGGTTGTGTAGCGTGAAAAGTCACTTGGGGTGTCATCACCACCTCTACCATTAATAACCTTTAAAGTCACTACCAAGACAGCAGAAAAGAAGCAACATCGCATGATAAATCCAAGGCAATCGTCTTGTTGCCCTGCTGTAATTCCAGTTTTCCTGCCTTGTACATCTAATGAAAATGTTTATTTATTTACTATATTTATATCCTGCCTTTCTCAACCCTGAAGGGGACTCAAGGCAGCTTACAGCAGAGGCAAAATTCAATGCCTTAAACAATTCAAAAATTAAATAGCATTTAGTTAAAAATCGAAATGACATTAATAGTAATTAAAACATAAACATGACCACTTACAGCTATAAAATCACATTATCCATAATCAAGGTTGGGCCATTCCAATGATCATTACACATAAGTCCAAGTAATCTAAGGCGCTGTAGTAGCTGCCAAAGGCTTGGTCACAAAGCCATGTTTTCACCTTTTTTCTAAAAGTCAGTAGGGAAGGGGCTGATCTAATATCACTGGGGAGGGAGTTCCATAGCTAAGGAGCCACCACTGAAAAAGCCCTGACTGTCATCCCCCACCAACAGCACCTGGAGAGGATTGAGAGCAGGGCCTCTCCAGATGATCTCAATCTCCCAGAGGATTCATAGGGGGAGATACATTCAGACAGGTAATCTGGGCCAGAATAGTTTAGGGCTATGACTCGAAGTAGAAGGAGCAATAAAAATTAAAGATTCCTGAAGCACCTTATGTCTACATTGATAGACTAAGACCCCTTCCACACAGCTGAATAAAATTCCACATTATTTGCTTTGAACTGGAATATATGGCAATGTGGACTCAGATAACCCAGTTCAAAGCAGATATTGTGGGGTTTCCTGCCTTGATATTCTGGGTTATATGGCTGTGTGGAAGGGCCCCAAGCCTCTTTCTCAGAAGAACAACCTGGCAATGGGAAGTGGCACTGGAATGCCTTGGCATGTGTCTGAGCTTGCATAGTGGAAAATAAGAAATTGAACTGTTTCACTAAAACAGAATGGCAGAGATAACTGCTTGAGGATGTATGTATGTAGAGTCTCAGTGGCGGGCCACAGGGCAAGGCAGGGTGTCTGTTGTCACCAAGCCCAGGTTTTCAAACCCACCTAACTAGACAGGAATTGGAGCAGGACCACTAACAAGGGAACATAAGCCCGAATGGAACCCAGCAGTAGTGTAGGGAAACAAAGCCTTGCCAAGGATGGATGTGGGGGGAAATAATCAGGGCAAGTGGTGGGGTATTTGAAGGGGGAGAAGACAGAGAAAAAGGAGGAGTAGGTGAATTGAAAGAGAGAAATATGAACATGGAGGGAAGTCAAAAGATGAAAGAGAGGCAGTTGTAATGAGCTTGTTGGAAAGTGTGAAGAACTGAAGGGAAAAAGTGAATGGGAAATGTGCAAGAAACAAGTTTATGAAGAAGAAATAGATAGCAAGCCTAAAGCAAACAGCAAAAAGGTGGAGAAAGATGGGGCAGGTGGAGAAAGATGGGGCAGGATTGAGAATGGGAACTACGGAGTCTGGGAGATATCTGAGAGAGGGGAGGAGTGAACATGCACAGGAAACTGGAACAAATTGCTATATACAGAGAAGAGCTGTTGCTTGGGAAAGTTTCTAGAAGTATGGGGCATTGACTGGAGTATCTGAGAAAGTTAAGTGGTAATACAAGACACAGGTTTTCTATACTGAGCTGGGGAAATAGTTGTACTATAAGCCTTGTATTTGTACCATGCTTCTATGAAACGTTAAGTGAGGTCAGCAACCCCCATTCCAAGGGGCCACAGTCTTCCTTCTTTGAGAGGCAAGTGACAGAGAGGTTTTTGAAGGGAATTACAAAAAGAGATAAAGAATGAGAATGATTACTAAAACTTTTGGTTTTAGAAATAATTACAATGTTAATAACTCAATGTTAACAGTGTCATTAGGGTTATTGTTATTGCTTGTGTATTCCTCAGCAGAAGGAAAAAGCAAACTCCCTCTGAACAAATCCAACTAAGAAAACCACATATTAAGTTTAGGTTGGTATTTATCAGCAGTGACTTGAAGACAACAGCAACATTGAAGAAAGTTGACAGGAAGAGAATTAACCTATTTGAAATATGGAGAAAAGTTATGCAGATACAGTGGAGTGCCAAAACGACAAATTAATGTAGCCAAATGTCTCCCTAGAACCCAAGACGACTGTTGTACTTGGACATATATCATGGAATATAATGACTTTTTCAAAGAAAAGAAAAGAATGCTTGGTAAAGTGGGAAGCAGAAGGAGAAGAGAAAGTCCTCATTGCGAGTGGATAGACTCAATCAAAGAAGTCATGGTTCTATCGAGTATGCAACATCTGAACAGGACTGTGGACAACAGCGTAAGTTGAAGGTTTCTCAGTCATAAGGTCACAAAAAACAAAGTTGACTTGACAACAACTGAAAACAAATTATTTACAATGTTTGTTACTGTTATTGTATGTCTTTTTTACAGTGTAAAATCTATTAAGTTCAATTAACTCACCATTTGTTTTAGGTACATAATATTTATGGTTTGTTGCAAATACCTAAATACAAGAATATTTTTAGCACAGAAGGCATCCAGTCCTATACAAGCCAAGATAAGTTAGAAATGAATCTTGGCAGCCATAGAAGACTGATAACAAATACTATAAATAAGCGAACACCATGACAGAACCTGACACCTTTCATCATTGGGTGTCTTCTTCAGTGACTAATATAGAGATCACTTGTCACATGAAGTTTTCTTATTTTTATTGAGAGTCCAAATCAAACCATTAGTCTGAGATGTCTCACATAACAAATGTCTTACTTTCTCTACAGTGACTCATTATTTCCTGATTCTTATGTTCATTGCTTTACTACTGACATTTTTTTCATTGTTTGTTTGTTTATTTCTTATTGCAATGATCACATAATAATAAAGTTGGAAGAGACCACAAGAACCATCCAGCCTATCCCTCTACTATGCAGAAACACACAATTGAAGCATTCCATGGCCATCCAGCCTTTACTTAAAAACCTCCAGAGAAGAAAGTTCCACCACACTCTGAGAGCCCATCCAGACCATACCTTTATCCCAGAAGCTCCCACAGCAAATTGGAGAGTGGCCAAATGAAGTTCCCTGAAAAAAGGGAAGAATTATTACAAAGGAGGGAAACCTCAGAATAAAAAGGTCCTCCTTTATCCCTCTTCTGGCCAAAAGAAGCACATCTTCATATGTGCATGTGACCCTACATTCCAAACAACAACAACCACAACAATAAAAAACAAAACGTGCTTTCTTCCTTTCCCCCTGTGGAGACTGCTTCAGCTGATGTCTGCTTTTTTGGCTGTTTGGGCTCTCAAACTTATGAATAGTTGATTTAAAGGGAGCACAAACAGAGAGCCATTGGAACTCTCTGCAACTCTTTATTTTACACAGTATAATATTAAACAGAGAAGTGTGAGTGTATTGTTATTATTCATGGAAGACTTCTTACGTTATGAATATCTCCTCTTTTTAAATAAGATTGACAGTTGAACGTACTTATTGTTGCCTTTTTGTGCATAGGACACCTTCCATATGTTATGAATATTTCATCTTTCTGAGTAACGTTGACTGCTGATTGCGCTTTTTAACTGAAAGAATGCAGTATACCATTTGCTTGGTGCCATTCATAACAGCAAAGGGAATGTAAACCCTATGTTCATGGGCACAAAGGACTGCATTTATTCTTGAAGGGAAAGGAAAGGAATAAAGACTCATGAGACAGTATCTGGGCACTGACAGGTAACTTGACCCTCTCTGAGATTATAGAAGATTATGGCTTATTTCAGTGGCTATTGCATTTCTTCCCAAAAGAATAAAAGCAATGGATTAGAGGTTGAGGCAAACTTCTTCAGTAAGGTGTATAGGTCCAAAAGTTCAATTTGAAGAATGCCACACAAAGCAGGCTCCGGGGTTTTCTCACACATCGGAGGCACAGGTCTGAACTAGTTTAATTATAGTTCAATCTCCTCATACTGTTAGCAGTCCCTTCTCTTTTGTTTTTCTCATGCTCCTGTTTTATAAAGTCTGACAAAACATGTCTCAGAAGTAAGGACAAAACTAAATATTAGTAAACTGAAGAACTAGTCACATAAATACTAACTTTTCAAGGGCTGAGGGAAAATATTTGCAAAAGGTCTGTACACAGAATCTTCCCATATATTCTATAGAAAAGCCTGTATTCACTGGTGGGGGGGGGGTTAAGACACAAATGAAAATGACTCTAATAGTAGTGCCAAAGAGAGAATACTTGCAAGTATTATTCATAATACAAGTACTTCCTGCCAAAACTTGTTGTTCTGCACAATTTTTTTATAACTACAAGAGCTTTGGTTCCTGGACACCCAAGGTGAAAATTGTCTTCACAATATTTTTGTTTCATACAGAAAATGTATGATGCAGCTTCCACATTTCCTTTTTTCTATATGTGTTTAATCACCTTTAAAATGATCATGACTAGTATTTAGTTAGATTTTGTTTTAATCTGTGTTGGGAACCACCTTAAGTCTCACGTTCGGACCCCAGGCAGGATGAGAAATAAATAGGTTACAAACAACTCATATGTTTCCTCTTGCAGAAAATTGCTATTAAGATTACAGGAATAGTTAAGTACTTATCAGCACTTCTTCTTCATTTTTATTTTTATATTGCTTTAAAAATATGTATTCTACCTTTAAGGGGCATACAGCACTCCCAGGACAGTTCATACGACACAAATAATATGAACATATATAGTATTAACACATTAAAATGTAAAATCACCAAATGGTACTGTCCAAAGCAAACATAAAAGAAGCTCTAAACAAATTTAAATGGTTGTTTAACAACCTGCTTCAGGTGAACTATAGAAGCAGATGTAAATGATCAGGTCTTATTTTCAAAAGTGGACCGATAACATTTCTTGTGACAGGGAATACCACACAGGTGGAACAACCATTGAAAGCTTTTTGTCTATCAGCGTGATGTGTCTTGGTGGCAGACTACAGAATTGGCTTTAGGACTTGATCTTTATGATTAGACTGATTTGTGTGGATATAGCTAGACCTTCCAAGGTATTCAGACCTAACGTTAGAAGCTAATGCTTTAGGTAGAGTGTAAAAGTGCACTTGCAACCAAGGTAGTTGATTCGTAATATAGTCCAATTGCTTGGCCCCAGAAGCAACTGGTCAGCTACTAAACTTTTCAAACTATCTTAAAACATAACACTGTGTTAAAAGTGCATTACAGTAGTTGAGTCTGCATGTAATTAAAGTCATAGATAATTGTGGAATGTCTATCCTACATAACAGTCTGACAGAAGAATAGCCTGTATCTTATTGTTCTTGGTACTATTATCTTTCTAAGTAAAGACAAATTTTCTAGGGCTAAGTAATTTTTGGGGGTGTGGTGGATGGAGATGTTTCCTTTATTTAAAAGATTTATTATACAGTCTTCCAGTCAAATCTCTCTAATAACTTTCCAAATAGAATGTCATCCATAAGGCTGTGTTTCAAAAACCAGCCAAACTCATGGGTAATTGCCCATAGAAAATGTGTGTCCCTTAGGAGTACGTGCCATTAATGTTTACAAAGTCTTCTCATAGAAAAGAGAAAAAATGTTTATTTGATTTAAAAGTATCTAATAAGTGGAGATCATGTTATCACAAAACACCTTGGAAAGCTCTCTAAATTCAAGAACCAAAGCAGCAGTGCCCCTCAAAAAACCCAATAAATAGTATGCTTTTCTTCTGTGGTTTTAAGCAGAATGCAACAATACAGATATAAAGTAGACTTCTTTTATTTAAGTTCCATAAACTTATTTTTTTTTAATTACTTCCCATTTCTTTGAGCTAACTGTTGTAATATCTCTATTATTGCTTTTTTCAAGTTTTGCTCTCACACGTTTAAAGCATCTGCTATACTCTCTTGAAACACACACTAATATTCTTAGAGTCTAGATACATTTTACTGAGTGAGACTATTTGAGCATTTTGACTTTATAAAATTGTACTGATTGGAATGTCAGATATTAGCATAAGGTGGACTATTACAAAATTCTGAAAATCTGTAACTCTATTGTACTATGGGAACCATCAAACTTTAAAGTTCAAACTTATTGTATATTTTGTTTTTTGAATCCCTTACCCCCTATCTGCTAAAGATATGTGAAGGATTTATCATCCTGAAAGACAGATTTAAAGCTCCAAAGCGTTCATTGTAATTCTCAGCATTATGTACCTCTAAAAAAGAAATAGTATACTCCAAACTTTCCAACATGCCAGGAACTTTATCTCAGCAAGGGAGAGTTTTGAAAGAATGATGGTCAGAAAATCCTGAAAGTGGGATTTGATTGAGGATTATAGTGTGGATAATTGAGGCAAAACCAATGTTTCTACCTAAATTGGATAGTACAAGTGTGAAAATATCTTATGAAGCTATTGATGTCAATGTTAAATTATTTAACTGCTGCAAATCTCAGTGCAGAAGGATATTATGATTTACTTTAAACAAAAATACTGACTTTTATCCAGCCATTGAAACTCATAAACACACATTTACCTGAATTAACTCACTAGAACACAGATAGGATTATGTGGATAATTCAACTGAATTCGGTTAGGGAAATTTAATGATTAGTTTCTTCAATTGAAATCAACAGTACTTTGAAAATCTTGTTTTGTTATTAATATTAGTAACTGAACAGGTATTTCTACAATTAAATCAACATGTTGATCTAGAATTCTGAAAACAAAAGTACTTGATCTCTGTTTTCCAAAAAATTAAATTCTCTTACAGATTCATTTATGTTAAATACAAATGTCACAAGAATAAGGATCTGTTTCATTGTTCACATTCTTTGTGCCTTATTATAAAAAAAACTTCCTTGAGAATGGCAAATAATGTTATTTATTTGGGTATCATTTGGATTTCTCCTTATTCAAGCCACAGTTTAAAAATTGGGAAATACATTTCCTGTTCAGTATCTTAGGTGTGAAGGACACAACTAATTTACCAAAACCAGAATTTATAAAGACAGTTATGAATGTATAACCATCTCAGTTCTGTAACTATGAACTGTGGTTGATCATGGTAGCTGTTGCCTGGTAAATGGGGATTGAGAGATTAATATAATACTTATATCCTATAAACTAGTGATGCTGAACCTATGGGTCCCCAGGTGTTTTGCCCTACAAGTCCCAGAAATTACAGCCAGTTTACCAGCTGTTAGGATTTTTGGGAGTTGAAAGCCAAAACATCTGGGGACCCACAAATTGAGAACTACTGCTCTAAACCAATGTTTCTCAAACTGTGCTCTTCCAGGTGTTTTGGACTTCAGCTCCTAGAAATCCCAGCCAGTTTACCACCTGTTAGGAATTGTGAGAGCTAAAGTCCAAAACATCTGGATGAGCACAGTTCGAAAAACTCTGCTCTAAACTAGGGTATTTGTAGGAACTGTGAATATGTATGTATAACTCCAGGGACCTCATCATACTGATGCCTCCCCCCATTTTTTCCATTTTGTTGGCAATCACAGGCAAAACGGAAAGTGGGCATGGCGCCTTGTGGTGATCTGCACACCCTTCCTCCTTCCCCCATCACATGAGGGCATCAGACAAGGGACATTGGTTCTCTGTCCCTTCCCCCATCAGATAAGGGAAACTGTGGTAATGCACGTTGCCATGTTGCCGCATTACTGTTTTCTCTATCAGATGGGGGGAAAGGCCCAAAACACTGAGTAGCTTTGTTGAATTCACTAACTATAGTTGGTGAGGAAGTGTCTTGTGATGCTTCCTCACCACTTCAGTCATCAGTGGGGTGGGACCATGGCCTGTGTCATGTGATGGCACTTGGCAGGATCCATAGCCAAAGAGGAGTAAAGGGCCAAAAAATTCCTTGTGTGATGAGGTGGCAGGTTATGCATTCGTAAGTTTATGACTGAATTCTGGCCAAAATCTGTAATATGTGCTTTTGACAATTAGTATATATAGCACTTCATTTATTAATACAGGTATGAAATGTTTCAATGTTTTCTACCTAAAACTAGTGATTCCTATAATATACATGGGCTAGAATCATGCTAATGTCTTTACACATCTGTAAATTTTTCTGTGGAAAGAGTCAGACTTTTTTTTCCTGATAGAGAATATTTACATTTAGTTCAAGTTATGGGAGCACAGTTACCCGTAACCAAAATGTATGTTCTCTCTAGATGTTTGCACACCTTCCAGCATAATTCTATTGTTTCCTTCCAGTGGAAGGTGACCATAGAATCTCACTGGAGGACCTATAAATGCTTAGATAGATAGATAAATAAATAGTTAGCTAGCTAGCTAGCTATGTGGTTGTGTATAGGGTAGCAGCAGAGATGGTGGCAGTAAAGCTATCCATGAATAATCAAATACATTAATGTTTCACCCACAAATGTGAAAGGACAACTATATTTCTAGTCAGGAGCCTAATTGCAGCCAGAAGCAAACTACAATTCCTTTTTAATCATGTTCCCAGATAGTCCCCCCCCCACCAAAGGTTTATCCAGCCCACTATCCTCTTTTACATGATACCTAATTCAATGCTGATGGAAAGGTTAAAACAGGTTATTTGTTTTCCACCAACTGGTCCCAAAGACAGTAAATCACAAGGGAACTGCAGCTGTGTCCTGTGTAATCTTGTTTTGAGGCTTGGAAGATTAGCTTTAACAGTTAATTTGTTTAATCAGACATTATTGTACTCCAAAATGAATTAGTTACTGTTAATGTTGGCAGTGAAATCTTTAAGCCATTTTGTTACTTTTTATGTTCATCATTATTTTAATTGTTTTTTTAAAAAAGAATTCACAGGCAGTTGTCAAAAGTTATTTTTCCATTAAAAAAGAGAGAACCTCTTCTATGCCACGTTTCACACCAGAGCTGCAAAAACAGAACTCATGTCACTGCAAAACTTTTGCAGGTGTTAAATAGCTCCTGATTTCCAATCTCCAATCTCTAATAAGAGATAATGGCAGAAGAATAAGGAAATAATGAGTCAAAATGTGCTATTCGTTATGCCAAAAATTAATGAGCATGGGTCTTCTAAAGTGAAAAGCAAAATGTGATGTCATTTCCTCTTATTACTCACCCCATTTCCATTAACATATTGAATCCTTAGCACATTACTTTCAAGCTCTGGTTGAAGGAGCAGCTCATAGGGTCATGCATTCAATTTCTTAGTTAAAGGAAAGGCAACATTACCTTATACTGACTCATAAAATTGGTATTCTCCAGTCCAAGATTGTGATTTTTAATGGGAGAGACTCAACAGTGTCTTAGGCAAAGATCCTTTGCAGCAATGCTAGGTGGGATCCTTTAAAATAGAAATAAAACCCAGAACTTTCTGATTCCTTACATTTTCACCGTGGGAGGGGACTGCTGGAATTATTGTGCCATAGGAGCTGAAGGGCGCTGTGTAAGCTTTATCCCGAACCTACTTCTTCAGACAGTGGGGCTGCCATCCCAATAAGTGGGCACTACCATCCAGGTTTTGTTTGTTAGTTAGCCTCATAACCTTTGCGGGCCCATACCAAAGTTAATGCCAGCTGAGGACATGCATGGGAATGTGGTTTCCCCTACCAGGTTCTTTACTTTGGTAAAGGTGCAGATTTGGAGTGATAGTACATGATCCCTACTTTCCTTCCCCCTCACAGTCTGCATGTGGGTCAGTCACAGCAATTGAGTTGACTGAATGGATTTTGTACAGGACTGGCAGCTAAGCTTTTCTTGGCCCTATTTAGAACCTCTGCTTAGAGCGGATGGAGGTTTAGAATCTCCTTGTGAACTTTGTGGAGTTTATTGTGAGGGTCCTCATTTCTTCTGTAGCTCCCACAGAAGTAAAGCATTGACAAAGGTGTTTAGGAACAACAGGGAAGTAAGAAGCTGGGGAAGGAACCCAACCAAGTTGATATTGCAATTTTTTTATTTTGTTATACCCTGACTAGACAGTTTAAGCTTCATCTTGATTCAAGGCAGAAATTGTTTTTAGTAGCTAAGCATGAAACCATAGTATTAGAACAAATAGAGTGTGACCAAATACAGAAGGTCAGCTAAATTTTTTTCTCCATCTCTAACAGTTCCCAACTTGGAGGGACTTCATAAAATGTATTGAAGGTAATTCTGTGAATAACCTGATCCCAGCCTACCTGTGCTTAGTTTGATACATCTTTTCATGTGTTGCAGGATGCAGAGAACTTGAGTGCAAACTTTGTCTGCAACGTGTGGTTTTATTTACTATTTTGTCTTGAAGTCTTTGAAGAAAGTGAAAGATACACACACAACTGTCAGCTGATAGGTTCTTGAACAAAAGCCATGCTCACACAGATGGTACTGGGATAAGCAGTTTATTGTTCTTCCTTCTCACAGCAAGAAAAAGAGAGAACGGAAGAGTTTCCCACCCAAATGCTCAAACGCTCAAACAGTTTCCCGCCAAAATCCTAGCTCCCTCCTTCAGTTGGCCCGTCCTCCTCCTTCCTTACATTTGGTACCTTACCAACTGCAGGTTCTCTGCTGTATCAAATGTAACAATTGTCAGTTGAGTCCAGGCAGTTTGTTTATGTTAACTGCCCTTGGGCGCAACCTGACACACAACACTGAATGACCCTTCAGAAAATCAGTCAAAATGGTGGCTGGAAGTGACATCACATGATTTCAGGTGCACCGAAATGCACTGCTGCAGTTTGCCCAAAGGAAAAATAGCTCCTGCTCTATTTGCAGTTTCTCATCTCTGGTGTTTCTGGATGTACCTGTCAGAGGAAGGTCATTGGTCATAGCACTCATGCTACGTTGATTGGTCTGGAGGTAGAAAGGGGCTAAATATCTGCATAGTCCACAGTAGGTATGTGCAGGAAGAGAAATAGGAGAATTTGTTGAACATCTGTAGGTACCATTTTGATGAATGAGAGATCTCTGGAATTGTCCTCTTTGGTTATTAGTCCGGGGGGGGGGGGGATTAAAGAGGAGACCATTCTTGGGATTTTGGGGGCATGTCCTCACTTTAAGTCATGAAACTTGAGTGAGGGGATTTCTGGAGGGTCCCTTCCATTTCTCAATGCTAGATGGGCACTTTAATTGCCATAGCTCAATGCTATAGAAGAATGGGAGTTGTTATTTGGTGAGTACATCAGCAGTCTCTGGCAGCAAAAGCTAAATATCTTGTAAAACTACTGCTTCCATCTATTTGCTCTGCTAGAGTGCATGAACATCAGAAAGACCACAGGCATGATGACCCTAGGAACTTCAGTTTGAAATCCATCCCCAAGGATGGATCTGCAGGACTGGACTATCTGCTACTTATATCTACGTGTTTATTATCATTAGTAGTTTGAAAATATGTTGCTTATTTTCTTTAAAAAACACTTTAATTTTTGCAAAATCATTTAGCTTGTTACCTAGAGAAATGGTATGACAAATTTAGCAAGGAACACTAACATAATTTTTAATTGTGTAATAATAAAGAGATTGTCTCATGAATAAATATCAAGTATCAGTCAGAACGTGCAGAAAATGACCATATTGGCTATTCAAATCTTTCTTATATTGCACACAGTTAGTCAGGTTATGTTACTCCTTAAATCCTTAAATAGTCCTCTGAGACTTTTCTAAAACATACTCCTACTTTTAAGAATGTATTCCCTGGCTATGTTTAAAAGCCTTATTAACTAGTATGTATGTTACTAGTAATACCCATTGATCTCAATCTCTCTTTCTTTCTCTCTCCCACCCCCTCTCTCTTTCCCACTCTTTCTCCTTCTCAGTTCTTTTTATTCCTAACACATAATTATGTAGCATACATGCTCACATGTACATATATGGCATTGAAAAAAAGACTTAAATCGGTCTAATTACACAGAACCCCAGTCTTATTGTTCATTTTCTTTTCTTAGTACAGTAAAAATGAAGTTGGCACTTAGAATACAATGAAACTATTTTTTTTGGAAAAGTAGCCAAGATATTATTGTTTTTAGAAATACGTAGATTTTTGTTGTTACTAATAAAACAGCAGTAGTTTTCAAAGGTATTCAGGAATACTTCTGTGATTAATCCAACTCTTTACACCTTCTAGAAATGTCTCTGAATAAAAAGAAAATTTCTAGACACAGACAGGGAAATATTAAAGGCTAGAATCTGAATTTCCATAGATTTCAGACTAATTATCCCCTTTACCTCCCTCCATGTATCAAGCTTTCATTGATGCCTACAGAAATTACCTAGAAGATGTATGGTCAGCCACTGATTGATCAAGTTTGAATTTTCTACTCTGTCCAACTCTCATAGGAACCTTCCTGTCTAAAAGAAATGTTTCTTTATCTTCATGGGACTGGCAAAAGGCAAAATTCCAAGCTATGCTACAGAGTTTTAGGACTCATTGGCAGTCTTCCATTCAAGTACTAACCAAGGCAAATTTTACTTCTAAGATCAGATGGGATCTGGTAATTTCCGAGTACACTGACCTTAGGCACGCAACATCGTATGTCTGGATGGATACTATGTAAGTCTTGTATTCTTTAGCATGAGCTCTTAAAAAGTCTAAATTTAATTTTTTTGGTAAATTCTTATTTAAAAATGACTGATACAATGTTTCTTTCCCTGTTTCTCTCCTGTCTTCTTTGAAGGATTTTTATGAGGGCAATGGCCTAAATCCAATTGTTAATCCTAGGTAAGTAGATTCACTGAATAAATTACTGATTCGACACTTATATACAGTACATCAATTCATTTAGCAGGTATCCTCTAGTGGAGACTATCAATTATTGTTGGTCAAGAAGTTTAGTCATATTAAGCCACCAGTGCTTTCAGGGATAGAAGATACATTATTATGAGACAGTAGATAGATATGAGTCATCTTCTCTCCACACAATATTTTGATGTTTTACATCAGGAGACACAATGATTTCACCACCTCTACTAATCAAAAAGTCATTCTATTTTTACCTGTGAGCCTGAGTTTCATATATCACCTTTAACAGTCGATAATTCTAATCTGCTCTAAGGCAGCAACATCATACAGGTAGAGATCCTACATCATGTTGGCAAAGTGTCACTCCACTCCCTCCTACTTCTGATCTTTACCAATGATCCTGCAGCTAGACCATTTTCAGAAGACATTTAGGGAGAGTACAAGGACATGGGCAGGAAGCATGTGTAATATTCCTCCAATCAGGTGTCACTTCAACTTATTTGATTTCTTATGGGTTTTGTGGGAGTTCCAAGTGGATCCCTGCTGCTCTGTGTATCCAGCCAAAGGAACACAACCAGATATTCTTTGGCCACCCTCTGCCGTTAATTGTTTGGGGGAGGGGGTGTAATCCAACTGGAGAAACTAAATAGAGTTCAAAGATGGCTACAGACAGATACCTCCACCACTGAAAACCTCTAATCAATAAAAAGGACATACACAGGAGTAGCTTTCAGTTGCTTCTCCACATGTCATCAATAAGGTTCCAACCATATTCTCTCAATGCATCCTGTGATGTATTTACATAATTGTAAACAATTTATGAGCACATAATGGAGAGTTGTGGCAATGTGAAACACCTGTATTTGCAGGTGAGGAGGAGAAATATAGCAATGTATTCAAGACTACTGAGCAAGTACAGAGAGCAGTGTACCCATTGCACAATTGGCATTACAGTGCTATAGCTTCCACTGCAATGGGCACAATATTTAGCATATTTCTTGTTATACAATAGGACACTGTGCAAAATACCCAACAAACATTTTCAGAATTCTTTAGAAAGATTGTGTATCATATCAGGGGCATAACTGTGGTATTATAAAGTTGTGTATCATAGTGTTGAATGCAGGATCTTGACCTATAGTTTAATTTCATATTTGGTTACCTTAGATTCCACAATACATTTTTGCTTGGGTCTCAAAATGATTAGGAAACTTCAGTACAATGTTCAATAGTACTAATGATTAATATTATTTTAGGATTAGCAGTTGCTGATTCTTAAGCATGTTTCAGGTTTGCAAGGTGTGAAATCAGGTAACAGCTGGAAATCCTAATTATAGTTCATAGGTAACACATTTGTCTGGCAAAATCTATAAACAAAGCCCTGAAAAGCAAATATTCCACTTACATAGTTAATTTCTGAATGCTACAGCCTCAATTACCAAGGGGACATGAGAATGCTTCTCCTCTGCTGATTTTCAATATACCAAGAAATGAAAACATCCACCAGCCACAAGGTTAAGAAGGGATTATGATATCAGTGTTTATAAATTTCAGAGCCACTCTATGCTCTCTTCAAGAATAAAAGGATTGCAAAAATGTTCTAAGATAAAGGGTATATGTAATTGTGGTACTGATTTTCTGACATGAGAAATAATTAGGGAAATTAGTGGCAGCTATCGCTGCAGTGAACCAAATTTACTCTGTCTGGCTTTTAAAATAGCTGGTCAATTTGCCAAGAAAATGTCTTTAGCATAAACCCCACTGAAATTAATGGGCCTCACTGTTCCTATTGATTTCAACAGGATTTGTGCAAGATAAATTATTGATGAATTTTGGCCCTGATCCAACTCTGTTGGAGCCTATCTTTGTTGCAATCTCACCTAGAAAGCAGCAGTGTGGCAGGAAAAAGCAAATGGCCAACGTAGTACTGAACTAGTTAGTTGGCATGGTTACAATGGGAAGCTCTAGCTGTAGGTTTGGGCTGAGACATATCATCCACAAAAGCATATAATTCTTTCACAGCTAGAATTACACCAAATCGTAGAATCACGTATGTAGAAGATATTCAAGGAGCCATCAAGCTCAACCTCTATCAGCACAGGAATCTATGGCTAACTTCTATTTACAAACCAGCAATAGGTAAATGTCCACACCATCCCAAGGAAGCATAGCTAACTTTAATACAACTGTTATTGGCAGGATGTTCTTCCTAATGTTGAGTAGAAGTTCCTTTAATTCAGATGTGTTGGTTTTGGTCCTACCACCGTGGAGCAGCAGATTTACCCATATAACATCCATTCAAGTATTTTAAGATGGTTCACATACCATTTCTACATTTTCTACATTTCTACCATTTCTACATGTACAGATCCATCACCAATTCCTACGCCATTACTACCAGCCCTATTGCCATCATGCTAATGTTCCTGTTTTAAACATCCTTTTAAAATTATGATGCCAAGGAGTAGCATAGTTTTCTAAGTGGGGTCTGACAAGAGCAAAATATAACTTCTTGCTCCTCTTCTTCTGGTTATAGGAGTGTTATGTGGTACCAAAAAAGGGCAGCACCTAGAATGGTGCTGCTCTTTTTTGGTGCCCCATAACACTCTTATAGCCCTATCAAGATGACTAGATCATTTTAATATGGACCACTGTCAAAACACATGATAATGAAAATCTATCAGGCTATTTTTTGCCTTTGTGAAAATCCCATGATTATACTTTCCCCATTCAAGATGGGTTGTGCGGCTCACTCACTTTTTCTTTTTTTCATAGAAATTTGTACATATTTTGCATGTATCTTTTTACCCCAAAATGTATACATCTTCAATTAAACTTTCCTTTTCCCTTTGATTAAACTGTATTGTAGATTTTTAAAAAGAATATCAATTTTTATAAATGCATATTTGTGGAATATATAAACAGATTAGTGCATATTTTTCATCACCAAAACACAATACAATACTCAAAAGTACATAGCTTTCCAAGATAAGATGTGCTTTGTTCCTTTGCCACTTTGGGCAGATATAAAATTGATATTTTCATAGGGGAAAATAAAACAAACAAGTAGCTGTAGAAATATATTTTGATATACAATGGCATCAGTTGGGTCCATGAATACATCTCTTAATTTGTTTCACCAAAATCAATCAATCAGTCAATGACTGCCAAACAGTCATTTCCCTTCTGTTCATCTTTTAGTTTTTTCATAACTATAAAATGTACTTTGATTACTCTCAGAGTAATTAAAAGTTGGAAAATTGGGAAAGTATGCTTCCATGGGCATAGTGATCTCACTCTCCCTCCCTTTAGATTTTACAAGATGAAAGTCCTCTGACCAGAATCCAGCTACTGGATTTTGGATTCTTTCCAATCCGAGTACAAGAAGAGGACAATCTCTCCTTCCCTCTGCATCTCCTAGTGATCCTTAAAATCTGCCGCAGAGGGCTGGCCCCCTTCCATCTGCAAGCTGAGTGGTGAACAGCACAATTCCTTTCCTCCAAGATGAATATGTAGATCATTCTTGTTTGTTATTAGTTTTGGAAAACATATTTGCATATTTGCTCTGATGTTTACAAGAAACATTTCCTTGGATTTCCTCTTGGTCAATTTTGTCATCATCTGTTCCCCAGAACCTCACAATTGTTGTAGCTTATTATACACACACCATTTTTAGTTTTAAAAAGGTAATACATAATAATGGTAAGCCAGCATGGTGTACTGGTTTCAGTGTTGGACCAGAACTCTGGAGAACAGGGTTTGAATTGCTGCTTGAGTATGGAACCCCAGAGGACAACTTTGGCAAGTTACACTCATTAAGCAGCAAAGAAAGGCAATGGAAACACCTCTCTGAAAAAATCTTGCCAAGAAAACAATGTACCAGGGGCATATTGAGGTTACCATAAAATGAAAATGATTTCAGGGCACACAACAACAGATATTTGAAGAAAGATGAAGCTGTTTACCAAATACATAATCCATGTTGTCAGCAGGTACAGTATAATACCTAGACTTCATGTAGAATAGCAAAACCATGGATAATAGTGAATTATATTGAAATGAATGGGTTCTGGCACAAGATTGCCTTTGAGCCATGGTATAGGACCAAGAACATGCCTAGAGAAGACATATTTTGTTGAATGTGGATAAAAGAAACCATATTCAAAAGAAGTTTTTACGTCTTTCGTTTGAAATCTGTACTACGAGTTACACTCAGAACATGACAGCTTCATTTCTACTGCATATGGAAACAGGATCACAGTCATGCTCATTCCATACAATAAATATCTGGTACTGTCAGCTATATTGGTAAAATGACCTCTTGAGTATTCCTTGAGCAAAAAAAACCCCTATAGGTGACACGAAGGCATGCATGCATACATGCACACACACACAAGAGGTTTAATTCGCCCAATTATTTTGTTCACACAGGACAGAGCCTTAACTCAACTTAATTTTTGTGCTCATAAGCAAACTGTTCATTAGCAAAAAAAAAGGTATAGTGTCTAACTGTCTTATGCACAAAGGTCAGATCTAAGAGCTGAAGCATGGAAAATTCTATTTCTCATTTTTTTCTTTAGATATACAGTATGAGGCCACATAAATATATGACAGGTTGTTTCCTCAATTTTATAACTTATCTGTTTGCTTTTGCATATCGAGAATCCATTCATCTGATTTACTGATGCACACGATACAATTTAAACAAAATATACTACAAAGAAAGAATATATATATAATTCATCTATATGTATCACATATCATGCTTACAGGCAATAGTCACTCAGTACCCTGAGGCACTAACAGATGTAATGTCTGATAAAAACCTGAGTCTACATTCCCGAAAATGTAGGTTTTATTATTGTGTAGCACACACCATTTAGCTGGTTATAAATTTAATGTTTGGATGTTAGCATTCACTAGGATTTTTAAAATTATTTTAAAAAGAGGGATGTTACTGTTCTTTTTCCTCCCAACGACATTATCTCTATGTTTCATTGCTGGAAGATAATTATCTTCTGTTCTTGAAACTCCTTGGCCTTTCTTGATTTCAATGTAAAATGGTCTCCATGAGAACTGCATGGGGAATTACCTTTACAACAGACATCATAACCCGTTTCTTATGCTCATTGAATATTTAGGTATTTTCTTCCTGTTCCTTCTCATAACCTATGGTTAGGTGCTTTAGGGTGCATCTACACTGTAGAATTAATGCAAATTGACTGCCATGACTCAATGCTATGTTTTCCTGCAAGGTTTTTAGCTCTCTCTTCCCAGTAATATAGATGTCTCACCAAACTACAAGTTTCAGAAATCACTAGCACTGAGTCATACTGTATTCATTCTACCAGTAGATCCACCATTAGACAGCATATAAAAGTGTGAAGAGTGTGCAGATTAGGAAGACAGAGTTATAACCTGCTCTCCACCCTTTAAGCTACGTTGCTATACTCAACACCTTCTGTATTCTAGAGAAATCAATGCATATTCCATTGTGCTTTCCAGGAAATACTATCTCAGGGCACATTGTGCCACCAACTGAATCACCAGGTTGAGATATCTGACCACTGGAAGCATATATTTAACTAGACATTGCAGGAGGCTGTAAACCTTGTGTTGATGGTATTGCCAAAAAGCTGGGATTTGGGTAGGGACTACTAGGAGGAAGAGGCAAACCAGGTAGAAAAGGAGAACCCATTACAAATTCTATATTACTTGAAGGAGTCAAAACAGATGGAAATTGCACCTGTGCTTCACCATCATATCTCAATAATGCTTGGGTAATTAGCTTCTGCACTTGGAATGTAAGGATGTGGACTTGTAGCCTCACCTGCTTTTACTTGCCTGGGGGACAGAAACCAATGCTGAATTTCATATTATGTTGTGCGACATCCTGGAGCCAGCACAGGGCATCCCCACAATAGTGACACTTTTCCATGAGATAGGGAAAGCATTATCAAGAGGGAGCTGCATGTGGGGCGAGAGATTCATCTCGCTGCTCCCTCTTTCATCACGAAAGTCTGGCTTTCTGATGAGCTCCTAGGAGAAACAGTTAATGACATCCTGTTGGTAATATTCATATAAGTAACTGTGCAAGGGGCGAGAGGTTGCCTTCAAAGTTATAGCCATGTGGGTTAGTATATAGGTACCTTAATTATCTATTTATAGGCACTTAATTAGAAACAGGAGTTTTCCAGCATAAACCTTTGTGGACATAGCCCATTTCATTAGATGCAATTAGAAGTATTTTTCTGGTTGTTGCAGAAGAAAGCATCTTGCACCTCTTTCTGTGGTGTATTCCACATAATTTTCCACAAAGGAACAGCCTTTTTTATTTGTCACACAGCAAATAATATTTTATGCATTTCTGCTGAATGCAGGAAGGTTTGTTAGAAAATTCTAGAACAAAACAAGGCAAAATAATTCAGTAAACTACAACTCTCAGTATTCCAGAATTAAACTGGCATTAAAGTGTTACAATTCTGCAGTGGGAATATGTCTCGAGTTTTCCTTCCCTCCTAAGAAGATACAAGGAAGGAACTCTACTGGATCAAACAAAAACCTCCTGGATACAAGGCAAAAACTGTACTACCTTTGTGTTATAGCTAAATTGCATATGTTTTAATTATATAAAGAGCAACACTGATTATCTGAACACTGGAAACAGAAGAAGAAAACATTTAATCTGATTGTCCAAATGATATCTTGAAAAGTATATCTGCAAATATTCTGCACAATATATTATACTTCCCAAACCAGAATGCTAAGACATACTTTGCATTATAAAGTATCTGAGTTATAAAGCCTTATAAAGCAGCTCTGAGTCCCCTTCGGGGTGAGAGAGAGTGGGGTACAAATGTAGCAAATAAATAAATAGATAAATAAAAAGATTCATAGGCTTTATTCTGATTTTACAATGAAACTTTTAGCGATCAAAAAAGCTGAAAGGAAAAAATTGGAAGCAGAATGTATGTTGGGTTTTTGTAGGTTTTTCAGGTTATATGGCCATCTTCTAGAACAGGGGTGCTCACACTTTTTCAGCATGCGAGCTACTCTTAAAGAAACCAAGTTCAAAAGATCTACCTGCCCCCACCGCCATGCGCTCCCGCCACCGCGTGCTCTTGCCACTGCGTGTGCTCCTACTGCTGTTTTCTGCCTGTGCAGTGCTTCTTCCGCCTGCGGGGCATTGCAGGAAGGAGAAAGCACGAGGCGGGGCATCCAGAGGGAGCGCTCCGCCCTGCCTGTCTCGCCGGCAACGGAGGCTGCACAGCTGCTTCTGGACGAGAGAGAGGCAGGGTGCTCCCTCCAGAGGCCCCGCCTCATGCTTCCTTCTTCCTGCAATGCCCTGCAGGTGAAAGAAGCACCGCAAGAGTGGAAGCCAGCAGCAGGAGTGCGCGTGCGTGCAGGGTGTGTGCGCGCATGGCAGGAGCGCCCCATCCGGCTGGTTTTGGCCCGAAGATCACCTGGAAGAGGGCCGAAGATCTACTAGTAGCTCCCGAGCTACCTAATGAGCACCCCTGTTCTAGAAGAATTCTCTCCTGACGTTTCGCCTGCATCTGTGGCAAGCATCCTCAGAGGTTGTGAGGAATGTATGTTGTTTACCATAACAGAAAAAGCATATAATACAGACAGCCTGATTTTACAAAGGAGCCAAATTTCAATAATGAATTTTGTCTATGCAAAATTCATTATATCCCTTTAATACATGAATGCTAGATCAGTTAACAAGTTGAAGTTTTTAGGGGCTATGGGATGGATGGATAAGTGCATGCACGTACGCACACACACACACCATCTGCCAAATATTTCTATATTCAGACACCCTAAAATGAAAGCAGCCTGTTGTAGTATGGTGTTTTATGTGGCTGCTGGAACCGTGATTGTTCCTGGCAAGCAATATGACTAATTCCTCTGAACCAGGCATACCCTCTTAATTATTTATGGAGTTACAGGAAGGAGTAATGGATTGGGAAGCAGTACTTTCAACAGGAAAGCAGCCCACCTATCTCTCATAGGTAATCGTCCTATGCAGCCTCTGATGTTGCATATGTATGTGTGGGAGTTCAATACCGTTAACACAGAATTCTGCTGAGAATATCAAACTTAGGAAGAGAAAATTGTGATTCAGTGTATAAGAGGAAGAAGCTTTAAAAGCTCCTCTCCATTTTTTCATGCCTTCCTTTTGTCAAAATAACAATGACAGTCATAAAGGAAATAATAGTGTATGAGTAAAGAAAAACAAGACATAGTCCGAACTGTCCATTAGCTTTGCCACCGCCCCATACACACACTCTTTCCTCATATTTTGCCTTGCTTCTGTTCATTCAATACGCACCTAGCATATGGAAATGTCGAAGCAAGTTTTCTATGCACAGATATATATAGTAGAGACACAATGACCTGCTTAAACCTTGTGAATCAGGGTGTAGTTAAAGGCACAATAGCAGGGGGTTTAAAATGGTGGCAGCCCAACACTCCTAGGTCTGTTGGGTCATCCTTGGGCCTTTATGGCCTAAGGCCAATAGGAATAGTGTCCCACCAATGTAAAAGTAAATGAAAGGATTTAAGCAGGCATAACTTGACATGCAATACCTGTTTTTATTAACTGATTGAAGCAGGTATGAAGACTACAAAGCCCCTTCGGGTGTTGGAATATGTTGCTCATCTACACTCAACATTAGCTGCTCTGGACAGAGCTGATTGGTCCTGAAGTTCCAGAAAGTCTATAGGTCCATATGACTCTTATCCATTGTGTAAAAGCATACTTGAGCCCTATTATTGTTTGCATATGACCATGCTGACTGCATCAAATACAACTCTTAAAAATCATATTAGCTTCATGGCATTGTAAATTAATAAAGCAATATAATTCAAACTCATAATTGATTGGCTCTAAAAAGCCTTTAAAGAACAACTGAAACTGTTTGTGGTCACAGAATTGTAGAATAATAGAGTTGAAAGAGACCACATGGGCCATCTAGTCCAACCCCCTGTCATGCAGGAAAAGCACAATTGAAGTATCCCCTGACAGATGGCCATTAAGCCTCTGTTTAAAAGTTTCCAATGAAGGAGCTTCTACCACACTCTGAGGCAGAGAGTGCCACTATCCACAGCTCATACGGTCAGAAAGTTCTTCAGGTGGAATCTCCTTTCTTGTCATTTGAAACCATTGCTCCTAGTCCTAGTTTCAAGGACAGCAGAAAACAAGTCTGATCCCTCTGCCTTATGACACCCATTCACTTATTTATACATGGCAGATGTCATGTCTCCTCTCAACCTTCTCTTCTGAAAGCTAAACATACCCATTCTTTAAGACATTCCTCATAGGGCATGGTCTCCAGATTTTTGATCATTTTAGTCGCCCTCCACTGGACATGTTCCAGCTTGTCAATATCTCTTTTGAACTGTAGTGCAAAGAATTGGACACAGTATTCCAGGTAAGGTCTAACGAAAGCAGAATACAAAGGCACCATGATTTCCTCGATCAAAATAAAATACTCCTTTTGATAGAGCCCAAAATTTCATTAGCTTTTTAAGCTGCTGCATTACATTGTTGGCTCATGTCCAACTTGTTGTCCATGAAGACTCCAAGATCTTTCTCACATGGACTGTTGTCAAGCCAGGCATCACCCACCCTGTATCTTTGCATTTCATTTTTTCTGCCTAAGGATATTATGTTTGTCCTTGTTGAAATTCATTTTGTTAGTTTTGGTCCAGCTCTATAATCTGTTAAAGTCATTGTGAATTCTGATCCTGTCTTCTGAAGTATTAGCTATCCCTCCTAATTTTGTGTCATCTGCAAACTTGATAAGGATACTCTCTAAACCTTCATCCAAGTCATTAATAAAGATGTTGAACAGAATTGGGCCCAGAATTGAACCCTGTGGCACTCCACCAGTCACTTCTTTCCAGGATGAAGAGGAAACATTGGTGAGCACCCTTTGGGTTTGATCACTTAACCAATTATAGATCTACCTAATAGTAGTGTTGCCTAGTCCACATTTGACTAGTTTGCTTGCAAGAAGGTCATAGAGGACTTTGTCAAAGGCCTTACTGAAATCATGATATTCTACAACCACAGCATCTACTAAGCTTGTAACTCTATCGAAAAAACTGGCATGACTTGTTTTTGAGAAATCCATGTTGACTTTTAGTAGTCACAGAATTCCTTTCTAATTGATTGCAAATTGCCTCCTTAATTATCTGCTCCAGAATATTATTTATTTATTTATTTATTTATTATTTGGTTTTGTATTCCGCTTCTCCCTGCAGGCTCGGGGCGGGTCACAACATATAAACCGGCGACATGGAATGGGCATGTTGCCGTACAGTAAAACAATAAAACATTAAAACATTAAAACCATACAAATCATAGGTATTGCATACATTTCCAAAGGCCCGAGACACCGGTGTATTGGACAGCTGTAGTCAGTCGCCCAGTCCGATTGTCTAATCGAAGGCTGATTTGAATAGCATGGTCTTAACCGCCCTCCGGAAGGGGATTAGGTCTTGTATAGTCCGGATGTCACTTGGCAGGGAGTTCCACAGCACCGGGGCTGCTACGGAGAACGCTCTCTGCCTGGTTGTGGACAGATGGCAGGAGCGGATTGTTGGCACCATGTCTGGCTGACTGGACAGTAATTGTTTGAGTCCTCTTTTCTTCCCTTCTTGAATGTAGGGGCAATTTTTGCCCTCTTCCAGTCTGCTGGGACTTCTCCTGTTCCCCAAGAATTTGCAAAGATTATTGCCAGTGGTTCTGAAATGACTTCTGCTAGTTCCTTCTATAATCTTGGATGTAGTTCATCTGCCCTTGGAAACTTGAATTCATTTAGAGTTGCCAGGTGTGAAGAGGCTATTCAAATGAACCGGCTGGACAGGGTGGACCCTCTTTTACTGATCCCACCGCTGCCACCAATTTGTAATGATGAGGTCACTACGTATCTGACCTAATGTAAAAGGGTGTTGTATAACTTTAATTTAAGGATCCCTTAAATATGAAGAGATTAGCCACCAGATTGTGAGGACTGTTGTTGTTATCAGTTATCTAGGAGGGACTGTCACTAATTATTGTGGGACTTCAAACTGTGTAACAAGACAGGTTAAAAACACTTTCCTGTCTTGCTTTACTCTGAGGCTGGACTTTTAAAATACGGAACAGAGAGAGGTTGTTGATGAAAAGAACAATAACAGTTTATTTATAGCTTGGCACAAAAGCGTGATGGATACGTTATAACTTCTTAGAGGCTCAACTCATCATGGTTACATTGGTATTGTAGAAGATACAAAGTTTAAAATGTTTGACTGTTACTATTACTCAGTTAGATCAGTATGTAACTATCTCACACACAGACCCTCTCTCCTCCTATAGGCACCTTGCCTATCTCTAGCCCTCAGGCTCTATACAAACAGACTGGCTCGCAAGCTCAGCCTACTAGAACTGTCTCTCTACAGCTCCAAAAACAGACTGCCCTCAGAACCTGCTCTCTCCTAGAGCTGGTCTGACAGTTAAACTGTCAAAATTCAAACTTCCCCAGAATTCTATTCTTGGCTGTGGCAGAAAACTGTTGACTCCTCCCACCTCTGCCTCACAGCCATGTTGCTATGGCAACTCTTCCCCAAGGTGGGCCTTCACTGAAGAAGTGCACCTTCCCTAAACATCTAAACATTTCAATACATATTCAATCCTCAATCCTATAATAAAAAATAAGCACTTCTGCACATACCTTCCAACCCCTGGAAATTATTTTTGACCTTCTCTAATCCTAGAGAGGTCAAAAATAATGCAGATTGCATATACAATACAACAATATTTTAACACTTAACCACATTTATACAATCATTTGTATTATATACAAACCATAAACTCATCGGTCATCATCTCCTGTTCTCAAGGTATTCTGGATAATGAATCCGCTACCACATTAGATTTACCTTTAACATGTACAATATCAAAGGTATAATCTTGTAATGATAAACTCCATCTTAAAAGTTTATTATTTGTACCCTTGGTGTTGTTCAACCACTTTAGTGGGACATGATCGGTCTGAAGGGTGAACCTTCTTCCCCATAAGTAAGGTCTCAATTTTTGAATTGACCAAACTATGGCCAAACATTCTTTCTCTATTGTAGATAAACTACATTCTCAGGGTAAAAACTTTTTACTTAAAAAGAGGATGGGATGACTCTCCCCCTCCCTATCTGTTTGGCTCAATACTGCTCCCAGACCAGTCTCTGATGCATCACAGGTCAGAGTAAAAGGCTGGTCAAAGTTTGGAGCTTGTAAAACTGATTGTGACGTGATAGCTTGCTTCAGCTGATCCATAGATTTTTGACACTGCACTGTCCAAATCACTTGATTGGGACAGGTCTTACGCGTAAGATCAGTCAGAGGGGCTGCTATCTCACTAAAAGAAGGGATAAACTTCCTGTAATAACCTGCTAACCCTAGAAACGATCTCACTTGTTTCTTATTCCTGGGTTTGGGCCATTGATGGATAGCTTTGACTTTGGTGGGCTCTGGACCAATTACCCCACAACCCACAATATGCCCTAGGTACTTGGCTGAGCGACTACCCATTCGACACTTAGGGGCTTTGATGGTTAACCCCGCTTTCTGTAACCGACTCAACACTTGCTCCACATGTTTCATGTGATCTTCCCAGGTATCACTAAAAATCTCTATATCGTCCATATACGCCACACAAAAATCTCCCATACCATGTAATACCTTATCTATTAATCGTTGGAATGTGGCGGGGCTGTTTTGTAGTCCAAAAGGTAAATCTTTAAATTCATAAAGCCCTCCATTTGTCTTAAATGCTGTTTTTTCCACATCCTGGGGAGCCATAGGCACTTGCCAAAATCCCTTAGTCAAATCTAAACTGCTAATGTAGTTGGCTCTTCCCATTTTTCCAACAAATCATCCAATCGGGGCATCGGATAAGTATCCGGTTGAGTTACCTTGTTTAAAAGTCTATAATCTACACAGAAACGTATAGTATTATCCGGTTTCTGTACTAATACAATAGGCGATGCCCATGGGCTATTGGATGGTACAATAATGCCCATGTCTAGCATTTCCTTAATCTCCTTCTCAATACATTCAATTAACCTTCCGGTAACCCTATAAGGTGTGGACGCGATAGGTGGTGCATCCCCTGTGAGAATTCTATGCGGTACCCTTCTACCTTTCCTGGAAGATCGGAAAATAACTTTTCGTACTTGCGGAGTAACTCCTTAACTTGCATTTGTTGTTTTGAGGATAATCCCTCATCAATCTTTACCCGATTGATACTCCCATCAGCTTTCCTGTTTCCCTCCCAAAAGGAAAACGTTCCTACTTCTCCTTCCGTAACTACCATATATACATTGGCTGTTCTACTAACATAGGGCTTCAACATATTAACATGTACAAGCCTTTCAATGTCCAATTGTTCATCATAAATCAGGTAGTTAACATCATTAAATTTCTTAGACACTGTCCATGGGTCTGTCCAATTCGGTTGAAGCTTGTTGGCCTTCTCTGGGATCAGGTACAGGACTTCGTCTCCGACGCTGAAGGTTCGTACTCTCGCCGTCAGGTCATACGATGACTTTTGTTTCCGCTGGGCTGATGCAAGGTTATCCCTGGCGATGTTTCTCGCTGTCTCCATCGTCTTTTGGAGATCCTGAAGATATCGGGTCACTGGCACCGGCTCTGGTTCTGAAGGTGACTCCCAGAACTCCCTCACGAGGTCGAGAGGTCCTCGGACTCTCCTGCCATATAACAATTCAAAAGGGCTGTATCCAGTACTCCCATGGGGAATCTCTCTATATACAAACAGGAGCTGTTGCAGCTTTACATCCCAATCATTCGGGTGTTGTTGAACATAAGCTTTGATCATTCTTATTAATGTCTTGTTGAGATTTTCGACAAGACCATTAGTCTGCGGATGATATGCAGAAGATGTCAGTTGTCTGATGCCACATAGCTCTAGTAGTTTCCCCATCAGCCTTGATGTAAATTGGGTTCCCAGGTCCGATATCAGTTCTTTTGGGAAACCTATTCTACCCCATATCGACAACAGGGCATTTGCCACAGTAATTGTTTCTATATTTGATAATGCTACTGCCTCAGGGTACCGAGTAGCATAATCCATCATGGTGAGTATAAATCTGCAGCCTCGACGAGTCGGTTTAGGCAATGGGCCTATTATATCAATGCCCACTCGGAAAAATGGTTCTCCTATCAGTGGCATTGGAATCAAAGGAGCTTTTGTCCGATCTCGTCCGGAACCAATACGCTGGCAGGTGTCACATGCCTGGCAGAATTCTTTAATTTGTTTATACATTCCTGGCCAGAAAAAGTTCTTGGTAATGCGCTGGGTGGTGCGCCTAACTCCCATGTGACCTCTTTGTGGTCCTGTATGTGCCACTCTCATGAGATGTTCTCTATATCTCTGAGGTACAATTATCTGTTTGTAGGAAGCCACTAATTCCGGAGACTTCTGGTGCAAAATCTCCCTATACAGAACTTGATCTAGAATTATAAACCTAGATGGGTTTTCTGAAGTAAGCTCATGGGTGTCTGACTGAGCTGTAGTGAACAGAGCTTGTAATGATTCGTCAGCTTTCTGTTCTCTAGAAATTTCTCTTTCCCCATCTTCTTTCCTTACAAAATCAGCCACAATAGAACTCGACTCTGGACTGTCTTCTATGTCCTGACATATGGGTAAACACTGAGTCTCTTGTTCTGTGGTTCACTTGAGGATCAAGTGTTCTTTTCCAGCTTCCTTATACATATTCTTGAGGGTTCTGGAAAGGTCATTTCCAATGAGACAATTGTAAGGGATTTGCGAGTTGACCGCAAATTCCCATTTTCCTTTCCAACCACGATACTCTATAGGTATGGAAACCACGTTTGATAAAAGTGTTGATACTAATCCCTTTAAATTCATTTGGGATATAGTCCTCTGATACTTTATTGGTACCAGCTCAGGTCTAATAACACACACTTCAGATCCGGTATCTCTATATCCTTGCATTTGACTTCCATCTATCTTGATGGGTCTAAAATATTCACTTGAAAGTGTGTCCAAAGTGACAAATAAGCACTGTTTCTCTATAGGCTCTTCTTTCTGAACTGTCCCAGACCGTCTTCTATCTGAGTTAGACTCTGCTCCTTTTCCAGAGACTTTCTCTGAGGTCTGTGTAATAACATAAGAAGATTTTTCTTTTCTTAATAAGGGACAGTAAGGCCGGATATGTCCTCTTTTCCCGCACTGGAAGCACTGTTTAACTCCCTCTGTATTAACATGGGTCTGCCTCCAGGTGGCACCTTCTCATGAACCGTATCTATTTTCCTCAGCTCTGGTAGGAACTCTAGCATCTGCCCTCCTCCAGGTGGTGTTTTCTCCTGCAAAGTTTCTCCCTGACTGAGTGTGGGGGGGAAGGGTTTAAACTGCTGTTTAAAAGGCTTTTCTTCCCTTTTAAAACCCTCTTCCTTTCTAAATCCTTCTTTTAATATAATTAGTTGATCTACCATCAGAGCAGCCTTGGTAGATGATTCAGGATTCCGATCTTGAACAAGCCATCTGTATTCGGATGGAACTTGTTGATAAAACTATTCCAACATAAATAAATCTTTAAGTTTCTGGAGATCACTGGCTTGTGCTCCTTGTATCCAGCTCTCAAAATACTGGTTTTGTTTGGATACCAGTTGTGCAAAACTCTCATTCTTCTCTTTTTCAGTGTCCTGAACTTCATCCTGTAATATTCAGGGGTTAACTGTAACTTTTGTTGCACCTGTTGCTTAAACCTGAGGTAAATCTTATGTTCAGGTTCTGGCATGCCTCCATAAATTTCTAAGAGTTTGCCACATATCTGTGGACGCAAATAGTCCATCCAATTCTCCTCAGCTATACTGAAATCTCTACAACACCTTTCAAAGGAAATGAGGAATTTCTCCACATTGTCATCCTTATTATATCTGGGAAATTTCCTCAGAATCTGATCCACATGGATCCCTGCTTGTGTTTCTTGCACTGGTCTAGCTTGTTGAGAGGAATTCAATCTTTGTCTCTCAATTTCTAATTCCGCTAACCGTATCTCCATCTCCCTCTGATGTGCCCTTTCTTCAGCCTCCTTGGCTCTCTTTTCAGCCTCCATTTTTAGCCTTCGTTCCTCAGCCTTGTCTCTCTCTACAGCCTCCATTCTGAGCTTTCGTTCCTCAGCCTCCCTGGTTCTCTCTTCAGCCTCCATTCTTAGCTTTCGTTCCTCAGCCTTGTCTCTCTCTTCAGCCTCCATTCTGAGCTTTCGTTCCTCAGCCTCCCTGGTTCTCTCTTCAGCCTGCATTCTTAGCTTTCGTTCCTCAGCTCTGTTTCTCTCCTCAGCCTCTATTTTTCTCTCCTCTATTTCCAATCTTTTCATCTCAAGTTGGAACTGAAAAGATGCCTCAGTCCCCATTTTAACTGGTGTTTGCTCAGAGTCTGAACTTTCTTCTTCATGAACTAATTCAGTTTCCTCTGGCTCAACTGTAACTTTCTTCTGTCTCCTGGTGGTCATGTTGTGAGATCTAACTTTTAGGCATGAGAAAAATGAAACGGAAATTAAAAGAAATTGTAAGTGATTCGTATGTAATGGGTCTTTCAAGTTTATACGGATCGCAAGGCCAATCCCGGAAGTGGACTTTCTTTTACGCACCCCCTGGGCCCAAAATTTCGTTAGATTATTAAATATTTCGGATGCCCCCAACAGGAAAATTTCCCCTCCAAAATAGCTTTGCAGACATAACTCACAGTGAAATCGGGCCTTTCCATGCTTGCAGCCTAATTAGAGTGGAAGGCCTCTTCCAGGAAGTGAAAAGGGAGCCGGAAACGATAGAGAGCCCGAAATCGGGACTCCTAGAGGGGCTGGAGGACTGATGAAAAAAGCGATTTAAACACCCAGGGAGGGGTTTAGATAGAAGGACAGAGTAGGAGGACATAAGAACTGCTGAGAGAAGGGCAGCAGGAGTGAAAAGAGCACGGAGAGAAGAAGGAAGAGTTCAGAATCAAGAAAAGCCATAGAGTTCCAACGGAGGTCCTAGACTGCTATGGTAAAACTGAATGGGGAAAAAAAGATGGAGTGAGGAGAACTCTACAGATTAGCAAGGCCTGCACCAGAGGTAGGCCTAGGCATTTATTTAATAATATTAATAATAATATATTAATGCATTATATGTGTCCCTGCAAAGGAACCCTGTCCTTTAATAATATTAATAATAATAATAATATATTAATGCTTTATATCTCCCTGCAAGGAAACCAAGGGAAATGTTGCCCCTTGATTTGCCTGTGTTTAAAACAGTATCAGTCCTGTTTTCCTGCTTTGCCTACTTTAGAACTACTAACGAAATTTCGTAAGTAATTAAGTTACATTTCAGAAATTTTTGGAATTTTTTTTGTAAGTCTTTCTTTTACTAAACAACCCCCCCCCCCATTTGATATACGAATCGCCATTTTGGGATTCTAAAACATGCCTACTAACTTTACCTCACAACTTTTACCTCAGAATTTCTTTCTAACACAGCCTTAAGTGCTGGATTAAGGGTGTTACATGTATCCCGTCGTCTGCCACCAATTTGTGAAGAGGCTATTCAAATGAACCGGCTGGACAGGGTGGACCCTCTTTTACTGATCCCACCGCTGCCACCAATTTGTAACGATGAGGTCACTACGTATCTGACCTAATGTAAAAGGGTGTTGTATAACTTTAATTTAAGGATCCCTTAAATATGAAGAGATTAGCCACCAGATTGTGAGGACTGTTGTTGTTATCAGTTATCTAGGAGGGTCTGTCACCAATTATTGTGGGACTTCAAACTGTGTAACAAGACAGGTTAAAAACACTTTCCTGTCTTGCTTTACTCTGAGGCTGGACTTTTAAAATACGGAACAGAGAGAGGTTGTTGATGAAAAGAACAATAACAGTTTATTTATAGCTTGGCACAAAAGCATGATGGATACGTTATAACTTCTTAGAGGCTCAACTCATCATGGTTACATTGGTATTGTAGAAGATACAAAGTTTAAAATGTTTGACTGTTACTATTACTCAGTTAGATCAGTATGTAACTATCTCACACACAGACCCTCTCTCCTCCTATAGGCACCTTGCCTATCTCTAGCCCTCAGGCTCTATACAAACAGACTGGCTCGCAAGCTCAGCCTACTAGAACTGTCTCTCTACAGCTCCAAAAACAGACTGCCCTCAGAACCTGCTCTCTCCTAGAGCTGGTCTGACAGTTAAACTGTCAAAATTCAAACTTCCCCAGAATTCTATTCTTGGCTGTGGCAGAAAACTGTTGACTCCTCCCACCTCTGCCTCATAGCCATGTTGCTATGGCAACTCTTCCCCAAGGTGGGCCTTCACTGAAGAAGTGCACCTTCCCTAAACATCTAAACATTTCAATACATATTCAATCCTCAATCCTATAATAAAAAATAAACACTTCTGCACACCAGGTCTTCCTAGACTACTTCTTTACTGAGTTTGGACTGCATTTCCCCTATTACCTCGTCCGCTCCATATTGTTCAGGTTGAACCCCAATCTCCAGAGGCCCTACTGTTTCCTTTTTCTCCCTTTCTCTATTCACATAACAAAAACCCCCTTTTTATTGGGGTTAACCTCTCTGGCAAGCCTGAGTCATGTTGTGCCTTAGCCTTACGAACCTTTTTCCTACATATGTTGGTTGTTTGAATTCCATTTTGGTGATTTCTCCCCTTTTTCTTTGCTTGTGCATGATTATTTTAAATCTTAGCTCAGTTTAAAACACATCCCCAAAAAGACAGAGATGGTGACAAATAATAACCAGCAATTTACCAGGACAAGGAAATAGGAAGAGGATTATCCTTAGTAAACTGAAAACACAGCATCTGACAGTTGGCTTTATCTTGTTTGTCCTACAGGCAAATCGTGCCCCAAAATTCAATCTGCTTAACTTTTGGTAAGGCTTTATTATCACATTTATATGATGTTGCTTCCTTCAAGCTGATCAGGTCAGTTCCCTATCCCTCAGTGGTGATTTGATCTGGGGTTTCCTCAGTTCTAGCTTCTCTCTGTACATGAAGGCCATGCATTGCTATAAACATTGAAGGGCCCGGGTGGGGGGGGGGGGCAGGGGGAACAAACTCAGATGCCTGCTGCTCACAAGACACTGGCTCATCAAACAGCAACTGACTGACAAGCATAAAAACACACTGTGCTCTGTTGTTAGCAATTTCTGCTCCATGTGGTGTTTGGGAAACTGCTTAAGGAAGCAGTGAATAAATCTATTTAATTTCAGATCCAGGTAAGGAATTCTCTTAAATAACTCCGATTCAGTTTGAATGCAAGGAAAGGATAATGGACTATATTTGAAAGTGAAGGGAAGAGCTGCTAAAGCTTTCACAATATGATAACAGGAATCTAGTTTGCATGTCACTGCAGCCTTTGACTCTACATGCTTTTCTTTCTTTTATGTTACATTTTTATCGAGATTCAGCTTATATGCACACACACACTGTTATTGTTGTTTTTCTTTTGGGAGGTGTAAATGCACCTTATGAGGTAATATTGCTGTTTGCAAGGTGAAGAATGATGGATATATCAGTGTCTCCCTGCAGGCAGAGCAAAAATAGACCACACAGATTCACACACACACATAAGTATGTACACTTACAGCCTGAAAATGGATGTCACCATAGTTCATGAGGAACTCCTGTAAGCACAAAGCAAGTAGAAACATTTTTTCTGAAGGAAAAGTGACAGTTTCACTACTTTCTAATTCTCAGCTATGGCACATGCTAATTCTGAGAAATGAATCCTGCAGTGTAGCTTGTGAACAAGGAGATCTCTTTCTATTATTCTTATCTTTCCTCTTTTCATGCTCCGTTCAGCTGTATGCATATTTTCTATGAAATAACTCCCACTGTGTTCACTGGAACTTCACCGTGATATCCTATAGAAATTTTCTGGAAACGATTTCTGGTAGCTTTTAATGGGACTTACTGTCAAGTCAAACAGTATAGGCCTCCAGCTTTAGGACTTTTACAGACAGAGTTATTAGTTCTTGATAGCCATGCTATCAGGGAAAGTGGATGCATAACAGGAAAAACACCTTTGATATTGCACCTCTCTTCATTTACACAAATGAGCTTATTCCAGAATCTATGGTCCCACAATTGTACTTCTGCATACCCTTGCAACCCCGTCCTCTCTCATTTCTGCAGTTCCATAATTTCTAATTTTATTTTGCTGTTTAAGCTATTAAAAAGAAAAATAAAACAATTCTGTAAAAATATATAAAAAAACAGAAAACAGCTTGATTACAGAATGGAGGGAGGGGAAGAGGAGGCGAATCCTGCCCTCACCATCAGTTCATTGTCAGCATGCTGACACAGAAGTAGAAGGGACACATTGCAGGTGACAGGAATGTTGTAGGATTGAAACGTCAAGAGAGAATGCTTCTAGAACATGGCCATACAACCCAAAAAACCCACAACAACCTTTGCAAGCTATTGATGGTCCTCCCACCATCAACAGTGAAAAGCTTGTTCAACTGTTGTTTTTGTTTGTAAGAATGATATTGCCCTCAATCAAGTATAACACTTTTCTATATACAGTAGTGTTCAAATATAACATTACACTCAGGATTATCAGAACTCCTTCCCTTCTCCTCCTTTGATGTGACTTTGAGAAAATTGTGTTTATTTTTTTTTAATTAGCAGAATTTAAGAAACTCACTGGATTACCAGCAACATAACCAATGACCTTATCACATTAGCCAGGTGAAGCATTTTGCTTCATCTAGCTTTGCTGCTAAAATGAGGGGCGACCAGGGCAAATCCATTGGCACATGTACTGCACTGCTCCCTCACAGTGACCCTTCCCCCATCACATGGGGGAAGAGTAATCCAGGTGACACAGATGTGTTCTGGCTTCGTTGGAGCCAGCACAACATGGGAAACCTCCTGTTTTGAGAGGGAGGCGTCATATGATGCTTCCGCTCCAGTTGGAGGAGTGACCTCCACAGGAAATTCATTCATTCATTCAATCATTCATTCAATCAATCAATCAATCAATCATTTGCCTTTATTTCAGTTAACAAACCTTAGGCAGAAACATTAAAATACAATACATATAAAAGTCACATATAAAATACAATACAGATTATCAAATGTACACATATTAAGATCACTGGCTTTAAATTTATATCTCTTAGAAGCTAATAATACGTATCTAGGGCTGTGTAGTTTTCTACTATTTAGTGTACTACAGTTAAAATAGCATAAAGACTGTAGTTAAATTTATTAGTTTCTCTTCGGTTACTTTTCTTTAGATAAAATGCTCTTTCGGGTCTTTGAGGCATGAGCAAAAATTTTTGCTATCTCCTCTGTAACTTTTTTATTTGAGTCCCCCAAAAGATACTTTAAATACCATTGTAGAGATCTTCCTGGCCAATGACAGATAAGAGGCATTATTACCTTCCTTCTTTCATCCCTATAAAAGGAACATTCAAACATGACATGCAGTAGAGACTCTACTACGCCCGCCCCACATAGGAAAAGCCGATCATTGTATATGTTGAAAACGTCCTTCTAGGATTGCTGAGGGAATAACGCTGAATCAGGCTTTGCTAAACGCCTGTCAATATTTAGGGATATTTAAGTTTTCTAGGTATTTAGTTCCACTTAGTGGTCTAAACTCCAGGCCTAGGTTTATAGGGGAACAAGTACTACATGCTGCAGTTGTAGAATTTTGCATATCTATGTCAATTATTCGTTGTTTCAGAATTTGTATTGCCCTACTTGGGTCTAGGGAGAGTAATAGGAAATTCTTTTATGTAATGTGATGGGTGGCCTGCCCATCTGTTCTCCAGCTGGAGTGGAAGCATCCAGAGGTAGGTATCATGAGGTCATAAGTCACGAAACCAACTGAGAAGGGAGAGATACGGGATACCATATGGGCCACCCAGTTCAATCTCCTACCATTCAGGAAAGGCACAATCAAAGCACCCCAACAGAGGGCCATCCAGCCTCTGCTAAAAGCTTCCAAAGAAGGCGTCTCCACCACACTCCAAGGCAGTGTGTTCTACTGCTGAACAGCTCATACGGTCAGGAAGTTATTCAGGTGGATTCTCCTTTCCTGTAATTTGAACCCATTGTTCTGAGTTCTAGTCTTCATAGCAGCAGAAAACAAGCCTGCTCCCTCTGTCTTATGACATCCTTTCAAACATTTAAACATGGTGATCATGTCTCCTCTCAACCTTTATTTCTGCAGGCTAAACATCCTGAGCTTTTTAAGCTGCTTCTCATAAGGCATGGTCTCCAGATCTTTGATCATTTTAGCCTCTCTCCTTCTAGACATGTTTAATGTTCTTAATATCACTCTTAAATTGTGGTAACCAGAATTGGGCAGAGCATTGCAGGTGCAGTCTGACCAAAGCAGAAGGAGGGGCACTGTTACTTTCCCTGATCTAGACATTATAATGCTTTTAATCTATATATATAAAAATCGAGTGGTCGTGGGTTGTCCGTTATGCACGGCCAAACTATACGCCCCACTAACACAAATCCCACGAAACACATTCCCCCCTACCACGAGGTACATACATAGCACAAAAAACCCACCTCCCTACCTTTAAACCCCCCCAAACAGCCCCAAAAACCACCCATTGCCCGCACTACACTTCCCAGAAACCTCCACATAAACCGGAAGTGGCCATGCGGGGCCTTCTGGGAAGTGTAGTCCGAAAGGCGGGACTTCCCGAAAGAGGCCTGACGCCACCAAGCACAGCCAAAAAGGGGCGACCCGCGTATGACGCTGGCCATGCGCGGCAGAGCGGGAGGCAGGCCCGGAGATTGCCGATCCACCCTCCGCCGTGTCCCCTGCGGTTCCAGCGGCTGCGCCTGAAAGAAGGTAAGCTCCCGGGCTTACCTTGCTTCATGCGCGGCCGCTGCAACCGCGGGGGACACGGCGGAGGGCGGATCGCTGATCTCTGGGCCTGCCTCCTGCCCTGCTGCGCATGGCCAGTGTCGTACGCGGCCCGCCCCTTATTGGGAGACAGAGAGGGAATGAGAGAGACAGAGGGGAGGCCTGAGAGAGACGGAGAGGGGGGGAAGAGAGAGGGGGGAGTGAGACAGAGAGAGACGGGGGAGGGGAGAGAGAGGGGGGAGTGACACAGAGAGAAAGGGGGAGAGAAGGGGGGGAATCAGACAGCAAGAGAGAGGAGGGGGAAAGAGGGGGGAAAGTGAAACAGAGACAGGGGGGAAGGGAGAGAGAAAAGGGGGGAATCAGACAGAGAGGGGGAAGTGTACATACACACATACATACACACACACACACATACACACACATACACACACACACATACACATACATACACAAACACATATACATACACAGACACATACATACACATACATACACAGCCACACACACACAAACATACATACACACACATCCATACACATACACACACAAATACATACACACACACATACACACACATACACAAACACATATATATACACAGACACACACATACACACACACCAACAGGCACACACACATACAAACACACACACACATACACACACATACACACACACATACAGACACACATACACATATATACACACACAAAACACATTGTCAAATCATTTCCAACCCTTACATACCCACACTTCCACACATCTTCTAAATAGGGCACAGCAACGCGTGCCGGGTTCAGCTAGTACAGCCTAAAATCCCATTGGCATTTTAGCTGTTAAATTACATTGTTGGCTCATGTTCAACTTCTTGTCCACTAAGACTCAAAAATCTTTTCTACTTTGACTGTTGTCAAGCCAGTCTCCACCCAGCCTGTATATGTTAATTTCATTTTTTTTCTGCTAAGAGAAGTATCTTACATTGTTCCTTGTTGAAATTAATTTTGTTAGTTTTGGCCCAGCACTCTAATTGGTAAAGATTATTTTGAATTCTGATCTTGTCCTTTGGGGTTCTAGCTATCCCTCCCAATTTGGTGTCATTTGCAAACTTGATAAACACACCAACTGTACCTTCATCCAAGTAATTAATAAAGATTTTGAATGGCACTGGGCCCAGGACAGAACCCTTCAGCACCCCACTAGTCACTTCTTTCCAGCATTAAGAGGAACCATTGGTGAGAACTCTTTGCATTTGGTTACTTAACCAATTACAAATCTATCAAATAGTAGCCCACATTTTACTAGTTTGTTTGCAAGAAGGTCATGGGGGACTTTGTCGAAGACCTTACTGAAATCAAGATATACTACATCCACAAAACTGCTTTTCTCAGCAGTATTAACTAATCACAATGTATATCTAACTACAGCAAAGACTTTTAATTTCTTTACAACTGTACTGTAGAAAAGCGCAAACAAGGCTAAGTGGGCTCTCAGGCTATATAATCGTAGCATTATGATCCTAGCTTGAACGGCCATGAATCCTATGAAAATTTGAAGTTTACTATTTGATAAAGCACTAGAGTTTACTCGCTGAGAATTCTAAATTCTAAACTGCAAATCCCATTGCATTTTCCCATAGCTGTTAAAGTGGGATTATAGCGCTGCATTTTATACAGTGAAAGAACCATGTTATTCATTCACACAACACTAAGTCATAGTTTTTCATGTTATTCACAAAAAAGATGTGTATGTGTGTGAGAGAGAGACTCACACACACACACACACAGAAGAAATGTTACTTGACACATTTCCAATATTTCTGACATTTTCTGCATTAATTAACCTAATAAGGCTAATGATCTCTCAAAATAGCAAACTGTTTAGATTTGTTTTCAGTGTTCTTGCTGTCACTCAGTACCAAATAGAGTGTATTGAAAAAGGTCAGGTGGTGACACTGAAAGCATTGCCTCAGCCTGTTACTTTTGGACAATAATATCATGCTGCCACTTCTAACTTCTGTTTTCTATTCGGTTCCACCTGCCTTGTGCCTGTCTATGCATTGATCCAGAGATCATTGCATTGATTACATGACATGCCATCATCACAACACTCATTCATCTTGATTCATCCCTACAATCTTGGTTACTTTGCCTGGCAGCTCATAACCTCTTAATTTTCCAACCAGGGATTTTGGAGATCTAAAGCTCCTGTCAAATTTCAGGGTAGCACCTTAGAGACATTGTGTCAAATTGAGCTATTTGGGTAATGGGGAGAGTAGTTTAAAAAGGGGGCATGTGTCAACTGTCTGTCCTTGCAATTAGCAGGAGAATGCCCATCATTATGACAAACAGGGAAGACTGTTGGTGAAGAGATTGTATGTATATGATAAAGACATGTGAGGGTGAAAACAGAAACCCCACGGTATTCTTTCCCATGAAGTAACTTTGAAAATGACCATAGCTGACCCTCTCATTAGGAAGAGGAATGCAACCACTTAAGGTGGCAAATGAGCAACAACCATTTAAGATTCCATGGCTCTTACTCTCTCTTGGAGGGAAATGACATATGTTAGTCCAGAGGGTTTTTTCTTCCTCTGAGGCCCATATTATATTCAGGATTTATAAAACATGTACTAAACATTGTTCATGCATATCCTAGTTAACAAAACCCCTGATTGTAATTATCCTTTCCACAATAGCTAAAAGTTGCATGAGAGTGGGTGTGATCAGTGATCACTGAGAGATTAAAGGGGAGGAGAAGCGGTACCAGGGGAGGAGGAAGAGGAGGAAACCACAAATGTCTTCAAGAAAGAGCTGGTTGCAAACCCATAAATATGCAAGTACTATAAAAAAAAGAACTGAAAACTCTCAGACAAAACAAATGGTAAACTGGCAGCTTTGTGGTGTATAGATACTAGGAAGATGTACTGTATGAGCAAACTCCCATTTCTTTCTTTTCTCCAATCTTTGCCCTATCTTTTTTTGCTCCATGTTTGGATGTAGCAGAAACAGTAAGGACCCCTCACAGGATTTGGCAATGTTAGGCAAGGGGAGGCTTTGAATGTTGCACAAAGGACTAGAGAGTGGCATCTTGTGCCCCCCCTCCCCCCAAAGACATTGGTACGGAGATGTACTGTATACAATGGCATTAACTTAAATGGATTGCTTTTCTCAAATTAGGCCATTATTTTCTCCTTTGCCCCAGGTAGCAAAATGACTTTGGAGATTATCACACAAGTTTGTAATCCATTTTGGAGGATCCCTGGTCATGAATAAAATGCTATATATCTCATTCCAAACCAAGCCTCTTGTCATCACAAACTTGGATTTTTTTATTTTTTAAAAAACACGTTCTCTCTGTCTTTTGGCATCTCAACCTATTTCCATCCAGCTTTACATTGCACATTGTATTGTGCAGTGAGAAACACATGCCTTAGCCACTTGTTTTAGAGATGTGACATCCATTGTGGGCTCTTCTTCACAGCTGGAAAAGAGAAACTGGAACCTTTCTCCCCTGATTAGCTCAATCTTTTTCATTAAAAAATTAAATGAAGCAAAGATTCCTGCATCAAAAAGCCATTACCCTTCTTAATTAAACATTTTCTTTGAAGACAAGAACATTTTATATAATTTCTTGTCCATGCTTTTATTTGTTACTAAAAAAACCCCTTTAAATACACCTACTAAATTCTTAATAAACATACTAGCAAACATTTTAGCATTTCAAAGAGCTTAGTTTATTTTTTCCCAAATAGCTTTGAAAAATTGTAAATACTAGGCTTTAGGGGTGAATGGCTTTGAATTTGTGAATTATTGAAATTGTGCAATTCATGTGTCTGTGTATCTATATCTACATCTATATCTATGAATTAACATGGTGACAGAACAGATAGGGAGGAATCATGTCCCTGCATGTGCAGAAAAGTCATTGTGCTCAAAGAACCTTTGAAAAGGAATCATGCATTAAGGACTTTATCCCACAGGCAGGAGGGAAGTGTTGGGGGAAGTGGCAGAAAGCGTTCCTAATAAAAGGATATGTGACCTTTCCTGACAAGCTTCACCTTTGGGGATGGCCATTCATTCCATGATGTCCCCCCACGTTTCTTCGCTTCCTTCTGTTATCTTCTCTCAGGAGTTGGGGGAAATCCCAACTCCTGAAAACGGATTCCTCTGACTATCTTCACACATGACAAGACAGATTTCAATGCACAACCACTAGAAGTGGCTGTGTGTTATGGAATGACCTCCATGAGATTTTGTTACACCAGTGTAAAAAGGTGGTCAGAAAACTGGGGGTGGAGGGGGGGATTTAGGGTGGGATAAGGTTATAAGCCAAGCATGCTTTCATTTTCCAAAATACATGTAATGTCATCCTTTGGGTATCTCTGGTCTTCAAATGGGTCCTTTGGTCAAGACGATGGCAAATCTACGGGGCTCTGGGATTAGGTACTAAACAAATATCCATATGATTTGCTTGTTTTGAGACTACTTCATATGAATATATTCTTGAGATAGATGGTGGAATCCATTTTAACGATTTTATTCATTTATTTCCTATATTTATACCCTGCCCTTCTCTTCCCCTGAAAGGGGACTCAGGGTGACCTAACAAAAGCATCGTACAATGCTAGCATCATAAAAACATCCTCAGTACAATCAAAATATTAAAAATATTGAAACAACAATTAAAACAATTAATTAAGACACATCCATTAAAATTGAAATCCAAAAACCAGTCCGTGTCAATTCATTGCCATAAGTTGTTTGATCTTCTTCCACTTGCTGCTCACTGATCAATTGCTTGGTTCCATAACCAGGTCTTGATTTTCCTTCTAAAAGACAAGCTTAAAGGTCTGTATCACATTTTAAGTATTGAAGACACATGAAAATTGGCTTTCTTTTGCTTTAAAAAAAGCTTTACACCACAAATGATACATGCCGACAGGTTTAAAGAAGAGTTAGAGCAAAAGGCGTATACTAGTTCCAAAAAAATCATATATGATATGAAGGATAGCAGAATAACAGATGAAATTGTCTTCGCTCTCATGCATAAAAGCATTCTCACTCATTTCCAATCCTGAAGTGTAATTTCTAGAGAGGGAAAACACTACCATTAGCTCACAGTAGTGAAAACAAAACCATAATTAAGTTGGAAGTAGTGTATCAGTAACGGAGAAATGAGGCCAGGACCCTTGGTGGAATGGTTATGATGACAAATGTTTACACTGATCTATGAACCTTTGACCTCATCAAAATGTATTTCAGCTATAATAGTCTCAGCCAGCTGAAACTGGCTTTGTAGCACATGCAAGTGTTAAAAGAGATGTTCTATTGCTTTCTATAAAAGAGCTGTGGTTAGAAGAAAAGGAAACATCAGAGCGAGATGGTTGGAGGGGTCCACAAGGACCATCTGCAAAACAGCTCAACTCTTCAGAAACCTTTCCAGACTTGGAATTCTTCACAGAATTGTTCCTTTCTTCACTACATTAAAAAGCCGAGCCATTTTGGCACTTGATAGTACTGCCTGGAGCCAAAAGAAAAGAAATAATCCTGCATTTTCCTTCAGTGGAAACAGCCCATTTGACATTGACAAGAAAGTCTGATGTAGTAGTCCAAGACTGGAGGAACTTTGGAAAATATTTGCAATGCTGGTCACTTTTGACTCATTGCAGTGAAAGATATGGCTATGCAAGGAGAGATATGACATCATAAAACTTGGCAGTTATTGTAGTGGATTGCAAAGGACTTTGTAATTGATAAGGGGAAACAATGGCATTTTCTGATGTTGTTTTCTGGTAAAACAATGATCACAAGCTGTAGATGGTCTCAAAGGCCAGGTTTTGTACACTCCTAATTTAGCTCATTATTTTATACAATTTTCATGTATACCCTAAACATTTTAGAAAGAAGCTACTGATCTGTTGTATATTTATTTAATAGCTTTTTATATAGTTGTTTGCTATTGTGATATGGATGTTTACTGAATGCAAATGTGGAAGCCTTTTTGGAGAAAAAATAAGCCATCTTTTCTAAAGTTTTGCTATGCAGAAACATCTGGGTGGATTTTCAAAATCAAAATTGGATGGGGTTTTTAGAATAGCCCGTGTTGCATACACAGTTTTCATTTTGAAAGAAGGTGTGATTGACATCTCATTTTTTCTTTCACACAGAGTGTGTGTTTGGCAACACTTTGGGAAAGAACTGTAACTGAGCACTATGCAAAATTTGAGAGATTTTAGAATACCCAAAGAAACAGTCATCCTTCAGAACAGCTGAAATGGAACAATTATATATTGTTGCATCATTCCACTGAGCATTAATGGGCACTATAGATAGTAGACATATTAAATATAACAATATAATAATATTAATGTTTGTGGTACCATATTAGCTTTCTTTTCTAGTGCAATAGCAAATATTGTAACAAGCTGCTTACTAAAAGATAATTTTATCAGAATAAAACAAAGTACTGCTTCCAGGAAAATGTAATTATGGGAGTCAAATATCCTTTTGGACCCTTTTGAGCGGAATTGGGAGTTGAACCAGAAATGTTGCAGTATATACATATCTCTCTGTCTGTGGAGGGATTATAAGATGAACAGTCTTTAAAGTATAGTATAGTGCCAGATACCTTATTGTAGGACCCCCCCCCCCCGCCTCTTCTCCCTCCTCCCATCTCATTCTTAACCTAGCAAAGAGTCAACTCAATTTGTGGATTACTTGGAAGTTGAAAAGGGAAGAAAAAAGAAAAAAGGAGGGGAAGGCAGCTGACATTTTAAGCTACAAAATCTCTCTACAGAAAACAGATTTCTCTTTGCAATCAAGATAACTTAACAACCATAAACACGTTGTCAGAGGGAAAAATTACATTTTGCTGTAGCATAGACCACATACAGATGACTGATTTCTCTTTCAAGTTGAAGCACACAAAAGAGTTGTTTATACATTTCAGCAACTGACCCAGGCTGGCATGACAATCTTCAAGATCCGAGCAAGGGATGGCTAAAGGGCTTTCAAAACGCTTCTTGGCAAGGAATACAGGATAACAATCAGAGGATGTATAAATAGCTCCAACTGTTGATAAGGGCAGAAAATGAAGTTGCTGCTTCAGATAATTTTCAATCCATGCCTGTTTACAGAGATGCAATCATTGTTGTTTGGTGTGTGTGTGTGTGGGGGGGGGGCTTGTTGGTCATTCTTGTTGCATTGCATGATCTTTCAGGAACAGCATTTTTATACATATTATTATCACCCTGCATGCTCAAAATATTCTATGCAGAGTAGGTGTTATGGGTATGATCCTGTGCAGTATGGATATGACCATGAGGAATGGATAAATCTATATATTTTCCTTTCTCCACTTTAAAATGAATACTGTTTAATACCACTTTAATTACCATAGCCTAATGCTATGAAATCAGAGGAGTTTTTGCTTTACGAAGTCCTTCTTTACTAAATACTGCTGAGACTTCCCAAAACTACAAGCCCATGATTCCATAGTATTGTGCCATGACAATTAAAGTGGTATCAAACTGCATTCATTCTACAGTATAGATGGCCCAAATTCAGGTATTTAAAATCTAAAGTTCTTTTTACTGACTTTGTAAAGAAATTGGTGAATAATGGTAAATTTCTATTGACAGTGAACCCAATTAATTTCACAATCATCTTAATTAGGCAAACCCAAGATGTAGAGCTATTCCCAGTATGTAGGGAATAATGTCTTATCTGACTGCCATTTAGCTATTAAAAATTATATGGGGGGGGGGGTTTCCTCTCAATTCAGCATCTGTTCAGAGCAGGGGTCCTCACACTTTTTAAGCATGCAAGCTACTTTTGAAAAAAATTGAAAAAGCTACCTTGAGTGCGCACATGCGTGCGCGCGCCATAGAGAGGGCGCTGCTGTCCCCACGCGGCGGCGCTGTCACCGCGCGGCACCGCTGTTCCTTCGAAGGCTCCTCCTCGCGCTTCCTGGTTCCCACTGCCGGCTCCTCCCAGGAGGCATTGCAGAGGGCGAGGGAGCGCTAGGTGGAGTCCTCGAAGACTCCACCTCGTGCTTTCTTCTTCCTGCAATGCCCCGTGGGCGGAAAAAGCACTGCGGGAGCGAAGGCCAGCGGCGGGAGCGCGCATGCACGCGGGGCGTGCGCGCATATGGCAGGAGCAACCCAGGCCCAAAGATCACCTGGAAGAGGGCCGAAGATCGACTAGTAGCTCGCGATCACCATAATGAGCACCCCTGGTTCAAAGCATTCTTTAAAGTGTGCAAATCTATTACTTTAAAAAGTAGAATAAAACAAAACAACAACACTGAACCTCATGTATCACATTTATGAAATAATTTGTAAGCCATGGAAAGTTCTTAACAAAGAACAGGCCAAATAACTTTTTTTAACCTAATAATCCTCTTAGTGACAATCATCTATCTATTTCAATTGCCCCATACTGAAATTTCACCAAAGTTACTACTGCATAAGCACAGAATGAGATTTCATTTAGAAGTTCATTTAACCTTAACAAATGTGTTTCCAAGGCAAGTTCAACTAGTCAATGATGGATTTGAAATGTTGTGAATGTTAGAGGGGTGTAGAGGGATGAGAAAGCTATTAGCTGTGACATAGAATACAGTATCAAAAAGACAAAGTGGCTTCATGCAGCTTCTATATTGCTCTTGAATTCTTCCAATTGACATGAAAGTATAAAGACATAATTCTTTATGAATTAGCTTCTGTTAAAGGAAATACTGCCTATTTATCTAAGCTATGCCAAAGCAATTTTGGGGTGCATCTATACTGTGGAACGCTATAGAATCATGGATGTTTTAGCTTTACAATGTTTTTCACCTTGTGTTAGAGGAAACACTACCTACTTCTCTAAACTACGCCAAAGCACTTTTGGGGTGCATTTATATTGTGGAATGCTATGGAATCATGGAAGTTTTAGCTTTACAATATTTTTCACCTTCTCTGCCAAAGTATGCTGGAGCCTTATCAAACTACAACTCCCATAATTCTATAGCATTGAGTTGTGGCAGTTAAAGTGGTGTCAAACAGTATACATGCTCCATTTTGCCATCCTACTATCAGTGGCAACTGGTGGCTCATGTAAGCAGGGCTGCAAATGTATTCTGGCTTTTAGCGAACCATCCAAGGCAAGGAACTCTCTACCCCAAACAGACTGAGGACTTTTGATAGATCCTTTAACGTTCAGATGTAAAGTGGATTTATCACCTTGTTGGCATGGCAGCCATCAACTTCTTCTATGACAAAACTTTCTCTCCATTGGGTCTGCCCTGATTTTTGAATTTTAAATCCTTCAGCTCCAACTAGCACATTCAATGGTCAAGAATATTGGGACTTATAGTATAAAATAGTATGAAATAGCAGTAAGGTTTGGGAAAGTTTAATTGTGAATTCTAAGAGTTTTGCCAGGTCAGTTACAATAGCAGTAGATGTTGCTCTTTGTTTCAGAAGATACTACTACATTTTAGTTGAAGTAGTGTCTTAGTATCAGTTGCCCATCTGATCGGGGTATTGGGTGGCAGCCTGTGCTGGATGGGGTTGCACTCTCCCCTGAAGTCACAGGTCTGCAGTTTGGGGGTCCTCCTGGATTCAGCACTGACACTTGATGCACAGATGTCGGCAGTGGCCGGGAGGGCCTTTGCACAACTAAAACGTGTGTGCCAACTGCGACCTTACCTCGTGAAGTCTGACTTGACCATGGTGGTCCATGCCTTAGTTACCTCTAGAATAGATAACTGCAATGCACTCTATGTGGGGCTGCCCTTGAAGACAGCCTAGAAACTTCAACTTGTTTAACGTTTGGCAGCCAGACTAAGAACTGGGGAGAGCTACAGGGAGCGGTCTACCCCCCTGTTTAAGGAGCTTCACTGGCTGCCATTTGTTTTGCGGTCCCAATTCAAGGTGCAGGTGATTACCTACAAAGCCCTAAACAGTTTGGGACCCACCTACCTTCGTGACCATATTTCTCTCCATGAACCAGCCCGAACCCTTTGATCTTCGGGGGAAGCCCTCCTTTCACCACTGCCAGTCTCACAGGCTCATCTTGTGGGCACAAGGGAGAAAGTCTTCTCCTCTATTGCCCCCCGACTCTGGAACGCATTGCCCAGAGAGATTAGGAAAGCCCCCACTGTGGAAACCTTTAAAAAACACCTTAAAAGCTGGCTTTTCCATTGTGCCTTTTGAAAGTAGCCAATTAATCTTATACCATTGCTCCCCTCAACACTCCTGTCTCTGCAGTACACTCCTCCCCCTTTATATGAAGGCCTCCTACAACCCATGCTCTACACGAGCTTCCCTTTGCAAAGAATCTACTCCTGTTATCTCACTCTGAGTTTTTAACATTTTATTCTATACAAGTTTTGTTCTGTCTTTTTAAGGATTCCAGAACAAGCTCCCAGGCAGGATTGGTCCTTTTGTTAGATAGATGGAGGCATCTGTCTTAATCAACAGACGCAAAGTGGTACAGATCAACAGCATGTTCATATTCTGTCTTGTATTCTACAATTAGTCTGTTGCCTTCAGATGTAGCAAATCTTGTGCTGTCAGTCTGATGATCTTCTTTAGGTGGTCAGAATAACTGAAAGTAAGATGTGCCATCTCATTCTTTGCCTCAAGCAGTTAAATGTCTAGGTTGAATCTCTGCCAGCTGTCAAGAACCCAGTTTCTGTTAAGGATGAAAATAAATTCAGAACATCAGCAACCATATCTTTTTCATTTTCTTTCTCAACTTTTATAATCCTTCACTATTTATAATGTTGATTAAAGTTTCTAGAAGTCAGTGTCCAAAACATCTTGGAGAAGGCATAAGATCCCTCACCTGCTATCACCAGTACATCATTTTTAAATGGCACACAAAAAATATTATTTTAATACAGAAATTCTGTTGATGGCCATAATCACAAAAACAATGTGGATGGTTTTATTTATCCCCACCTGGGGGGAAATGGTCTCTTAAGAAATTTGCTAGATCCCCCAGGTGATTCTATGGTATGTGTCCCCCATACCATAGAATTATCGTGGAGGAGTTGGCCGCTACTGTCCACCTTATTAACTGTTGCCACCTCAGCACCACCTTCCCATAGTGATGGAAATAGAAATGTATTGCATTTCTTGTTTAAAAATTTGGGGCTTTCCTTGATTCATGCTTCTCACATTCCATGTTCCTACTACATATGTTGTCCAGTTCCAGATTTTTCTTTCACCTCTGGGCATTTCATCAATGGATATCAGGATTAGACTCAGAATAAAAATGCATGGAAATTGGGGAAAGGCACGACAACAATTTAGGACATAGAGATGTCACCATATTACTTGCAGGGAATAACTGTAGCACGAAAAAGCTGAAGAAAGTCAACTCATTAGAAATTATTCAAAAGAAAATGAATGGGTTTTATAATTAAACTAGCTTTGGGACCCGGCCCTGCCCGGGTTATTTGAGGAGTGCAGCAGGATGTAGAGTGGGTCATGGGGGCTCTGTGTGCCAAGTTTGGTCTTGATCCATCATTATTGGGAGTTGCAGTGGTATCATGAAATTACTGAAGGTAGTGCAAGTCCCATCATCACTGCCCCCCCAAAGTGTAGTAGGATGTAGATTGGGTCATGGGGGCTCTGTGTGCTAAGTTTGGTCTGTATTGGTGAATGGATGAGGGATGCATTGTTTTTCGGAAGTGAGTGAAGGTTCTTTAAGTCCCATCATCCATGGTCCGTCTCACAGAAAACTGCACCAGGCTGTAGAGTGGGTCATGAGGGCTCTGTGTGCCAGATTTGGTGTTGATTAGTCATTGGATTAGGTTTGTAGCAGGATCGGGAAGTGAGGGAAGGTACTGCAAGTCCCATCATCCATGTTCTGTCCCCCTCCAAACTTCAGTAGGATGTAGAGTGGGTCACTGGGGCTCTGTGTGCCAAGTGTGGACTTTCTCGGTGTTTGTTGGGGGCTGCAATTGTATGTGGGAACAGAGGGGTATGAAAGTACTACAAATCCCATCATCCATTCTCAGTCCTCCCCCAAACCTCCCCAGGACGTGAAGGCAGTCATGGGGGTTATGTGTGCCAAGTTTGGTCTCAATCGGTAATTGGATGAGGGTCGCAGCAGACTTGGGAAGTGAGTGGAGGTACTTCAAGTCCCATCATCCAAGGTGCACCCCCCTCCCAACTGCACCAGGATGTAGAGTGGGTCATGAGGGCTCTGTGTGGCAAGTTCGGTGTTGATCAGTCATAGGATTAGGTTTGCAGCAGTCTTGGAAAGTGAGGGAAGGTACTGCAAGACCCATCATCCATGTTCTGTCCCCCTCCAAACTTCAGTAGGATGTAGAGTGGGTCACTGGGGCTCTGTGTGCCAAGTGTGGTCTTTATCGGTGTTGGTTGGGGGCCGCAGTGGTCTGTGGGAACAGAGGGGTGTGAAAATACTACAAATCCCATCATCCATTGTCAGTCCTCCCCCAAACCTCACCAGGACGTGAAGGCAGTCATGGGGGTTATGTGTGCCAAGTTTGGTCTCAATCGGTAATTGGATGAGGGTCGCAGCAGACTTGTGAAATGAGTAGAGGTACTTCAATCCCATCATCCATGGTCCACCCTCCTCCAAACTGCACCAGGATGTAGAGTGGGTCATGAGGGCTCTGTGTGGCAAGTTTGGTGTTGATCAATCATAGGATTAGGTTTGTAGCAGTCTTGGAAAGTGAGGGAAGGTACTGCAAGACCCATCATCCATGTTCTGTCCCCCTCCAAACTTCAGTAGGATGTGGACTGGGTCACTGGGGCTCTGTGTGCCAAGTGTGGTCTTTATCAGTGTTTGTTGGGGGCCACAGTGGTCTGTGGGAACAGAGTGGTGTGAAAGTACTACAAATCCCATCATCCATTGTCAGTCCTCCCCCAAACCTCACCAGGACGTGAAGGGAGTCATGGGGGTTATGTGTGCCAAGTTTGGTCCCAATCGGTAATTGGATGAGGGTTGCAGCAGACTTGGGAAGTGAGTAGAGGTACTTCAAGTCCCATCATCCATGGTGCACCCTGCTCCCAACTGCACCAGGATGTAGAGTGGGTCACTGAGGGCTCTGTGTGGCAAGTTTGGTGTTGATCAGTCATAGGATTAGGTTTGTAGCAGTCTTGGAAAGTGAGGGAAGGTACTGCAAGACCCATCATCCATGTTCTGTCCCCCTCCAAACTTCAGTATGATGTAGAGTAGGTCACTGGGGCTCTGTGTGCCAAGTGTGGTCTTTATTGGTGTTTGTTGGGGGCCGCAGTGGTCGGTGGGAACAGAGGGGTGTGAAAATACTACAAATCCCATCATCCATTGTCAGTCCTCCCCCAAACCTAACCAGGACGTGAAGGCAGTCATGGGGGTTATGTATGGCAAGTTTGGTCTCGATCAGTGATTGGATGAGGGTTGCAGCGGACTTGGGAAGTGAGTAGAGGCACTTAAAGTCCCATCATCCATGGTCCACCCTCCTCCGAACTGCACCAGGATGTAGAGTGGGTCATGGGGGCTGTGTGTGCCGAGTGTGGTCTGTATTGGTCCTTTTTGGTGGGCTCAGTGGTCTGTGGGAACCAAAGTGTTGGAAAGTACTACAAATCCCATAATTCGTGGGTCATGTCCCCCGACCTGAGCCAGGACGTAAAGGGGGTTAGGGGGGTTATGTGTACCAAGTTTGGTGCAGGTCCATCACCCGCGCTGGTCGCTGTGGCCTGTGAAAGTGGTTGCCACATATCCGCCCTGGCCTGTGAAAGTGGCTGCCACATATCCGCCCTTCCACCCTTCCGCCCTCCGCATACACACATACATACATACAAACATTCCGTTTTATAAAGGTACTAGCTTGGGGACCTGGCGGTGCCCGGGTCATTTGAGAAGTGCAGCAGGATGTAGAGTGGGTCATGGGGGCTCTGTGTGCCAAGTTTGGTCTTGATCCATCATTATTGGGAGTTGCTGTGGTATCTTGAAATTACTGAAGGTAGTGGAAGTCCCATCATCTCTGGTCCACCCTCCCCCAATGTGTAGTAGGATGTAGATTGGGTCATGGGGGCTCTGTGTGCTAAGTTTGGTCTGTATTGGTGAATAGATGAGGGATGCATTGTTTTTAGGAAGTGAGTGAAGGTACTTCAAGTCCCATCATCCGTGGTCCGTCTCACACAAAACAGCACCAGGATGTAGAGTGGGTCATGAGGGCTCTGTGTGGCAGGTTTGGTGTTGATCAGTCATTGGATTAGGTTTGTAGCAGTCTTGGAAAGTGAGGGAAGGTGCTGCAAGTCCCATCATCCATGTTCTGGCCCCTCCAAACTTCAGTAGTATGTTGAGTGGGTCACTTGAGCTCTGTGTGGCAGGTTTGGTGTTGATCAGTCATTGGATTAGGTTTGTAGCAGTCTTGGAAAGTGAGGGAAGGTGCTGCAAGTCCCATCATCCATGTTCTGGCCCCCTCCAAACTTCAGTAGTATGGAGAGTGGGTCACTGGGGCTCGGTGTGCTAAGTGTGGTCTTTATCAGTGTTTGTTGTGGGCCACAGTGGTCTGTGGGAACAGAGGGTGTGAAAGTACTACAAATCCCATCATCCATTGTCAGTCCTCCCCCGAACCTCACCAGGACATGAAGGCAGTCATAGGGGTTATGTATGCCAAGTTTGGTCTCAATCAGTGATTGGATGAGGGTTACAGCGGACTTGGGACGTGAGTAGAGGTACTTCAAGTCCCATCATCCATGGTCCATCCTCCTCCAAACTGCACCAGGACATAGCGTGGGTCATGGGGGCTGTGTGTGCTAAGTGTGGTCTGTATTGGTCCTTTTTGGTGGCCTCTGTGGTCTGTGGGAACCAAAGTGTTTGAAAGTACTACAAATCCCATAATCCGTGGGTCATGTCCCCCGAACCACACCAGGATGTAACGGGGGTTAGGGGGGTTATGTGTACCAAGTTTGGTGCAGGTCCATCACCCGCACTGGTCGCTGTGGCCTGTGAAAGTGGCTGCCACATATCCGCCCTCCCGCCCTCCCGCCCTCCGCACACATACATACAAACATTCCGCTTTATAAAGGTATACAGATATACAGATACAGATAAGCATTCTCAGTAGAAGCCAAAAATGAAATAAAACAAAATGCATAACAGTCAAACGCATCAAACCCTAAGATACACAGAGATACAAATTTTGCGAACAGAGAAATCCAGTTCATGTTCAGATGACAATGGGTCCCACAGGTAAGGCAGTACAAGAAGGGTGGTTTCTTTTGGCATTTGTCATTGTTATGAATACTTTTTATTACTCAAGTTTTTCAACACTAAGAAATGTTCAACATCTGGTTTGCCAAATTAAATATACCTCTATTGAACAGAAGAGCAAAGAGTTTGAACATGAGAAGAGAAGGGCTGAATTCTTTACTGTGCTGTCACCCCCCTGGATGCATGTCAAATGTTAATCCAAGTTGCTTGGCTTCTTTCCTGACACGTCTGCAGCATTAATCTATGTCGAAATGGTTCTTCAATGTTTTGAGGCAATCATCATGTGGAAATTGATGTTGACACCCTAATTCCTAAGGAGTTACAGAAGAAAAGAAAGTATCCCATTGTATTGATAATTCCACCTTTTAACATTGTTTCAAATCGTTATGGCAGGCTTTTCTTTTCAAGATGAATCATTGATATAATGTCTGAGAAAAATATTGTTGCAAACCCAACAAATTTTGCAAAAAATAGCCTATCCCAACAGGACAAGTTTTAATGTTTCAGAAGCTTTCAGATACCTTACTTTTCTTTTCTTTTTTGCATCTTCCTTGGACCTCTTCTTGTTATGCTATTGTTTTATTTCCCAACTTTTTAGAACAGTTAGACATTTCAGGGTCAGCAATGTGAAGAAATATTCTTAAAGACTTACAGCTTGGTTTTATATGTGTCTACTCACAGAAACTCCAGTTTTTCTCATATCCAGGAAGAACATTATGAAATAATGTTGGCTGATCTAGGGCCAATTCTTTCCCTCATCTTGAATCCATGGTCTCAATCCTCCCCAATTTTTGCCAAAATTGCCAACAGGAAACTATTATATTTTTATAGACAGGGGGCATTTCCTGGGGCATTATTCTCCTTGTTCTAGTTTAAGGACCTCATCACATTAAGGCTGAGATTCTCCATACATTGTGGTAAAGCCAGCGGAGCCCAGTGGAGAGCATGGGGAAACCATCAGCCTGGCCCTGCATTGCCCAGCTTTCCCCTCACTGTCATTCCATGGAGGTAGCATAGCTGCCCAGCTTCCCCCCGTTGTTTCCTGTTCAATGCAGGTAACCTCCTGTGTTGCTGCTGCCGCCTCTGTGACACTCCCACTTCACTTGAGGTATGGAGCCCCATCAGAAGTAGATCTCACCCGATGGGCAAAATTACCCATCCTATGTGTGATGGGAGCCAGCAGGTAAAGAGGAAGAGTCATAGGATGGGCAATTTTGCCCATCGGGTGAGATCGCAGTACTGCAACATGTTTTACTTCTACTAAAATCTCGATGCCATATTTGGAAGTGGAAGAAGGCATATATGAGAGGGACAGTAGAGTATAGGATTGCAGTCTTAGGCTGCATCTACAGAGTAATCCAGAGTAAACTACTCCAGAGTTGCCCAAATACAGTATGGGAGCATCCCTGGAACCCTTTTGGTGTCCAGTCAGCTGTCTGGGCCAAGAGCACATTATAACTATTATAATTACTGCAGTGTCACTGGCCACAAGCAGCTTCATCTAATTGGTGGGCTCCATGTTGTGAAGTAATCAAAAGTGATATTGCAAGCAAACTGTAGGAGAACTACATCTGGTTGGTAGCAGGGCCTGTTATATAAATGAACACTAGATCAAGATGTATCCAGCCCCCATCCAACTGTACACCTCCAACACTGGATCTTCCCGAAGGTCCAAAGAATATTCCATTTTCCCTTGTACCTGATTAATGTTTGGAAGCAGTACATCAGTTGTGAATTAAGTTGTACATCATGTGGACTCTATACAACAATTGGAAGGCAAACTCTTGACCTTTAGTTGGCCTGTGTACACATGGTCTTCATGTCTTCTCCAAAAAAATATTTACATGGAACTATAGAAGTTGGCACTACTTAGTGTGATCTAGTTCCCCTTAGTGGAGACAGGACTATTCTCAGTTGTACAACATAGAGTATATTTTGGGAAAGATCCCTACTTAAATCTCTGGTCTTGAGACAATTGATCATATGGCAGGTAGATGACATCTGCTTGTTGATTTTGAGCCACTGGCAATCAGAGTAGACTCTAGACTTTTTTCCATGTCCCTAGTGTATAAATGGAGAGGCTCCGTTGGTGCCCCCTTGCCGTAGGGGAGAGGCTTGCGTACCCTAATGAAGTTGTGAGCTATGCTGGCGGTGGCATACTAGCCATGGGTAGGGCCTCCCATGCCAGACAGGTCACAACCGAAGGGTCTGACAAAGAGCGTCAAAGGGCAGGATGGGCTCTCTAGCTTTTTGGCAACCATCCTAGAAGGAAAACTCTGATTTCAAACCTGGGTAGGTTTGAAATCTAAGAGTCCATCTAAGAGAAGGAAACTTTCCATGTAAGAGAAGGAAACTTGAACCAAACCTACTACCTGAGGAACTCATTGCTACCATCCCAGCTTGCTAGGCCTGGCAGATGAACCTTTGGTTTAAAGGGTGAGGCCAGTCCTGTGCACGCTGCGCTTTACCAGAAAAATCAATTGCACAGGCTCGAAGGACACATCCAACCTCCAAATCATCAACACGCTTGTAGAAAGCGTGGGATGAGTCCTTCCTAAGAATCTTCGTTCGCGAAGAAAAGCCAAGAGAAGAGTGTATAAAACAGAACATTGCTTGTATTTGATTTTTCATGTGATTTGATTTTCATGAGCCCGCCACAAATTTTCTGCACATGTGTGTTTAGTCATATTTGTGTTTTCCAAACCATGTATTGACTACATTGGAAGACAGATAGCAGACATGAATATGCTTGCTCTTGCATTTGTAGATCACCTCCATCAACTCAAAACTCAAATCTACCTTGACACTGAACCACAAAAGAAAGTGAGGCATATCCAAAAATTATAAAAAGACGGTCAAAATTGGTATCATAATCAAATTGGAACCTGTATATTTAATGACACTCAAACAAAACAAGTTGTGGTGTATCTAAATTTTGGTAATTCAGAAACTCTCAAAAACCATGAATTCTCATTCAGTTTTCCCCCCAATCAATACCCATCAAACAACATTGTTTAAATAATGATGGGCTATGAAAACAAACTTTTTCTAATGACACGCTTCCATGATTACAACGTCATACAGGAACTAGACCATTTTTACACTGTTCTGCCCTTTACTCTCTACTCCCTGAGAGTTGTTTGTGCAATAATTCAGGGCAGCACAAAAGAACATTATCATGGAGCAATGAGTAGGGGTGCTTTCTACTTGTGTGTAGGGTTGTTTAGAATTTAGAATGTATAGATATACAAAATGCTGAAAAATAAAAGATCTTACCACCAGTTGACAGGGACCAACTTTAGGATAATCTTATTTGTGCCACTAAATAAATGTTTTCTTTGGAAGGGTTTTGTTGCTTTAAATATCCATGCATCCAGGTGGTCCCAGAAACATCCATATGGTGCAGAACATGTGGCCTAGATAATAAATTTCCCTTGAGATGGAGGACACATGGTCTTGCTTTAAGATGGCCAGTTCATAATTCATTACTGGATTTTTAAAAAATATATTGTCATTTCTAACTGAAATTAATATCAAATTTTAAAAAGCAATGCTTGGGGAATGATGTTTGCTTATTTGTCATTATGAACCTAATTGTATTTGTGCAAAGGAGAACAATATTTTTGTGTTAGGGTGTTTCTTTAAAAAGCTTGACATGCTAAATAAGATAATTAGGAATTAGAAGTAGGTATATTTTCATCATAGAACAAATGATCATACACATTTTATTTCTGAAACATCTGAAGGTAATGGAACAGTTAGATAAACTTACAATATTGATATATTAGCTTTGAAATTAGCCCATTCTAATACAGTTGTTACAATATATATTGTTGACCTGAAATCTATTTGCAGTCCCACCAGCAGTAAGACAACTGAATCCATTGTTTAATGATGACACACACCATATGCAAATCCAGTTAATCGGTTTACTATAGTTGGCTATTCCAGTTGGATTCAGACCATAGTTTCTCAAATTAGACTGGATTAGGTTCCGTCTCCCATTACAACATTTTGATTTGGAAAGGCTGCTGAGAAAACACACCATCATGGATTCCCATCTAGAATGCAATGACAATGAAAATTGCCAAGATCTTTTAGTGGGAAATGTTTAGTTAAAAGCATGAGTGTCTATGATATGATTTTGTCTAGCCAGCCATACTGTGCATGCTAATATTCCAATAGTGGCCGGCTGCAAAAAATAAAAACATCTGTTAGAATTGTAGATCAAATAGGGGTAATTTAGTAAAGCCTACTAGCCCTACTCCCTCGTCTATATTAAGAGTCAGCCACCAAATTAGGCAAATGAGGTCCTTCAACTGGCAACTGGTGACAGAGGCCCCTTCCACACAACCCTATATCCCAGAATATCAAGGCAAAACCCCCCACATTATCTGAGTGTGGAGTCAGATAATCCAGTTCAAAGCAGATACTATGGGATTTTCTGCCTTGATATTCTGAGATATAGAGCTGTGTGGAAGGGTCCCGAGGTTTCTACTCTCTTCCATTAATGAATGAGGCTGCAAAAAGAACTTGCAACAAGGATTTTGCTTCTAATTGCCACAGCACCATTTTTCTTTTCTTGTTTTGGTGTGTGTGTGTATGTGTGTGTGTGTGTGTGGTTGAAAATGGCTCCTGAGGGGAACTGTGACTATGTAGGATTACAGAACAGAGCCATGAATCCATAACTCTAGTTTAATAACTGCAATTGTGAATGCCAGCTATAAAAATGTCACAAATCATACATGAAAAAACACAGGCGGAACAACAGTAGAAACACCTGACTAGTCACTACAATAATTTCATAATTACAGGAGTATGTATAGGATAAAACAGAACAGAGGATAATGTTTTCAGAGTAGGAAGATAATACATATGCCAACAATAGAGTTCAATGATTATTTATGAACAGTAAAATTATTTAAGCAAGTATGGGCTGTTCTTAGAGTGGCATAGTTTCAGGATTGTACATATCTAGGTGTAACCAAACAGCATAGTCTTAGTGTCCTTGAATAACCTTTTACATTGATCTTATTTGGTGCCACAATTCCTATAGATTTATACAATGACATCCTAGTGATCCAAGCTATTTGCTATTTTCATTCATATATAGAATCATAGAATTATAGAGTTGAAAGAGATCAACATGGGCCATCCAGTCTGACTCCCTGCCATGCAGGAAAAGTACAATCAAAGCACCCCCAACAGATGACCATCTGGCCTCTGTTAAAAAGCCTCCAATGAAGGAGCTTCCACCACACTCTGTGGTAGAGAGTTCCAGCACTGAACAGCTCTTCTAGTTAGGACATCCTTCCTAATGTCCAGCCTAGCTCTAAATGCCGTCAGTCAATCCAATATTCATAAAGTGTGCTTCTATTTATTAAATTGACACCCTGTCTTTCTCCAAAAATGGGACCCAAGGCAGCTAATACTTGCAGTAAGGGTACTTTGGTCAACATGTAATACTTTGGTCAAAAATGTAATGGTTTTTATAAATGCAAAGCCCAGATTTTTTTATTATTAAAAAATCCTTTGTGTAAACCCAGATACTGTTGGTGAAAAACACTAATTCATTGTATAAAATGTTTCAAAAACACAAAATAATTTTCTAAAAAACCCCATTTTGAATTATGAAAATGGTTGTGTTGGTCAAGGCATTTTCTTTGCATTATGTTTCAATATGTTGAGACACTAATTAAGGACAAGAAAATATACAAGCATTCTACTATTTTGATCCTCTTTAATGTTGGGCTGGGGAGCTGAGTTAAGCAGCTCATTTTGGAGACAATACAATGCTTTTTTGAAGGTTTTATTTGTGGTTATGGGAAGTGCAGTTTGGGAAGAAAGGAACAGAATTGCTTTTCAAGTATCTTACTGACACTGACTTTGCAAATATTTGTGTGCCAAGGTCAAAGCATTTTGGTAGGCTCAGCCATTTTAAGCCTCTTTTCTTGCTTTTCAGTGCCCTGTATTCTTTTATGACTTGCAGCTGTGCCCTGTATTCCTTTATGACTTTCTCCACTTTGCCCTTTTTGATACAGAAGGCAATAAGTAGCCCAAGAAATAATTTATCTAAATAGCAAAATAAAGACCTCAGATTGGACACAGAATTATCAATATGAGAAATTGTGTGAGAATTGCATACAGCTTGTAAAGAAACATAAGGGATTGTCAAATGAGCATTTTGCAGTTTTTAAAACACCCATTTTGAGCCAGCTTGAGGAAAATTCACAAGATTCAGACATGATGATCTCCCCAAGGCGGTGAGAAAAGCAAAAGTAGCACACTTTTGAAAGGAAAAAGCAGAAGCATCTTAACTCTGTCACTGATAGTTTAGATAAAGGGTAAACATTGTAGGAGTCTATGCTGATATAGGAAGAACTGATCATCTGAATTAAGATTCTTGTAACATCTGCCACTTGGAAAATATGACAGTCTGACTAGTTTAAGTCAGAGCATAATATGACCTGACATTTTAGATAGTAAAGTACCAAATGGGGATGTAAATGCTTGAATAAATATAGAAAAACTCTGGCAAAGGGTCAGTTTTAGTGAAGGACTGGGATTTGCAAAATCCTGTTCTCAAGCACTTTCCATGAATAAATGTTGTTTTCTCTTTCTCAAGGCAGGATATATCATACTGAGAATCAATCCAGGAAACGAGAAGTGTCATCAATCTGCTTCTGCCATTCCCACTATGGAATCCAAGTTACAAGCCAATGAAATTCACTTTTAAATGTTGTAGTTGTCTCAAAACTTTGCAAAAACACCCCACATATGTCCTTGGTATTGTTGGGTTTAGATAACAGTACCCCACTTCAATACAGAAATTCATGGATGCTCAAGTTTCATTATATACAATGGCATAGTAAAATGGTGACCCTTATATAAAATAGTAAATCAAGGTTTGCATTTTGATTGTTAAAAAAACCACTCTCAAAACATGTATGGTTGAATTAGTGGATACAGAATCTATGGATATGGAGGAATGACCATACACAAAGTGCTCCTATTTGGGAGGAATCTTTTGAATTTTAAGCTGCAGTGTTGGCTTTGAACAAATAAACTGCATTAATGAAAAAAGTGAAAAATAAAATAAAATAAAGAATTTGTTTTTGATATGGTAGTTTTGATTGTATATATTTATTTGTATGTTTGTATCCCAAAAGGTATATACCGTATGTATGTTATAGTGGTCTGAATGTAGGATCTTGAAAGGTTTGGCTCTCCAGCTGGCCATGAAAACATATTGATGATCTCCCAACCTCAAAGGAAGGCAGTTTTCCCAAGAAACCTCCATAACCGCTTCACACTCCCTGCTTTCAGCAGACAGTTTCCCCTCCTAACCAGTTTGGCTCCTCCTGTCAGCTTTCCAACCAATCCCCAGGGCAATACAGTTTCCAATCAGAGGAGTTCCAAAACACTCCCCCTCTCTAACAATTCCTTCCCAGAATGGCTCCCTTGTGGACACTCCCTCTCAAGATGGATGTCAAACTGTTTACATAGGCCAACCTCACAGTCTTCGGCCTAGCCAACTGGGGTGAGCCTTTGCCTCAGAAGAGGAATAGAATCCTTCTTCATTCAGCAAATTACATGGGTGGGGGAGGAATGTAAGGATTCACCCCAGTTGGCTAGGCCGAAGCCTGTGAGGTCGCCCTATGTAAACAGTTTGACATCCATCTTGAGAGGGAGTGTCCACAGGGCAGCCATTATGGGAAGGCATTCTTAGAGAGGGGGAGTGGTTTGGGAACTCGTCTGGATGGAAACAGTATTGTCCTGGGATTGGCTAGAGAGCTGAGGGGAGGAGCCAAACTGGTTAGGAGGGGAAACTGTCTGCTGAAAAGCAGGGAGTCTGATTCGGTCTGAACTAGGAGTCTGAAGTGGTCTGTGCTCTGTAGCAGAAGCATCCAGTGATTTATCTGAGCTAAGGGTCAGGGAAGCTGACAGATCTTAGTGTCAGAGGGGAAAAGACTGGTGAAGCTGACAGAGTTTTGGAGCCTTTTAGTGCTGACCAGTAGTAGTCAGTCAGGAAGCCTTGAAATCTCTTGGTCTAGAGATAAGAGGTTGGCTCAGGGACTGAAAGCTAACATGGAGACCCTGAGAGAAGGGTTTCTTAGCGGGTTCGGATGGCCTGAGGAACTTCTAGTTAGTGGTAACTCACAGCTAATCAGGGAAGCTGACAGTGTGAGGAAGATCTTTTTGGAACTAAGTTTTGAAGATTTGAAGTTACCTGTGCCAAACAACCATTACGCTCTTTCAAGTTTAATGTAACAGTTACGCATTTGTGCATTTCTAAAGAAAACAGTTGAAACAATAAACATTTATCTGTTCATTTTAAAAACCAAGCCTTGTATTGTGCCATCTTTCACAAGAAGCCTCTACTTAGTGCCAGCAGTCTGAAAAGCCATTTGTTTTACCTCAGCACAACACCAAGCTGATGTTTGCCATTGAGCCATAAGGGGGTTGGTTACAAGTAATTATATTATCTATAATAAATCCTTGGGTATTTCCCCAAGGTTGGTGGCAGCGTTACCTACAAAAGAAAAATATTATTGGGGTAAAAAGCACCCAGGAACCCAGGTTGTTACATTAATTGGTGGCAGTGGGTGGGATGTAATAGGAAGGTCCACCCTGTCCCAAGTGGTAAAGGGCTAGGACGTTACACATATCTTTCCCCGATGCATTCAAGAGAAGGCATATAAATGTTGTCTCCTTTCCACTAAACTTCACCCCAATTCAATGAAATGAGTCATATTGACAGATATCATCTGTCTCATCATCTGGAGCTCCCGTGACGCAATGGGTTAAACCCTTGTGCCAGCAGGACTGAAGACCAAAAGGTCACAGGTTCAAATCCAGGGAGAGTGTGGATGAACTTCCTCTGTTAGCTCTAGCTCCCCATGTGGGGACATGAGAGAAACCTCCCACAAGGATGGTAAAACATAAAAATATCCAGGCATCCCCGGGCAATGTCCTTGCAGATGGCCAATTCTCTCTTACCAGAAGCAACTTGCAGTTTCTCAAGTTGCTCCTGACATTTTAAAAAAATCTGTCTCAAAAGGTCAGTGCCATTGTCTGGGCGATTGAAACTGGATCTCACAAGTCCTAGACTGGCATCCTCACTAATGGCTCTCAAATTAAGCAGTAACAAGCCATCTACTGATTCCAAAGTAGCCCCGTTAGGCTGATGACATTCATTCTCTATTGTATCCCATTAATTCAATCACTCCTACTATTTACATCAAAGTCCCATAAGGTGAGTGGCGCTTTAACTAACCCTATAGGATTTTAGTTTCCCGTAATACTGATGGAGGGAAATATATTTGACATAGTCATTTACTGATAATTTTTGCCCTTGGCAGTTACATAGAACTCTTTGTGAATGCTATGCAATATATATCTTGCTGTTTGAGAATTGTGTGTTGGAATATAATGTGACTACCAGTCTTCTAAGTAATGATAATTAGCCAGACTGAGCTACATAATCTGACTCATTCACATTCAGGAGTTTGACACAGTACATTTCTGTCTCTGACATTATACCAGCAGGAATCTCACAGCTCAGTACCAAAGCAATATACATTTCATCCATGCTAAAGAACTATCTGTAGGGAATATGCGTAGGTGAGTAGTCGCTGTACGGCTAAATGGAGAAAGAAACTTTAAACAGATATTTTTAATAGGGTATCATTATCCAGGCATTGTGAGATATGAAAAGCACTAAATTACATGGTACCAAATTGTGAAATATTTGCCCTACATAAAAAGAATGGAAGAAAAAACAAATTTGTCCGGGTTCTCCCCTCCCTGTGCTATTATTAATAATAATAAAAATCCTTAAATATAAGGGTGACATAGAAAATGAGCAGATTAGTAGGACTCAGCTATGCTCCTCTATCTTCCAACCTTGCTGTCAAGGCTTTGTTTAATGCTGGCTGGCAACAAATAAACTTCACATGCAGAAATGCTAGTTTTGAGGTGCTGGATTTTAAAAGTGGATTTCTGTAGCAAACATGGTGCCGATCAACCCAAAACAATTTTTCTGATTTATGGAAACATTTATGTACGGTTCTTTGACTATCCCGGGTGTTTCTAAGGCAGTTCACAACAATATAATTTCCCTAGAATATCCTTTCAGAAACAGGAATTGTTATTGTTTTACAATGTGAAGGAACATTAAGAACACAGGAAAGACGGAGCATTGGTAGGAACTGCAAGCATGTCTTCAGATGCAAAGCTGGAGTTAGACTAGTCTGAAGATGACTAGGTCCTTGGTTTATCAATCAGAACTGTTATAGACCATCTGTCCACTCCTTCAGTCCTGCCATGGAAGAAGGAAAAGGGGGGAATGCGGACAATGATAGAATTAGAAACAGCATTCACTTTTCCTAGCAGTAATGGCTCCCTGATAGTCCCGAGGAAGAAAAAAATTGGAAGGTGGAGTGCTGCTTTAGCTGTATGTTGCATGAAAGAAATTTTTGGAAAGAGCCACCAGGAAAAAAAATGTTGGTCCCTTAGGCAATTAAAACAAAATAGGATCTGTATTGTCTAGTCTCCTGTTTCACAATGTGATTGTTTGCATTTGCCATGACCACATAGGGGGACACACTTCTCGCCCTATGCTCTAGGTATGTTTATTTGCTCTGCATTATATGTGGATAGTTGCCTCTTCTAACCATGTTTAATAGATTGCCATATATGGTGTATTATGAGATTGAATACTATGTTACTATGTATATGCTTTTATGCTTTGTGGAATGCTTTATGTATGTCGAGATGACTCATTATGTATAATTTCTCACAGACTTATTTGGTCACCTACCTCTGTGGACACCTCTACTCATTTGTCGCACAGCCTTGACAAAGACCAGCCAGGTCGAAACGTGGAAAGGGCCCACGCACCTGCGTCCTCGTCGGCTTTTGACGACATCGGAACACCACCGATCACCCCACTTGGGGTTTACCGACTATCACGCATCGGCGTGTGGATTACAATTTATTTAATGCAACGGCGTTTGGATTACAAATGGACGTTTGCCAGTGATTATTTTGTGTGTGCATTAACACGTATTTTCTTTGATGTTGCTACAATAATAACAATATTTGAACTCCTCGAGATTCATGTGTTTGTTTGATAGTCTCCTGTTTCAGCACAAACTGCTATTTTTTCTTCCTCTTTCCATAGCATGTAGGCTGAAGGCAGAGATAGATATGGGTGTGAATACGCACACCCACAAGGCACTGTGTGCAATAGTGGTGGGATGATGGTGGCATCAGGAGAGAGTGCTACGGAACTATTTCTACTTGTTTCTCTTTACATGGTTGGCCCTTAATCTCTCCCATTGGCTATATGCTTGGAGCAGATAGAATGCTTTTATTGATGTAACTGACTAACTGTCACTACTAATAATATTTGCATTTAAATGTGCTCTCACCTTCTTTCATAAATTCAATCTCACCACAACTCTTAAGCGCTTTGTATACCTGACACTCCAGGAATGCACTCCATACGTCTGAAAAGTGGGCTATGCATCCACAAAAGTGAAATACAATGAATTTTATCCTGAAAGGTGACATGATACTGTTTGTTATAATCCTAATAGAATTAAAATTGAGAACAGTAAACCATTATAAAATAAAATATAATTTAAAATAACAGCCATAAATGATAGCAGTTTAATAATAAATGGATTCAAATTCTAATGACAGAATGGTCTGCATAGCAACCATCAAGAAAAAGGTAAATCAAGTCTCTTCCAGCAGACACTTCCAAAATATGAATGCTATTTCCAAGTTAACTTAAGACATATTATATACCAGACAACCGCTGGAACTTTCCATTGGGTCTGGAAATGAATATGAAGCCACCTGTGGATGGGTCAAAATCAATAGAATATGAAAGATGAAACCTAAAAGCAGAGCTACTTCTAGATATTTGGGTGCCTGACGTGATGGACGAATAGGTACAATCTTTCAATTCCTGATGCAGGAGCCGGCAGGATTGCTAATTAAAACGTTATTGATTATTGACAGGGGGATAGTGGTTTCCAGCAAGAACACATACTCAACAATTATCTGTTTTGCAAAGACAGCCTCTATTAACCCTGTGCTGTTAACTTTTTCAATTGATTTCAAAATATTAAAGTTTCTCTTACCTCCTCTCAGGTTTTGCATCCACCTCATCACACTAGAGCAGTGGTTTCCAATCCTTTTAGGCCTACCGCCCCCTTTCCAGAAAAAAATTTACTCACCACTCCCCTAGAAATTTTTTTTTAAAAAAAATTAATAGAAATTAAACAGAAAGATATATGTATTAATGCAGTGGTTCTCAACCTTTCTAATGCCGTGACCCCTAAATAAGGTTCCTCATGTTGTGGTGACCCCCAACCATGTTTTCGTTCCTATTTCATAAATAATTTTGCTACTATTACGAATTCTAATGCAAATATCTAATATGCAGGATGTATTTACATTGTTACAAACTGAACATAATTAAAGCATAGTGACTAATCACAAAAACAATATGTTTGGGGGAGTATGGACAATGGATGATGGGATTTGCAGTACCTACAATCGATTCAGCTCTGACTTCCACAGACCACTGAGACCCCTATAAATTACAGAACTGGACCAAACTTGGCACAGAGAACCCACATGACCAACAGAAAATACTGGAGGGATTTGGGATGAATTGGCAGTGATTTAGGGGAGATGTAGTTCACCTACATCTGGAGAGAACTGAGAACTCAAACTTGGCACAAATACTCAATATGCCCAAATTTGAACACTGGTGGAGTTTTGAGAAAATAGCCCTTCTCATTTGGGAGTTGTAGTTACTGAGATTTATGGTTTACCTACAATCAAAGATCATTTTGAATTCCACCAACAATGGAATTGAGCCAAATTTGGCACACAGAACCCCCATGACCAACAGAAAATACTGGAGGGGTTTGGAATGAATTGCCTCCGCCGGGGAAGGCCGCACTTTCTTCTGCAGTGGCGGGAAGGCTCCGCCGGAGGTAGCGGAGGCCTTTGCACTACAGCTTTCGCACTGCACTGCGTGTGGGGGTCAAAGTGAAGGGGGCAGGGCCAAAGAAGAGGGCCGCATGACCCCTCCTAAAAGGCCAATTTTTCACCACCCCCTTCAAGGGGTTCACCACCCTCCAAATTCCCCTGAGCCTCTCACCGCCCCCTTGGATCACCTCACCACCCACCAGGGGGTGGTACCGCCCACTTTGAGAATCAGTGCACTAGAGAATGAACCACTTTAAATCCAGTTGCCGCCTCTTGTAGAATTCTGGGTTTTGTAGTTTAGGGAGGAGCCTTTAACAGCATCATTAAACTACAAACCTCAAAATTCTGCAGGAGGCAAAACATGGATTTAGAGTGTATTCATTCTCTAGTGTGATGAAGTTAAATTTTACAAACTGAATTACAAGTGCAAAAGTAGTTTGCACTTAATTCATCACAGCATGGAGAAAAATGAAAGCAGAGTCTTGACATTCTCAGTAGACTCAGGCAAAAGGAAACTGCTGTACCACTCTGTTATCTTTGGGAGCAGGGGGCAGGAACGTCCAGGAGGAACAGATGATGCCCTTTTCATCACCCGCATCTGCTGCCTAAGCCAATTGTTCACGCTGGCTAATATTGTCTCCTGGCTGCTACATTTCAACCAACTGCCGTTTCCAAACACTCTCCAAGGGCAGCTGCATGAGTGTATTGCAGTAATCTAATATGATCACATTTCAATCAAACGTTTATACAGAATAATACTAAATTGCTTAATGCCAAGAATGGATTACAATATTATTTGCATTCTTCCACTTCAGTGCTACTGTATTTAATTTTTAGAATAGCAAGGAATCTTAATTTTAATAATATATTATGATGCTATATTCAGAGCTTGGAAAAGTTACATGTGTTAGTGTTCTCTTCATATTCTCCTAGCCAGCATAGCCACTGGTCACATAGATTTCAGTTTATGGAAGTTGTAGTCCAAAAATAACTTTTAAAATGATCTCATGCTGACTGAAAATTATAAGGAAGCACTTCAAGCATCTGTTCACATTCCATTCAAATATTTGTATTTGGGTTTGTGAGTGTATGCATGTGCTGTTATTCTCTAATTGTCCCAGAAATGTACCATGATGTGCTAAGGACTGTAATCATTGAGTTTCCTTTTGCTCCATAATTAGGGATCTTTCAGTATTGTTCTACATGCTCATCCTCTTTGTTGCCTGTATTTTAAACTTAATTTCAAAGTAACATTTGATGTTATGGTTTTAAATAGGCAAAAAGGATGCCATCTTCTGTTGCTGGGGGCATCAATTATCCCACACATATGCTTCTGGGAGACCATGCAGTCATCTACCCTGTTTCCTTATATGATGCAGATATAAAGCACAATTTATTGCTATGCTTCATATGTTGCCATTTTAATAAGTACTCAATGTGTGGTCATTAGCAAGTGGTCTACAGAAACAGACGCTTTGCCTGTTAAATGCTTGGTGCCCATCACCTTATGTTTTGTTTATACATAATGGGTATTTTTTTAAAAAAAATAATGGTAATCATCAGCTAGAAACAGAAAAATAAACAGCTTACATTTATAAAATTCTGCAAAAGGGAAAGAAGCTAATTTTTTCTCGGTCATTAGGAAAAACCACCAGTGATGTGTGAACAGCATTCCTCAGAAACGCTGAGCTAGAAATCACATCAACAGATCATGGATTGCACCACGGGATTGTCTATTGGGAGCCAGGGAAACATTTCCTTTTTGCATGCTACCAGATGGTGTTGATACAAACACCTTTGCCAAGGCGCTTGATAGCTTGTAAGAGGAAGTTGAGCGAGGCTGAAAGGGGAGAAAGATCAAAGGAAAGAAGTAATAATGAAGAAAAAGTCTGCTGGCTCCCTACTAGCAAGGTACCGATAAGATTGATTGTTGCTCTAATGCAGTGCTTTGCCCAACTAGCTTACGGGTTGCTATTTAATAGGACTTAGCTCTTTCCAACAGGAAACCTCAAAGTTAATACTTTCAGTGTACTGCTGGCATTTTGTGACTGAAGACATACAAGGGTGTTTTATATACGACTCCAAACTCAGGTCTCTGAACTTTGTTCTACCAAACAGGCAATGAGGGAGTAAATCTGTATCTAGACATTACAATTTCAGACTTTCATGCCTAAATGTTTCTTCACTGGAAAATAAATCCTCTCACTTAGAAAAGTAGCTATGAAGAATAAGGACTCCAGCCTTTCTTACCAACTCATGAATGTTTGGTGTCTGGGGACAATGTCCTGACTACAGACTTATGCCCGCCTTTCGTATTTGTGAAAACTGGACCAGAATTTCCAGGTGACAACACTGAAAAATACATTATACTCAGAACCTTTCTTTCACTACATTATAAAAATAAGTTGTGGTGCATTAGAACATATGTTGACATAAAGTGATCCATTTGTTAAGGTACCACAAAACTCCTTTGTAAAATATTGAAACAAGAGAATGAAGCAGTCTCCAAACAATTTTGCTCTATCTTCTGGTGGTAGCTCTGAAGTACTGGCCCAAACTTTTACAGAATTACAATTGGGGGTGCTTTGAATGCAATTTTCCTGCTTCTTGGCAGGGGGTTGGACTGGATGGTTCATGAGGTTCTTCCAACTCTAGGATACTATAATTCTATGGGATACTTTCACTGTCATGAAAACAGAGTGATTTTCTAGGCTCAGATTGAAAAGTTCCAACATCAGTTCCAGCCTATTTTCTATATCCCAGCAACCACTTTTTATTTAATTTAAATGACCATAGTACAAGAATTGGGCCCGGTATTTGCCCCCTGGATGTCTGTGGTGGGCCACATTCATGTATTTATCAAAAACCACCTTGAGTTCCTATAAATAAATATAAATACATGACCAGAAGTGATGTCATATTGTGCTGCTTTTGCAACTTATTATTTTTCAAAGAGTTGAGACTCATGAAAGGGAAGAAAGCTGAACTGTCACAGTCTATATGGTTTATAGCTTGATGGTACAAAAACGCTGCAAATTTTACTTTTATACTGAGTGAAATCATGCAAACCAGAAAAAACCCCAGTAATAAATAGTAATAAAATCTGAGACTTTTCAATCAGTCTGGATTCTGTAGCATATTAGCTGGGTTAAAGTGAGATAAAGAAGAGAACTCTAAAAGAAGGAGGTAAAAACAAAGGCATTTTCTGAGACTACTGGAAGACCTGGTGAATGTGGTCAGCACATGACCAGCAACAAGGAAAGGTCACTTCGCAAGTTTGCAAAACAGTATACAAGGAAAACCTCTTTCTTTATTAGTATTACTAAAAAGTAAAATTACTAGACTATTATTAGAACCATTAATGCTTTTCAGACTAGCAGTTTTTATTGGTATACTTGCAAGGCTGATCTAAGTGATGTATGATCAAAACTAGGCCTCTTTTAATCAAAATTTTGAAGATGTTCCATATATTTGTTTTTCTTTTATTCTAAATCAAAGCAAGCCAAGCATAGACAGGATCAACATGGTATTAATTTTACTTGCACATTTTACTTATTAAAATTAATTAATCTTTCTTACTATATTTATACAAAGCCACCCAATGACATTGTTCTCTGGGTGGCTTGCACCATGCAAGAAAAAAATATACAAAAGAACTGCTTCCACGGATATTCTAACATATTTTAAAATTGTTTCAAATGTCAGCAATTGATTAGCATTAGTGTCAACTGAACTGCAACAAACAGAAATCTTTACACAGTTTCAGAGAAACATTGTTGATTCGTTGAGTGGAAATGCTCACTTCTCTTTGGTTTCTACTATACTTGAGTTTTTCAAGGGTTTGGTTTGTCGTAATGCTGTTCAAAATCTGTTTAGTCAGAGAAAAAGCAGGTCATAAAGTAATGCATACAGGCAGTTACAAATATCCAATTTAGAAAACACTCATAGTTAAGAACAGGGGTGAAACAACAGGAAGTGAAATAAATATACCCCTAGGAAACAAAATCTACTCCTGAAAGAGTTGTCATGGGGAAAAGGTGTCTCTGTTGAAGCTTTACCACTAATCTTTGTTTGCAAATTTTTCAAAATTTGCATGTAAGTTGAAACAGGTACATTTTAAAGTATAACTCTGTATATAGATAGATGATAGATAGATATATAGGCTGGAGTTACACTTTAAAATGTAGGTGTTTCAACTTACATACAAAATCAACTTAAGAACAAACCTACAGAACCTATCTTGTTCATAACAGGAGTGCCTGTACTTCAGAAATCAGTTTCTGATTATAGCTTTTAACTTTAATAAAAAAACCACTGTCTGTTCATAGTTTGCATAATCTCAAACCTGCTAAGAGAATCTAAATCCAGTGGCTAGTCAGTAGTTATGATAAGTTGGATTTATGATAACGTAATTTATGGGGATTCACATATATGGTCATGAACATAGGATCCCAAAAGTTTACCCTTAAAACTCATCAGCATTTTGACCAAACAATTTCTGAGCCACTGGAAATCATGGTGCTGGAAAATACATGGATGGCATGCATCTGATTATGGGGTACTTTGGGACAAGCAGTTGTGCAGAACCTTGAAGTTTCCCCACCTGTCTGTTTGTAAGTGACTCCATGCTTGGAAGAGCACTGGGTACATCATTTCCCTTTGCCCTGATTGTCAGCCCCTCAAAAATGTTTCACTCACTCAGGTTGTGAAGATAGTTTTTGGGGGGGAATCAGGGCCGGCCTTCCCCATTAAGCGACCTACGTGGTCGCGTAGGGCGACGTTCCCAGAGAGGGGCGTGGCCACCTGGGAGGGGCGCTGCCCCACCCCGCCGCCGTGTTGTCGCAGCCAGCCGGCGGCGCGGAGGAACGGGGGGGAGAGGGGACTCACGGGGTGGGCTCCCGGACCTGAGGAGGAGCAGGAGGAGGGGGGAGGCCACGAGGGTGGCCCCCATGGAGACGCAGCGGCAGCAGCGGGAGGAAGGCCTCACCGGCCGCGCGTTGCAAGGACGCCCAGGAGAGATGCCGGAGGGAGGGAGGGAAGGAGGAAGAGGCCTCCGCGCCTCCGCAGGGCTCCCTCCCTCCAGCGTCTCTCCTTCCGGGCGTCCTTGCAGCACGCGGCTGGCGAGGCATTCCTCCCCTTCCTCCTCGGCAGAGGCGGCGACGAGGAAGTGACATCAGGAAGATGCGCCTCTGGCTCCGGGCCCTTCCGGGGGTGCTGCTGCTGCGTCTCCATGGGGGCCGCCCTCGTGGCCTCCCCTCCTCCTCCTTCTCTTCCTCGGGTCCTGGAGCCCACCCCGTGAGTCCCCTCTCCCCTCCCCGTTCCTCCGCGCCGGCACGCTCAGGAGTCAGTGCGCATGCGCGGGCGCAGCCGGGAGCCGCCGGGGGGGGGGCACCAAAATAATGTTTGCTTACTCCCCCCAGAGAGCTCGGACCGCCCCTGGGGGGAATCATCAGCTGTACAGTGACAAAGTTCTATAATAACAATGAAGAGGCAGGATCTTGACCATGTTTTTAAAATCAGGTTGGGTTAAGATGAATCCTGTATGCAGCAGCTCATTTTACTTCGTTATGAATGATGGAGAAACTCAAAATAATTTTGTTTCACTTATGTAATACTTCATGACTCTGACCAACTCTCCTTCAGTATGTGTCATTTTCTGACTTCAAATGAAGTGCAATGTATTATTTAAAAGGTCACAGATTCATGGGTTAATTTTGTCAGGCAAAATAAAAGGTATTGTATAGTACCCAAACACCCTATATATGGAGGGAATGTTTGTTTTAAATAGCGGTTCCCTCTTTGTGTGTGTGTGTATCCTATTGTATTTTTTAAATAGTAATACTTTATTTCCAATTCAAAGCAAGCAAATACAATTGTTTTCAATCTGCTAAAATTAGAGATCAAAAATAAATCCTGAAAGAAAACAGCTGTTTTTGCACATTTCTTTTTTAAAAAATAACACATTTTAATAATAACACTTAAAAAACCTAACACCCCCCAACTATCTATTGTAGGAAATGTTAGTGGTTTTTAAAAAATATTCCTTGCCATCAATAAATGTTGGGTCTCTCTATCTGTTTTATGGTTTATGTGGTAAATAATGCTTTCTATGAAGAGCAGTTCAAATTTATAGCACTGTTTCCCTTCTTTTGGATCACTTTTTGACCCTAGAAATTCCTGAAAGCTGTCTCTGGCTACTCAACAGAAACTCTCTGAGGATGTCTGCACCACATCCTTCCATCCTTATTTCACATAATATCACTTTCTCCATTTCATCATTTTGGACAGGACTAGTGAGCATGCACATGTTGGACTCTCACTTTTGAGTCTTCTGACCCTTGTATGGCCACTACCATGGGACCCATCTCTTTCAGGGCACTTGGAAACAGTTAGACAGGCTGCTATTCAGATGCACTTGACAAAACCTTTGTGCAGTTTTGGATTTTATAACATGATAAAATGGAATTGCAGCAGGGTAATAGCATTTGTCCCACAATGTCATGTGTGTCCTGCTATCCTTTCGCTTTCTATCCATTACTGTATAACTTTTTAATTGATGGCTAAAACCTGTCAATGGCTAACCATACTTCTGCCTTTCTATTGCTAGCTTCAGTGTAATAGATCCCTTCTGCTTCTGTTTCAATATGCTGGCAATCACACAGCATCAGTGAATATGATTCTCTTCCATTCCCTCTTCAAAAGCACTATTTCCAAATAAGCTATTTTCTTCCTTCTCCCTAATTCTGTCCTGGATACACACACACACACACACACACACACACACACACACACACACACACTGTACTTTCTTGATTCTAATGTTTACCTTTTTGACTTAATTGCCTTCCAAAAATTAGATTTTGTGTAATATGATAAATACTTTTTTTGGGTTTCGGGGTTTTGAAAATTGAGGTGCTCATTAGATTCAATTGCACATTATACTCGAGTAAATACGTGTGTGTGTATTCCATTGCCTTAATTGTGAAAGTGTGGTAAAAATAAAACCACAAAATAAGAACACACTAGATACAGGACAGGGCAGAAATGTGGAGTTATGAAGGCTATGTAAAAACAGATTTCAGGAGCACAGATTCTCAAAACAATGCTGTTGTGCTAATGCAGAGAGATACAATATTGAAAGCCCTAAAACCAGTACATTTCCATTCACTACACATGCATCACTGCAGTGAGACAGAAAGCTGGTGTGATGCAATCCTTTCTCTTTATAGTTCTGAGCAACTTTCAGCAAGCCTTACAGTGTCTTCATTTCCCTCAATTGCCTTGCAGTTTCTTTGCACTTACACACTTTAGAACACAAACTGTACACCCAAATGGTAGAGCACACAACTACAATGAGCAATCTTATTCATCATATCTATCCATACCATCCAGAGCATAGTCAAGTCATTTTAAAATGTTTCCAAAAGCACACATGCTAATTGGGCAGCCACAAAACTAATGGTAGGTTACATACCAGTGACCATCTTTCTTTGAGTGGAGCTCTGTGAATCCACACTTATGAAGTTTGCGCGCCAGCGCGGGCTTCCAACAGAAACTTTCCCAGTTTGAAAAGCTTTGGCGGCAGCCCTGCCCAGCCGGCCCGGAGGGCATAAAAGCACCTCCATGCATGTCCACCACATTCCTATGCCACATATGCAACTAGGAACGGGCGGTTTGTAAAAGAGGGGACGGCCGGGCAGGTTAGTGTGGATTCACAGAGCTCCACTCAAAGAAAGATCGTCACAGGTATGTAACCTACCATTTTTCTTCGTGGACTCTGTGAATGCACACTTATGAAGACTTAACAAGCTAAGGTTCAGGAGGTGGGAACAAACCGACCAAAATGTAGGAACCAAACAGGTTTATTGCAACAAGCAATTTGAATAAATAACCATAATAAATAAAGGATGGAAGGCAGGCAGGCTCCCAACCTTGTAAACATAGTGCAACAAGCACCATTCATGTCAGGCACGCAGGCCTCACAGTAGTAAAGTGCACATGGAAAATGCAAACATAAGTAACATACCCTTACGGGCGAAGCACACTAAGAACATGGTAACACAGTGACCCAGGGGAACAGGGGCATGGCACATTCTTTAAACACAGTGGTTTCAGCCTGGCCTGCACAGGAGGGGGTGAACAAGTCGTAACCATATGACATACAGAACAAAATTAAGGTCGACAAACGTAGAGAGCGACCCAAGGGTTGGTCTATCGAGGGAGTGCCCTACGATACCTGACCATTCCTTACCTACGACACCAGGGGAGTGAGGACCGATCGGCCGAAGGCCGCGTCCCTGCCATAGAGGGTGTCTACCCGGTAATGTGAAATGAATGTAGAGGGGTTGGCCCAGATGGCCGCCCTGCAGATGGAGTCTAGTGGGACTCCCCTAAGAAAGGCAGTCAAGGTGGTGACTGCTCTGGTCGAGCGACCCTTCACCATTGGGAGACGGGGTTGGTGAGCTATCTGGTAGCACAGCTCAACCAGGGAAGCGACCCAGTTGGATAGTCTCTGTGACGACACCGGCAAGCCCAGCTTGTCGGTGGCGTTAAGACACAAAGAGTCTGTTCAACCTTCTAAAGTCCGCCGACCTAGACTTGTAGACCAAGAAGGCCCTCTTGGCGTCGAGAGTGTGGAGAGACTTCTCCTCCTCTGAGGTCGGTGCGGGAAAAAGGTCCGGCAGGACAATGTCTGTGTTGACATAGAAGGGAGACACCACCTTCGGCAAGAAGGTGATGTCAGTTCTGAGGATGGCCCTGTCCGCTAGGAACAGGAGTTATGGCTCATCTACACGCAGTGCTGCCAACTCCGACGGTCGATGCGCCGAAGCGATGGCCACCAGGAACGCCACCTTCCAAGAAAGGAGGCGTAGGTCAACAGCAGCAATCGGCTCAAATGGTGAAGCCGTGAGGCAGGAGAGCACCAAGTCGAGATTCCATCCCGGCGTCGGTGGACGTACCGGGGGATGAAGGATGTTGACCCCCTTCAGGAATGTCCTGACCATAGGACACTGGAACAGTGAAGGGCCGCCTCTCTGCTGGTTGTACCAGGTCAGCGCTGCGAGATGAGTCTTCAACGATGACATGGAGAGGCCCTCTTGACCAGTGAGGCCAGAAAGTCGAGGACAGTTGGTACTGAAGGAGGGAAAACACTGTCGACGCGGGTGGCCTGGAACTCTGTGAAGCGAGTGAGGCAAGCTGAGTAGGCCCTGGACATCGACGGCTTGTGTGCGGCCGCCAGGATCGACACTACTGCTGGGGTGACATTGGTGAGGGCAGGATTCTCCATGCCGTCAGGTGCAGAGACGGGAGGTCTGGGTGTAGCAGCAGGCCTCCTTCCTGTGTCAGCAGGTCCGGTCGGCACGGCAGGTGTCGATACGTGCTGTTGGCGAGCTGGAGCAGGGTCGGGAACCAGACTTGTCTTGGCCAATAGGGGGCGATGAGGATGCAGTCGGTCCCGGAGAGTTGTACCTTCTCGACGACCCGGAGGAGAAGCGGGAATGGAGGGAAGAGGTATAGGAACCCTGTCAACCAGTCAAGAAGGAGGGCGTCTCTGAGGCAACCCGGGTGAACATCCGGGGCAAGCCTGGCACTGAAACGAGGCAGCTGGTTGTTGTCCGGCGACGCGAAGAGATCTGCGTCTGGAAAACCCCACTCCTGGAAGAGATGATGTAGCTCTTCTGGGTAAAGCATCCACTCGTGGGACGACCAGCAGGTCCTGCTGAGGGAGTCCGCCTCTGTGTTCTCGACTCAGGGGAAATGGACCGCCCTGGGGATGACTTGGTGTAACACGCACCACTCCCACAGCTTCTGGGAGAGGGACAGGAGTTTCCTGGACCCGGTCCCACCCTGCTTGTTGACATAGTACATGGCCACTATGTTGTCTGTCCTGACCAGTACTACTTTGCCTGCGACCAGGGGAGCGAAGTCTCGAAGGGTCTTGAAAATGGCCAGGAGCTCGAGGTAGTTTATGTGGTGCAGCCTCTCCACTGTCGACTATTGGTCGTTGATCGACAGTTCTCCTGTGTGGCCTCCCCAAGCAAGCAGTGACACATCTGTCATTAGAGTGATGGACGGGAGTGTTGCATGGAATGGCACTCCGACGCAAACGTTGTGTTTGACCATCCACCATCTTAGAGAGTCCTTGTCCGGTTCTGGTAGGGTGAGTCTCTTTGAATGGTGTTCCACGACCGGGTTGAAGTGGTCGAGGAACCACCGTTGCAGAGGTCTGAAGCGGAGTCTTGCTAGCGGTGTGACCGCTACCGTCAACGCCATGTGTCCTAGGGCGACCTGGACCTGTTTTGCTGTGATGGATGGTCGCTTGCAAAGGTTGACCTCCCGTCGCTTGCAAAGGTTGACCTCGGGCAGAAAGGCGAGTTGATCGACGGAGTTGAACATCAACCCGATGAACTTTATGCTGTTGTCGGGACGAGCTGTGACTTCTTTTCGTTGAGCCGAAGGCCTAAAGAAGAAAGTAGTTGTAGAGTCGTGGAGATTTGCTCCTGAAGTAGATCTGGGGACCGAGCAGCCAGCAGCCAGTTGTCCAGGTAGGGGAAAATCCGGATTTTCTGCCTCCTCAAGTGTGCAGCCACCACCGACATGCACTTGGAGAATGTCCTTGGGGCGGTTACTAGGCCGAAGGGCAGAACGTTGAATTGGTACGTTTGCCCGGCCACCTTGAAGCAAAGGAAGTGTCGATGAGAACGCTGGATCAAGACGTGGAAGTAAGCGTCCCGTAGGTCTATTGAGGTGAAGTGATCGCCTGAGTGCAGCAGTGGGAGAATGGACGACACCGACACCATCCTGAATTTCCTCGGCAAAACGTACGCGTTTAAGTCTCTGAGGTCCAGGATGGGTCGCAGAGTACCGTCGGGCTTCGGCACGGTGAAGTATGCCTCTCTTTCCTGGTTCACTGCTCCCTTTTGAAGCAGATTTGAAGCTAAACTGCTCCCTTTTGAAGCAGATTGTCGACCTCCCTCAGGATCACCTCGGACGGCTCCGTCTCGACGGTGAACTCCGTTGGCGGGAGTTCCTCGAATTCCAAGGCATAGCCGTCTTCAACAATCTGGAGAACCCATGCATCGGAGGTGATGCGTCTCCAGGCACCGATGAAGTGGGTCAGGCGATCTCCGAACGGCGGGTTTGATGGTAGAGGTCGGAAGGTGGGAGGAGGCATGGAGGCGGCAACGGTACCGAGCGAAGAAACGGTGTCGTCCTCGCCCCGTCAAACACGGCATCTTGGGTTGTCCATTACCCGTGTTCTGCCGTGGTCTGGACCTCTGGTTCTGGCGGGGGCGGTTTTGCTGCTGCTGCTGCTGCTGCTGTTGCCTGGGTTGCTGCTGCTGCTGTTGCTGGGGAGCCGAGTACGGTCGAAGTGACTGACGGTACTGGGATCTAGGTTGGTACCTGGAACGCTGGTAGTACCTGGCCCTGGGCTGAGGTGGCGATCCTGATGGTCGGTCGAACTTCGCCATCAGGATCTTAAAATCGTGATTGGCTTTCAGCTTATCATCGGTGCCTGCATAGAAGAGTCCTTGGGCATCGAAAGGCAGATCCTCGATTACCCGGCGGGAGTTCGCCGACAGGCCAGACGACTTCAACCACTCGTGTCTTCTGATGGCGACACGGTGGGCCAGCAGCTTCCCGGATGTATCTCCTGTATGGCGTGCCATAAGGATCTGGTGGTGAGCGAGGGCTTGCGCCTCCTGGGTGATGGAGGCCAAGGCTGCTTGTTGCTCTCCAGACAGATTCTGAAAAAAGGGTTGAGCCCTCTCCCACAGAATCTGATGGTACACCCCCATGCATGCACCGTAGTTCGCCATCTTGGTGAGCAGAAGGCCGGCCGAGTAGATCTTACGACCTACGGTGTCGAACCTCTTGCCTTCTTGATCGGTGGGGGCGGTCGACTCTCTGCCGGAGGTCTGTGAGGAGGTGACGATCATCGAATTTGGGACTGGGTGATCGTGTAACCAGTCCTTCTCCCTCTCATCTGTTTTGTACCACGGCTCGATACGCTTCGAGGTTGGCGGTATCGATGATGGAGTCTTCCACGAGGATTTAACTACCTCTTCCAGGGGCTCCAGCATGGGAAGATGAGGTTGGGCAGCATCCTCCACCTGAACCCGGCTGAAGACTGGACAGGCGCTGGACCTTCTTGGGACGTAGGTTTCGACACCTAGGGCCCTGGCCATCCTCCCAATCTGGTCACCAAATGCTCTAGCTGAGTCTGTCGGCGACGAGGAGGGTTCTGGGTCACAGCCTCTGAGAGATGGAGTGTGGTCCATGGCGACTGACAGGATGGATCCCGAGACCACCGATCGTGGGGCCTCTCCTTCTTCCATCTCATCCTCCGACGTTGGTCTAGCCGAGACTTCCGGTCCAGCTGGAAGTGTCGCTGCCGAAGGCGCCATCACCGACACAGATGGGGCTGGGGCGGTGGAAACTGCCAAAGCAGGGGGAGGCCTCTTGGAGGCTGAAGCCAAGGCGAGTCTCACGGTTTGGCGGCCCTTCTCCGGCGTTGAAGCCACGAAGAGTTGTCTCACCAATGGCTAGGCCGGGGGAACTCTGACGACCGTCTGCACAGAGTCGTCCGGTGAGTTGACCGGTTGCTCTACCCCTCTCTCCACAGCGAGAGAGGGAGTAGGCGAGGTGCTGGAGGAGGAAGCCGACACAGGCGTCTTCGACGAGGTGGAGGTCGAAGACGGTGCCGTTCTGCGTCTCTTCGGAGACGGTGGTCTCGTGGCGGCGGCCTCTAGAGACTTGCCCGGAGTCACAGGAACCAGGCCTCTGGTCTGGGCTCTACGGGCCTCCTCAGTCGACCTCCGGAAGGCGATCTTCATGGCCTTGTTGGAGGGAGTCTTCGAGATGGCCGACCTCTGGGAGAGGTCAGACGCCACCGAGCTCACCGACGTCCGTCGGGCTGGGGGCAGCTGCACGGTTTCAGTGGTCACCATGCAGGCCGGTCTTGGCGCCGAAGTCTTGGATGATGTAGACTTCATGCCCTTCTCCTTCCATGGATGCTTCTTCCCAGCCGGGTGAGCGGTCGACACGGAGGGGGCCAGAGCAGCCGCCCCGACCCCTGAGGAGGTAGATGGGACAGCCTTCGGGATCTCGATTCTCTGGTCTGCGACGAGAAGGCCTGCCAGTGTCGACAGGTTGGAACAGGTTGGAACGATGTGTCCCTCCCCAAGGCACCGAAGGCACTTCGAATGCCCACCGCAGTCCAGGATCTTGCTACCGCAGGTGATGCGCCTTTTTTTAAAAAAATAGTCTTTATTGCATTTCGTTAAAAACAGTGTTACAGAAAGTATGTAGAAAGAAATGTTCCCATCATTACAGAGAGGTTTCCCTCACATAACCGATAGTCCTCTACATACTAGAAAAAGGGAAGGTTAAGGGGGGTAAGAAATGGGGGTAGGGGGGCAGAAGGGGATGGGGGTGTAAAGCTTAGGGAACAAAGATAGGGGAATGTAGGAAAGTAAAGAATAAAAGGAAGAAAGTAGAAAAGCAGGACATAACCAATGTAAAATTCTTATTGCTCTCATTATTTCCAGTCCATCATTTATGGCATCCGAGGTTTCTAAGATAAAAAAATAGAAGATAAGAGAAAGAAAAAACGGAAAACACCTTATGTTATGCTTACTTCAACTTTTAAATTTGTAGATTGTATTCAATTCATTTAACTTAAAGTTTTCCTTCTATTCTTATTCAACAAAAGTTTCACACATTCAGTACTATTCCTTCAGATCAATTTCTATACCATATTATTTTGTGCAGTATTGTGAAAACAGGTCATAGCTTTTCTTTTGTGTATCATCTTTTTAAATATTTCCTTTAAGACTCTCTGTCAATCTTTCCATTTGAATGGTATCTATTACCTTGAATAACCACTTTCTTATTGTTTCTTCATCCTTCCAATGTTTCGCTAACGTTAATTTTGCAGCAGTAGTAATTAGGATAAAGATTTTTTTTCTACCTTATTTAAACTAGTATCATCTATTCCTAGTAGGAAAGTTTCTGGTTTTTTAGTTATGGATCTTCCTAAGACTTTCATAGTTTCCCTATGTATCATTGACCAGAATTTCCTAGCTCTCTTACACATCCACCACATGTGGAAATAGGTTCCATTTTTTGCCTTGCAGTGCCAACAGTTGGGTCTAACTGTGTTATACATTTTAGCAATCTTCTCTGGTGCTAAATGCCATCTATAAAGAATTTTTACCCAGCTTTCTCTATAGCTTTGGCTGTAAGAGATATTGATGTTCTTCTTCCATATTGCCCTCCATGTGTCCCGATTTATAGAATATCCTATGTTTCTCGACCATTTCATCTCATGGTCTTTTAGGTGTTCCTGTCTATTTTCCCAATCTTGTAGTATTTTATATATTTTACCTATTAACTTTTGTTTTTTGTTTAGCAATAACTCCTCAAGTTCATTATACTGTGTTTTAAACCCTTTTTTAAATCTTCATTGTATATGTTATTTATCTGAAGATAGGGGAACCAACTCAGATTTATATTTTCTGTTGAGAGTTGTTGCCTAGGTTTCAAAATATATTCTATACCATTCCAAGAAAGCAATTCTTTGTATGAAAGCCATTTTGTGTCCTCCATTTGCCGAATCCGAAAGGCCTCTACCGGGGATAGCCACAAGGGTGTCTTAGCACTTGATTTCTTATAGTATTTTTCCCCACACATTTAGGAGAGTACTTCTGATATAGTGATCTTTTACAATTGAGTCTGCTTTACTCTTATCGTATCCTAAATAAGCATGTAATCCAAAATTTAAATTAAAACCTTCTAAATTTAAGAATCTGTTGTCATCAAGGCAGCACCATTCCTTTAACCATAACAAACAGTTTGCAGCAAAATATAACTTCAAGTTTGGGACACTTAGGCCCCCGTTTTGCGCCTTTTGAAATTGGTTGTGGACATGCTATGATCACACAACTGCAGAGAGAATTTCCGATGTTGCCCAAGTGGCGGAAAACAAAGGAATGTGGTGGGCGCGCATGGAGGTGCTTTTATGCCCTCCGGGCTGGCTGGGCGGGACAACCGCCAAAACTTTTCAAACTGGGAAAGTTTCTGTTGGAAGCCCTCGCTGGTGCGCAAGCTTCATAAGTGTGCATTCACAGAGCCCACGAAGAAAAAAGTCAGTTTCTCCCAGGTGATCCTGAATGCGAAATGTTTCCAGCTGCAAAGGAACTGGCATTACATTTTCACTTCCACAAACAGAACCTTTCACTGTTTTTATCAACTATAGGTTTATGCAGGTGGAAAGATTTCAGGTTTCATATGTCCTCAGACTTCTTCCTGTTTGGGTAACTGGAGAGATTGGGGGAGATCATCTGGAGTTGTGGAGTGTGATACCATCTGTACACAGATGATGTTCAATTCTATTACACCTTTCCACCTGCTACTAAGGAGGCTGTTCAGGTCCTGCATTGGTGCTTGGCAGCTGTAATGGTCTGGATGAGAGTGAACAAATTGAAATTGAATACAGACAGAGTTCTTCCTGGTTACTGTCAGCTGTAATGCTAAACAGGATATAGGGTTACAGCCTGTGCTGGATGGGGTTACACTCCCCCTGAAGGCACAGGTTCACAGTTTGGGAGTGATCCTGAACTCATCCCTGAGCCTGGAACCCCAGGTCTCAGCGGTGGCCCAGGGAGCTTTTGCACAACTAAAATTAGTGTATCTTGAAAAGTCTGACTTGGCCATGGTGGTCCACGCTCTTGTTACATCCTGAATAGATTACTACATTGCACTCTGTGTGGGGTTGCCTTTGAAGACTGCTTGGAAGCTTCAGTTTGTCCAACAGACGGCAGCCAGGTTGCTTACCAGAGTGGGATACAGGGAGCATATAACCCCCCTGTAATGCTAGCTCTACTGGCTGTCTGCCTGCTACTGAGCGCAATTCAAGGTGCTGGCTTTAGCCTATAAAGCACTAAACATTTCTGGCCCAGTTTACCTGTCTGAATGTATCTCCCTCTACGAAACACCAAGGACGCTAAGATCATTGGGGGAAGTCCTGCTCTCGATCCCACCTTCTTCATAGGTGCGACTGGTGGGGACGAGAGACAGGGCCTTCTCCGTAGTGTCCCATTGGCTGTGGAATGCCTGCCCAAATGAAATTAGATCTCCCCCCCAGCTTCTGGCCTTTTGTAAAAAAAAAACCCCTCAAAAACTGGCTGTGGGAATCAAGCATTTGAGCAGTAGAGGTAGCAACTACAAAAGTTTATTTTTAAGTGACTGGGAATAAACTGACCTAGACCATGATTTTGAACTAGTGGATTGTCTTTAAATTGTATGTTCATAGTTGTTTAATTACTGTGTAATTATAATATTTTAATTGTATGTTTTGGCATCTAATGGTTGCCTGTTGTAAGCTGCCCTGAGTCCCCCTTCAGGGGTGAGATGGATGGGGTATTAATGCTCGAAATAAATAAATACATTAAACTTTTGAAAACAGTTCACCACTCACTAAGGAAATTTTAATTGTCTGCAACATCACATTGACAGTCTCAACATTAGTGTATGTTGGTCTTATAAGAAGATCAACTCTTGAGCAGCTGTCGAAATTTAAGACACAATTGAAGACCCATCTCTTTTGGCAAACACACCTGTCAATTTTAAGTGTGAATTTTAATCTTTTTTATATAGTCTTTATTAGTTTTCCAGAAAAAATAGAATAACACATAGACATAGATAAGCACATTTGACAATATGCGTCAATATTCCAGACGGATGTGGGCACCAATTGGTGCACACAGTCTTCTTCCAATTTTGGGTATAGTAGAAAATATACCCTTTGTCGGTTAAAAACAAAGAAGAAACAGAAGAAAAGAACATAAAATAAAGTAGACGTGACGTTACCAAGATACAGAAAAGAAATGGGGATAGACGACAATTCAACGATTAGGTGACATATTCTCGAGCCCCCCACCCCCCAATATTCCAGATGATATGGCGTTCCTCATTGATGTTCTTAAGCTACCTGTAGAGCGTGAAAGAAACGAGAGAGATGCAGGTATTTTAGGGTACGTTAGCAAATTATTCTCTACTGGTATTATCTTACTCTTGTTTATACCGTCTCTTGACCCTCCATGACCTCCCGAGGTGTTTAGTCCCAGTTTAGCTTTATGGCTATATTGTGTTCCTTGCGACAATAGTCTTGAATAGAACTCCAGTCTGTTCCTCCTATTGCACCCCTCTCAGTTTTATTATCTTTTAAGGCTTCAGTAAGCCAGTCCATTTGGATGGTGTCTATAATTTTTACGAGCCAATCCTCTTTAGAGGGACTGGCTTCGGATTTCCAATGCTTGGCATATACCATCTTTGCAGCTGTAGAGACTGTGAGGAAGACCTTTTGGTCGTTTGGGGAGAGTTCCATGCTTTGAGGAATTATACATAGCAGATATATGTCTGGTTTCCTAGCTATAGATTTTTTAAAGACCTTACCCATTTCACAATTGATCATGCACCAATATTTCCTTGCTTTGGGACACAACCACCAAAGGTGGAAGAAGGTACCATTTTTCTGGCCGCAGTTCCAGCAGTTTGTTTTAGTAGTCTTATACATTTTGGCAATTTTAGTTGGGTCCAAATACCATCTAAAAGCCATTTTTACCCAATTTTCTTTGTAGCTGTGGCAAACTGAGATGTTACAATTTTGTTTCCATAATTTATTCCAGGATTCCCGTGAGATCTTGTAACCGATGTTTCTTCCCCACATTTTGATGGATTCCTTAACTCTTTTGTCTTCCCCATCTCTTAATACTAGAATTTTATAAATGTTTCTTGTCCTATTTTTATTTGGTCCCAGAAGGGGTTTGTCCAGATCATTCTCTTCCTCGCTAAACCCCTTCTTCTCGTCTTCTAGAAACTTTTGTCTCGTCTGGAGGTAAGGAAACCAATTGATCGGTTTACCCTCCTTCTGCAGTTGTTCCCTGGACTTTAGAGCATAGTCCTGGCCATTCCATCTCGTTAACTCTTTGTATGTATACCACTGGGAGTTATCAAGTACTCTTAATTTGAATGCCTCTAGTGGTGATGACCACATAGGTACTTTGGATTCCCATTTTTATAGTATCTTTGCCAAATTTTGTATAGCGAATCCCTTATACAGTGATTCTTAAAGTTCCCATCGGCTTTAACCTTATTGTAAAACATATAGCCATGCCACCCAAATCTGAGATCGCTGCCCTCTAGGTCCAACAGACGGTTATTGTCGAGCTTACACCACTCCGCCACCCAGTTCAAACAATTGGCAACGTAGTATAGCTTAAGGTTTGGGGCCCCCAGTCCTCCTCTCTCCTTTGCTTCTTGAAGCACTTTCATTCTCACGTGTGGTTCCCCCCCCCCTTCATATAAATTTTGAGACAATGCTCGACCATTTGTTGAATGGCGATTCTTTTCTTATAATTGGGAGAGAGGAGAAGAGGAAGTTCATTCATCTGCATTTTATCAGTGAATTTTAGCTTGTATTTTAACTCTGTGTATCTTTCATATTTGTCTCCGGGGGCACCCCACTTCATTGTGGGGTGCCTCAGGTGGCAATTCTCTCCCCTTTATTATTTAACATCTATGTCCGACCACTTGCCCGGTTGGCATGCAGCTTTGGGCTGGAGTGTCACCAGTACGCGGATAACACCCAGCTCATTCTGGGGATGGAGGGCCAGCCTGACTCCGTACCCAATAATTTCCATCATTGCCTTGAGGCCGTCACTGGATGGCTGCGAGCCAGTAGGTTGAAGGTGAATCCGGACAAGACGGAGATCCTGTGGCTGGGTCGTCCGGGTACGGGGGGGGATCCGCCTTCCGACCCTAGACGGGGCGATACTTCACCCGTCCCCGTCGGTGAAGAGCCTGGGAGTCATGCTTGACTCCGGGCTGTCGATGGAGAAGCACATCTCCATCGTCAGCGGAGTGGCTTTCTACCACCTCCGACAGGCGAGGAGGCTGGCTCCCTACCTGTCCCGTCATGACCTAGCCACAGTGGTCCAAGCCACTGTCATCTCAAGACTAGACTACTGTAATGCCCTCTACATTGGCCTTCCTTTGTCGGTGATCCGGAAGCTTAAACTGGTGCAGAACGCAGCAGGCCGTCCATCTCGCTGCCACATTACGCCTGTGCTGCGCGAACTGCACTGGCTTCTGATAGAACACCGGATCACCTTCAAGGTGCTGGTCTTAACCTTTAAGGCCTTGAATGGTCTGGGGCCAGTGTATCTAAGGGACCGCCTCTCCCATTACAGTCCACCACGACCACTGCGATCTGAGTCCCAAAACCTCCTGGTGGTGCCTAGTCGACGATCTGTTCACCTGAGCTCAACGCAGAGGAGGGCATTCAGCGCCGCCGCGCCGGCACTGTGGAATGCTCTCCCCCCCCCCCACAGTCCGAGCGCAGACCGATCTGCTAACATTTTGCAGGGCCTGCAAGACCCTCCTCTTCATTCAAGCGTTCGGGGCTTAGGTATATGTATGTCAGACTATGCCCAAACTATGCTTGCATGCTGGTTGTGGCAATTTTTACTATGTTTTGTTTTATCCTGGTTTTACTTGTTTTTATGACTCTCACAGTGTGAGTCGCCCTGAGCCTGCGGGAAAGGGCGACTAATAAGTCGAATAAATAAATAAATAAATAAATAAATATTGTTTTATCTCTTATTTAAATGGTGCTGTAACCTGCTTTGAGCCACAGGGAGAGGCATGTAAGAAATTATTATTATTATTATTAAACATGTAAATTGTTTCCTTATAAACTTGATAGGACCATCCATGGTAGTGCTAATACAGGATATGCGAACTGTATCTGTGGCAACCTCTCATAATCTGCCTAGCATATGGTATCATCTTAAATGCCATGAAATGTCAATATTAATGCCTGGTGGTATTGCAAAAACTGTTTTTGAAGCAAGGCTAAATCCAACTCAATGGGTTTGTTTATATTATTCTCTAACACAGATATATGAGCTAAATCTCATACTGTTGTTTGACTTATGTTAGACATATCTTTCCCATATCTCCTCTACAAGCTCCCTTTGCTACATTCTTCTTATCAGCTCAAGAGCTAAGTCTAAAATTAACATCTTTTCCAGGTTTCCCAGCTGCCCTAGTGGCCTCTTGCTAGAAAGAAGAAGCCATGATTTATGCAGGAAAATAATTTATGCTCTTTGGCATCCCATGAAAAAAGAAAATTAGTAACCAGATCCAGCTCTAGCAAACTTGAAAAACAAACTATGATTGCAAGCTGGTGGTTATACCGGGTGTGAACACATTTATGGCCGAAGAAGGGATAATCCTAACAGATTTAGTGAGACTAGTGAGACTGACAAGATACAATGTGACATTATGGGATCTTTTTACAGTATGTTAAAGGCTGGCAGGCCCTTCAAAAGGCCTTTTTATTTCCACCTGGCTTTGGATGAATAAAAATATGCCCGCTCATTCCTGGGTTGCATTAGTGCAAAAATGATCAAAAGATGATATCATGACAAGGAGAAAGGAGGGCAGGAATAAGACAAATTGTGCCAGTTCACTATATTTTAACCCAAGTATCTGGGAAGGGGGGAGAAAATGTCTTATTCCCCAAGCCACAACATCTATACTCAAATGATAACAGGGCTGCAACAGCAGTCCAATATTAAGAATGAGTAATAAGAATTATACTCAACATTATAACTAAAAATCAGCGGGAAATGGATGTATGGCAGACACACAGAAAATTACCCAATAGATTTGTCAGGACAGGAGAGGTAGGAAAGAAATTACTTCCTTTTAGACAGCGGCTTCAGAATTGGATTTAAGGTTGGGAAAGGGCTCAACATTAGCAGGCAGCTTGTTATTAATTCTCTGTACTTCCAGAAACTGGGAAGGGGAAGGAAAAGTTACTTTCCCCATTCTTTAATTTTAAATAACCCTTAAATTTAGAAGTGCCCTCCATTGGGAACACTTAGAATTTACCCAAATCTTGTTGGAGTCAACTCAACCCCCACCACCAGTTCAGAATCCAAGTTTACAGGAGTTTAAAATCTGAAGAGTGAAATCCAGAAATTCGACAGGGCTGACTTGTCTCTTTTCCATTTCCCAAGTTTGTATGATTAAACCTGATTGGTTGATGACTCCATTTCTGCAGCATAGCCAGACAGTACTATATAACCAGACAATACTATATAATTTCTACTTTTAGTAAATTTCATCCAATTCATAAATTTGAATTCATTTCATGTTGTTGTGAAAAGATAATAAGCATCCAACAAACAACTGAGGTCAGTTACACTGGACAACAGGGTTTGAAAAAAATGGCTCAGTGGAGAGTAATTCCAGGCAAAACATTCTCTTTTACTGCTTTTGTACAAGAATTACTACAAAATCTTGTGTTTTTCTCATGTGGGGGACCTGCAATTTTCTCCCTGCTGTGGCAGGGATAGCTATCATTTTTGTGCTCACTGGATACGATTGTTTCTTTCTTTTCAGGAAATGTGTTAGGTATAAACAGTCAATGCTTCAGGTATCATCATTGGTCCACAGATCATCACTTTCACTAGCCCTATTCTATTAGAGGTGTGCAATTTGGTTAAACCCCATACTGGCTCCAGTATCCAGATTTCGGTGAACCTCCAGATCCATTTTTCAGGAGCCTCCCAAATTCAGTCAGGGAAAAATCTGTTTTTGTTTTGATCTGGCAACTGAAATATCCGAGAAGATCCAGCGCATTGGCAGCAATGGAGAACTTATGAGGCTCCCTTTTCTGTCATTTTTAGGCCATCAGAACGCACCCTTTCTGGTATCCTTTCTCTTTATATCCTTCAATAAGACCTGAATTAAAAGCATCAGGTTTAAGAAAAACCGCTTTCCAGGATCCTTTCACCTTATATCCTTTAATGATATCTGGATTAAAAGCATCAGGCTTCAGAAATCATTTTTTTCTGGTATTGTTTGCCCTCAACATCCTTTCAATGAAGCTGAATTAAATGCTTATTTCAATGGGAGCCACACCACCTGAAGGAGCATTAGCCATTCTTTAAAAATGATATACATTACCTCGTTTTATGGTGGCTTGAGGAATTGTATGATACCTCTACCCCACATTTGAAGTTTGCCTTGTGTAAAGACCACCATTGGTGGCAGTTTCTTAAGTAAAGTAAGTAAACTGCTTATTTATTGCTATTTAAGTCTATGCCGCGCCCTGGGCCTATAGATGAGTGACTGGGATTGCTGTAAAGATCCTATGCCCAGGGGGTTAACGGATGCCTTCCTCTCAGGGAGAGAGTTACCATAAAGTCCAAGGACCAAGGCTCTTTGAAACAATTAACAATATTTATTTCTTCAAAGTCACAAAATGCAGGTGACTAGAAATTGGCAAATTACAGTCAATAGAGTCAGATGGCAAAAATTAGCTTACTCAGTCCCTTTTTGCTCAGTCAGTGGGCAATGGATGTTGATGCCTCTCCTTTTCTTCTCTGGTCAATAACCATGGATGGTTAAAGACCCCAGCTGCTGGATTCCTATAAAAGCGAAGGGAGAGTCCTTCCTATTTGAATCCAGGGCTGGCCGGAGGCGACTGAAGTCCCACACCTTTCTCCAAACCTTCCAATATGCTTGAAATAAGTGAATGGACTCCAGCAATTGTTGTTATTTAAAGGGAAATGGCAGGTCAGGGCTGAAGCACCTGAAGACTCAGCCACATGTCCCTGCAGCGTTGAAATCCCTGGTGGTCACTGAACAAGCAGAGAGGTTTCCTCCTTTTTACAACCTTTAGAATTGGAGGGAAATCCTGAGACACTGATTGGCTGGGACTCTGAGGTGACTTTTGGAGGGAAAAATACTGGGTGATGATTGGAGGAAGGAAACAGAGAGAATGAGCCCCTCCCAACCAGGGAAAAAACAACAACCCAGCCCCCAAATTGCAAAGAGGCCTTGAAACCAAAAACGAGGCCTGTTAATTTAGCACAAGCACATAAAAGTAAGCATACACATTCAATATAAACAGGCCAAGCTTAACGCAGGCCGCAACAAAGTCAAAAAGCAAGCCAAGTCATGCAGAGCTGCGAGCAGCACTGAGAATTTAGATCACCATTCTGTCTCTCTCAGAAGCCTGCTCGCAACAAAAAAAAAATGAAGGCCCAGCTTGGCTAAAAGACACGTCATGGCTTTCTACCATTCTCATTGGCTCAACAGGCAGGGGTCACAGGGAAACTCCTGTGCAGGCACGCAGCTGCCTCTCCGTGTGCCACGTATAGTCAAATAAAATTGAAAGCAGGCATTTTCAGTAGCCATGTTGTCTGTTGCAGCAGAAACAAAATGGTGGCAGAGTCTGTGCCATGACAGCTGGCTGAACCAGTCAGAACCCATTATGTGAACACTTTCTTGATAGCCTAATGTGCAAGGCAAATACAATGTAACACATTAAAAGCTAAGCTTATTGCAGTTGTCATAGGAAGGGGAACTATTAGCATAGGATACTTAAGAGGCCCGGTGATCAGTTGATGAGACACTTATTACCACTGTACCGCGGGCTGTTCCGTGCCGGCTACTGGAACTCATCCCCCACACAGTTGACTCAAATAGACTCCATATACCGCTGTCTCTTTTTGAATGCTCTAAATAAGTAAGCAGCTATCTTATACACTGTTTGAAGGTTTGAGTCCAAGAGGAGGAAGTTAATTTTAAAGGTAGAGGGCCAAAATGTCCTTTTAGATAGTAAATAGCTAAGGTATTTCTCCCTCTCCTCTGCATAAATGGGACAGATCAACAGAATATGGACTAGATCCTCGACTTCTGGTAGGCCGCAGACACAGACTCTGTCCCTATAGGGTATGGCAGCATATCTGCCGGCCCTCACCATAGACTCGAATTGCTCGAACCTAGCTCTAGTTAGGGCAATCCTAAGGTGAGGTAGGAGTGGGCGAGCCAGATACGGGGCAGTGTCAAAGTAGTTGGGTTGTTGGGCTAACCAGTGCATGGATTTAACCCTAGCCAAATGGGCTTGGTCATCTTGGGCACATATGTCGAGTACCCTCTGCTTCACACGGTTCATCATTGAAGTCACTCTGATGTTCGACGGATCCATCTGGAGCCCCTGTAGGTTGAGGTATGTCATTATGCAGCCCCCATGTTTTCTGAGAGGGGACTCTGAATTGCTCCATCAGGCACAACTTGGGCAATCTCGCGTCTTCTAGATTGTTTACCTTGCACCAGTAGTTAATGGCTCTAATTTTCGCTAGGCCTGAGATTTGGGGTCTGCCTAATTCGGACCAGACTGCCGCTGCAGTGGTGCTTTTATTCACCCCCAGGATCTGCCTAAAAAGTTAGTCTGGGTGCGCTCAATAGGGGTGACATTGGTCAGGCCCCAAATTTCTGCGCCATACAACAAGAGAGGCAAAACCTTGGCGGCATAGACTTTAAGAATTGGCAGAAGGAATCCCGGATAGTGGTGGTTAATTAACCTGGTAAGCTGAGATAGCTGGAGGTTAGCTTTGATGGAAAGTGCATGCATATGATCCACCCATGACCCGTTAGCAGAGAAGGTGACCCCAAGGTAAGTATACTTTTTAACTTGTTCGATTGCCTCCTGTCCAAGAGACCACATGTGCTTCCTGTCTCTCCTAGCAAATCTCATCACTTTTGATTTATTTTTGTTGATTGTCAGGTCATTTGCACTGGCGTATGTATTGAGTTTCCTCAACGCCCTTCTCAAGCCTACCTGGGAGAAAGCAATTATGACAAGATCATCCGCGTAAAGACGGGCATGGCGCGGGGGGGGGGGGCTATTTTGGGCCTATGGAGGGAATTCTCATTTAGGAAGTCAGGAAGGTCACTTATAAATAAGTTAAACAATATAGGTGCTAAAATGCAACCCTGTCTGACTCCCTTAGCTATTTTAACTTTGTTGGTGAGCACCCTTTTGCACCTGTTCTAATCTGGATGACATTATCGGAGTGGAGGTTCTGAATCAGGGCTAGTAGTCTGCAATCGATCCCCCGGGATTCCAATTTTTTCAAGAGAATGTCTCTGTTAATGCTGTCAAACGCAACTTTCTTGATAGCAATAGGAAACATTTTAGAAAAAAAGGAGCAAAAGGTTCATTTAAGTAATGTTTCAATTCATGAAACTGGTCTCAGTCTTTCAACTTTGTTGATTACAGAATTACATCATACCTAAGCACTTCACACTCTTAGATTGCATCTACACTGCAGAAATAATGCAGTTTGACACCATGTTAACTGCCACACCTCAATGCTCTGTAATCTTGGGAGTTGTAGTTTTACAAGGTCTTTAGGCTCCTCTGCCAAATACTGGCTTAGCAAACCACAACTCCCAGGATTCCATAGCATCAAACCATGGCAGCTAAAGTGGTGTCAAACTGCATTAATTCTACAGTGTAGATGCACACTCATTCATTTCTCTTCCTAGGTAACTTACCTCTTCATAATATTGCAGTAACTCTCCACAATAATTGGACTATAATAAAAAGTCTTGTCTTTTAAATAATTATGCATGGCAATAAGTGCAAACAATTGTATATACATTATATGAGCAGAAAACATTTCTCTTTCTAAATTCTCATTATAATTCTGTCAGCCGTGATAGTATTATTCTCAATGGGGAAAGTTAAAAATGAAGAAGGGTTTAAACAGCTTACAGAAGAACAGGTTCCATGCTGAGGTGTGAGAAATGGAACAACTGTTTTTCTATTTTGAAATGACATGGCTATCCTTTATAATATAACCATTTGTGGGCTCAGAACCTTGTAAGAAGAATAGTTATTATTATTTCATTATTTTATTAAAACATTTATACCCCGCCTCAAAGCCAAGGATTTCAGGCAGCATGTAATAAGACAGTCTTATTTCGAAATCTATTTCACAAAGTGGTCTAGCAACTCATTCATTAGAAAAGTTCACTTCACACATGCTTAGTGATTTATGTTTTGGAGAGATTGAGATTCTGGTACAGAAATGATGGCCGTAATATTTATCTGAATCTGCACTGCATGAAGTTACCACCTGCATCATGTAATGCTGGTAGTAGTGAAACATTAGTCTTCCACTTCTCTGTTCTCACACCTAACTGGTAAAAAAGAAAGAATACTTTAAAGTGCTTTGCCAGTGACTGAGGTTGGAACATATAACTTTCACAATTTCTACTAGCTCCAATTAGTAGACATATGTACAATAAAAACATATTCCTTCACTTGAACATCGGAATTAAAAAGCACCAGAAACTATGTTTTGAAGTCATAGCTATACACACTTTTACAATTGCATATGGACAAAGATCACGGAACTGTTTTTAAGGTTATGGTGGTAATTCAACATTGGCAGACTGGTCATTAGCAATGTTAATTGCTTGTTGTTGTTGTTGTTGTTTTACAAAACATGACAGCAGAAAACATGAAAACAAACATTATCACTGTCACCCAGCTGAAGTTGGAAATAACCTGAGTACCATGAAATCAATGACAAATTAATGATCTTATCGGACATTTCTGATTGATAATTCTTGCAAGTATTCAAGTACATCAAAGTCTTAGGATTACATCACATGAAAGTGGGGAAAACAGAGAGAAACATCTTCTTTTGTTCCCTATCATCAAGTTCCTGTGCCTTTCCATCTTCAGGGATGGCAGCCATCCCATGTCCTTTCCCCATCTCTCCCTGCTTCTCTCCATCTTCTCTCCATATTATGTTTGTGGAAGTCAGTTAGTGAGCCCCAATACCCCACACTACTCCAGACGACAAATATGTGTCGAGCAAAGTGAGGAAGCATATATTAGCCCTGCTTCTTCTATAGCCCCTTATTCTGGAATGCTATTCTACAAGAGGCACGCTGGCCATTGAATTTTCTTGAGTCCCATCCCCCCCACCTCCCAGTACTAGAATATTTTTTCGCCTAGTCTTTTATAAAAAAAATGAATAAATGAATTACTCCCAAAAGGAAGATGACACTTTCTCTTAGCTTATATCAGTGTTCTGTTCCTATTTGTAAACATCATGTGACCCTCCAGATATTGTTGGATTGCAACTTCCATCATTCAACACCATTGATTTTGCTGCTTAGAGTCACAGTCCCAAAGCATCTGCTCCAAAACTTTGTATTGACTCAGTGTGATACACTGCACACAGCAGTGGAAATTCTCATACATTTGCAAATCTTGTGAGACTTGTGAGAAATAAAACAAGCACAAAGTCAGGTTCACAGGTTTAAGATATTAATAGGTAGGTGAATAAGTAGAAGTATGCATGCAGCTGAAACATGTTTTAGTCAATGGGAAAATGCATTACAAGTTGATGTTAGAAAAATGTATACAAAATAAATGTATTATAAAAAAGACAGGGAAACTTTAGAAGTTTTCCTGCAAGATGAATGAAAGAAGTCTTGTGACTTAACAAAAATGTATGCATTATGAAAAAAATGCACAGAGAAGTTTTCCTGAATGATGAAAGGAGGTCCTGTGACTTGAAAAAAGGTGAGTAAAACAGACAGATAAAACCCAGACAATTACAAATGAATGAATGAAAGGGCCAATGAATATAAAATCAAGAGATTTTTGTAATCCCAATGTATTGGTCTCATCCTATTTGGTTCACTATGTTTTTAATATAGATAGAGCACAAATCAAGCCTTCATCCCAGATAGATGGATAGGTAGGCAGGCAGGCAGATAACCAGTTGTCTGTGATATCTTGTGATGGCCTTTAGCTTCTCTATCTTTTGATCATCTATATAATCACATATACAATAGCAAAAATAATATTGATATTTTGGTTTTTACCAAATAGACTCCACATTCCCATCTAAAGTGTGTAGCTGGAATCTCCTGGTCCTAGAACTATATCAGCTAAGTTGACATTGATTACAAGGATAAAAATACAGTGACAAGGTAAGGCAGCAAAGGATGAGAGTAATGGCAGCAAGAGCTCTATGTCTTCTGTTTCTCAAGTACCTGACTTTTATGAGAGGCCATGGCATCAAGGCAATATGGGAGGGGACTGGTTGGGCAGTTAGATGTCCAGTGGTGTAGGCGGTAGGCATGGTTAGGTCCAGTCGGAATCTTCGTATTTCGGATCAAATTCCTTTTTGAAGTGATTTCGAAGCAATTTGGGAACCCGGAAGTATCATTGCCATTTCGAAGCCACTGTTGCCATCTTTGTTCTGACTCAGGAAGTAAATCGGAAAAGACCCAGCGTTTGAAGGTAAGCAGCAGCAGCTTGCTTGCTGGGATGCGTGCCTCCAACCAATGAGGGGAAATCATGTGAGGAGGGCGAGCCGGGGACGTGAAGGGAAAGGGACTAGGGCAGGCTGCTTGGGTGGGAAAGGTGCCATGCCACCGCTTAGCAAGGGAAAGACAGGGTTGGGAACAAATACTTTCTATGGGTAACCACACAAAATACCACTAAGGAGCCCCCTTTGTCTGTATGAGTTACACACTGTACTTTTAGGAACAAGAAATCTCCATATATATTTTTGTTCAGTCCGTTTAATGTCATATATAGACAACGAAACTATGGCTCCCACAACCACCAAACTTGACAACCGACTGGACCACTACACTAGGTACAGACAACGCCAAAAACACCGGACCTACATACCTTCCAAAACCCCAAAAAAAGATCCCCAAAAAACTGCCAACGGAACTCCCACCCCAGCCTCTCCGCTGCCAGCGAGAACTTTTAGAACGTTGAGGGCCGAGGGAGGGTGGGGGCCGGGAGAAAGAGCGGCCTCCCTTGCTCCTCCTTAGCCCCTCCTCCTCAGTGGCTCCTCCTCTCTCCCCCCACCGCCGCCGCCGCTTGGATCGCGAACGGCGGGGACAAAGACGGAAGGAGCGGCTGAGGAGGAGCAAAGGACCCCCCTCCTCCTCAGCCACTCCTCCTTCCCGCCGCCACAGCTGCCGCTAGGATGGGGGGGGCTCCTTCAAGCAGTCTACACGCAAAACAATCGCCCCAAACACGCACGCCACCCGCACACCAACACAAACATTCACACATTCCTCCCACACATCCTTTCCCCCAAAACAATCACCCCTCTCCTCCTTCAAGCAGTCTACACGCAAAACAATCGCCCCAAACAGGCAGGCCACAAACATTCATCACAAACTTTCCATACCTTCCACAGCATAAGCACGTGCTACTGGAGAGGAGCCCCAGCTGTGGTTGCAGCCATAGCCACCTTCTTTCCTCCCTCTCTCTCTCCGGCAGCGACAGGAGGGGCTCTGCCGGTGCTTTGCCTCATTAAAAAGCCAGGCAGCGCTTTTCCCTCCCTGGTGTGTGTGTGTGTGTGAGAGAGAGAGAGAGGGGGGGGAGGGAGGATATAGAGAGACAGCCACACAGCGCCGGGCCTTGGGAAAGGAGAGCTCCGAGGAGGCAGCAGCACGAAAAGGGCAGAAGAGGAGGAGGAGGAGAGAGAGACAGCGAGAGAAGGCAAAAACAGAGGGAGGGAGGCCACACTCTCTGCACACACACTAAGTCTCTTCATCCCACACACACACTCCCGGAGCACAAGGGAAGGAGGCAGGTGCCAGGGTGGGGGTCATAGGGGTTGCAATCCAACTCACATTACTTGCAAAAGAGCCCAACCTCATTGGCCAGAAAGACACCATCAAAGCCCTCACAACAGATGGCTAACCAATTGGAAGGGAGCCCTAAAGCCCATCCACTCCAACCCTCTCCTTCCCTCCCTCCTTCTTTCCCTTCCTCCATTTCTCTACTTCCCTTCTCCTTCCTTTACTTCTTTCCCTCCTTCCTGTCCTTTTCTCCATCACTCCTCCCTCCCTTTCTTTCCTCCCCCCCCCCTCACCAATTGTATGAGAATAATAATAATGAAGATGATGTATAATAATAAAATAGTAACTCCCATCTTCCTACCTGCCATAAAAAGGGGGGCAGGACTAGATGACCTTTGGGAGTCCCTTTAAAATTAGTCCAATAAAAATAATAATAATGTATAATAATAATGTATAATAATAATGTATAATTATAAAATAGTAACTCTATATTCCTGCCTGGCATAAAGGAGGGGGCTGGACTCGATGAGCTTTGGGAGTCCCAACTGAGAATAATAATAATAAAAATTATAATAGTAAAATAGTAACTCCAATCTTTGTGACTCGCATAAAAAGGAGGGCTGGACTAGATGAGCTTTGGGAGTCCCTTTCAACTGACTCCAAAAATATTAATAATCAATACTAATAAAATAGTAATTCAATATTTCTGCCTCTCATAAAGGAGGGGGCTGGACTAGAAGACCTTTGGGAGTCCCTTCCAACTGAGTCTAATACCACTACTTTCTCAGGACTTCACTTTGGAAACCACCACAGTCAGCCACAGCAAAGCGTGGCCGGGTACAGCTAGTCTCCTATAATCTGCTAATAATTTCCTTGGGGGAAAACAAAACTCTACTTTGGAGCACCCTTTCTCTGCTTGGGTTTTCAAGTTGTACATTTGGAAACAAGAAATCTCCTAATCTAATATTTCCTTGGGGAAACATAAAATCTCACATTTTCTGCTTTGAACTGAAATATATGACAATGTGGACTCAGATAACCCAGTTAAAAGCAGATATTGTGGGATTTTCTGCCTTGTTATTATGGGTTATATGGCTGTGTGGAAGGGCTCTATGAAAAACAAAATAAATGTACTATGAGCCATGCTACTTCAAGAAGACCTGATAAAACCATCTATAAAAGGCACTTAATATTAGCAGAAGGAACGCCCAGGCTTCAGCCTGACTGAGGGGCTCTTCCACTCCAGGCCTACCTTGGCTGTTAATACGGAGGAGGTGATGCACTCGCCAGATGGCTGTGTCACCTCCTCCTCCTCTGCCTTCTCCTCCTCCTCTTCCTCTGCATGGACAGCCGAGGAGGAGGAAAGTTGAAGAAGGCTGAAGACCAGCGTTCCTTCCTTCCTTCACTTTCTTTCCCTTCTATTCCCCCTCCCTTTCTTGTTCCCCTTATCCTTTCCTTTCTTTTTTTCTTTCCTTCCTTCACCCTTTTCCTTTCTTTCACCTCCTTTCCTTTCCTCCCCTCCTTACTCCTATCCTTTCCTCCCCTCCTTACTCCTATCCCTTACTCCTATCCTTTTCTCCTTTCCTTTCTTTTCCTTATTTCATTTACTTTCTTCCTTTCCTTCACCTTCTTCCCTTCCTTTCTTTTATTATTTTCCCAACTCCTTTCTTTTCCTTATGTCTTCCATTCACTTACTTCCCTTCCTTCACCTTCTTTCCTGCCCTTTCTTTCTTCTTTTCCCAACTCATTTCTTTTCCTTATTTTCTTCATTCACTTTCTTCCTTTCCTTCACTTTCTTCCCTTCTTCTTTCCCTTACCCTTTCTTTTCCTTTCTTTACCCTCCCTCCTTCTCTCCCTCCCTTTCTTTTCCTTTCCTTTCCTTCCCCGGTTTTGGGAAATGTCACCTTGAGCCAAAGTTGCCAAATATAGGTGAAAAGGCACCCAAAGCCTGGCCCCAGACAGTCCCCACTTTCTCTCCACCTTTTCAGTCAAGTCTGTCTCCAACCTTGTTAAAGAATTAGGCTGCCTTTTGGTTACTCCTCCATGTATCATTTCGGGGCTGGAAATGTCTCCAGAAAACCCAACGGGGAAGACATTTTGGTGGGTCGAATGGGGCTGGATTTAATGTGGATCACAAGGGGAGAAGCCTGTCCTCGTGTGGGCTCATCTCGCAGGGTTTCATTGACAGCCAAGGCAGGCCTGAAGTGGAAGAGCCTCTCATCAGGCTGAAGCTCGGCAGCGGGAGCCAAGCAGCTCCGGAGGGGCTTCAGCCTGACTGAGGGGCTCTTGCACTCCAGGCCTGCCTCAGCTGTTAATGCGGAGAAGGGGGGGGGGGGAGGAGAAGGCAACAGGCCCTCCAGCAAGTGTATTGCCTTCTCTGCATTTTTCCTACTGCGCATGCATGTCTGCCATTAACAAATTATTCTGAAGTTTTGGAAATTTTGGAAAGTTCCCATTTTTTTCAAAAATAATTTCAGAATTCAATTCCAAATCAAACCACCAGCGCCTCCTACATCCAAAGCGGGGTTTGAACCATTTTTTTAATTAAACAAGCCTAGTAGGCGGTGTCATGAACAGACTGTCTTAAATAAGCCAAGCCCACTGTAGTTAATAATAAAAGTTTATTAACAGCATCACAAACTCAAAAACACACTGATTCACATTGCTAAAACTCAAAAACTCAAGCCGCCTGGGCAAAATAAGGTCCGTTGCAAATTACGTGGATTAAATTTCCGGAAAATCCACAACAGCCGCAAATGCCACAGGAACACAAGAGCAAAGAGCTACACGTCATCAGTCGGGCCGTTGTCGTCACACCAAAGGAAGCAGGCAGTAGAAGGTCGTCACAAAGGGGCAGGCAAGAGCGAATCCCAGAAGCAGTCTCAGGTCAAACTGAAAGAGCAGTCAGCGTCAAGGAATAGTCAGAAACAGTCCAGAGTCAAAACAGGAAACCCAAATAATCTAGCACACAGGGATTTAAAGTCGGTGTAGCCGGTGAAAGAGTACAAGATGCGGATCTCACCAGATATGATACGAGAGTCCAGGAGGTAGTCCAAGGTAGTCCAGAGTTCCACACAGCAAAGCAGTAACACAGGGCAGTGCACAGACAGCCAGTATGACTCCTTGTCAGCTGCAAAGACTCATTATTCTCAAGCCCCCTTTATTCAAAGTTCTTCCTCAGAACTAGATTGAGGTAATTCCCGATCATCCTTTCTCCGAGCCACTATAATTCTTCACATGCTGCCTTTTGCCTTTCACGCCAAGCCCCTCGCATTCTGCGAAGACTTAGATCACCCCAGCATGAAGACTGCTCCTCAGTACTCCAATTCCCATCCCCAGCAAACCCCACAAATGAATCACTGTTGGTAGGTTCTTCACACACATCTCTTATCTGCTGCACTTTGGTCCAATCCATATAGCTGGACACTTCTTCAGAATCCCCATCCCCATCTTCCATAGACTGTTCGCCATCATCACACCCATCATCCCCTGAAAAGCCGGGAAACATATCATCATCACAGGATTCATTAAGTATTTGCCTTATTCTTTTCCTCTCATGTTCCTTATGTGACTCAGACTCGTTTGTAACCCATTTTGCATTCCTAGCCCCAGTCTCCTCTCTCTCAGCCTCAGATTCAGGCTGAACTACAATAGACGGTGATCAAAAATCAGTTTATTGCCACTATAGCAGCCTGACTAATGTCGCCTTTCCCCTGTCAATACAATGCTTATATTTTAAAGAAGCCAAGAGAAAGAGTTAGAGTTATGTCAGCATGGATGCAAGAGTGACGGAAGGACATAGAGTCCTTCATCTTTCTGTTGGAAGGTAAATCCTTTTTAAAAAAAAGATACACCTTTTTATCAGATCTACAAAGCTAGCAGAATTGACAAATCAGTACAACATAGTCATGTCAATCTAACATTTGATCACAAATATAGGATTTTGGGTTCAAGCAAAAGTCAAGCTGAAGGACACAACTTTCACGTGCAATCACTTCCAATGAAGTTGAGAAAGAGCAGTGAGAAGCAGGATACTTTTATGTCTGTTTTTTTCCCTGAATAAATGGCTCTCCAGTTCAGAAAAAGATAAAGTAAGATACAGTGAGGCAACATTATACACTAAAACTGTGCAGAAATATTACATGTTTGAATAACCTAGATTTGTCTTTATAAGAAGAAAGCTCAGGAAAGCTGGTCTCTCTCTGTACCAGCTTCCTTACATATAGGGAAGATGTCCTTCTTTTCATCCCACTAGTAGAGGAAATATGTCAGATTTCATTAAAGGCATGGCCTTTTTTTAATAGCGATACCCACTTTTGCAATGCTCTTCTTCAATACATATATTTATATTGGCATTTCAGTAGCAATATAAGGCGTATTTGTTTATGTGAGCATTTAGAATTAGCAACTGTAACTGAATTTCACATGTACTTGATTCTGTTTCCTGATTGTGATTGGTTTCATCGGATGTATTGTATTTTACAGTTTTAATATTATTGTCTAGTCTGGGAATTTTAGGAAAGGCATAAGATAAAGTGAAATACATACATGCACATTCAAAGAAAAAAACCCCAGTGTTATTAAGTAGTTGTAAGCCTTATTTCTATCAGTGACCAATTTTTTTAAAAAAATTGAATTGCTAGTGAGGGGAGGAAAAACTGTTTCTAGAAAGAACCAAAGCTCAAATGTGAAACAAAGGCATTAAATGGGGAGTTGGAATCATGTTGTCAATGGCTTCTACTCCAGAATTTAGCCAAAGTTATTCAAGTTGCTGGATTCACTTTAAAGGTAGTGTTCAGTAGGCATGAGAAAAAAGTTATGAAAATGAAATGATTCGTAAGAAATTCGTAAGAAATGCTACTTTTGAGTATTTCCGCACCTGGAACGCCAACCAGGAAGTGGACTTTCTTTATAGAACTTCGGGGGCCAGGATTTTCTTAAATGTCGTTATTAGGTCATAAGGGGGGGGGGCACCCTCCTTCTCTCTCACCACCCTCCCGCCTCCCTTGCCAATAAGTATTATGGCAAGGCAAGCCCTAAACTCGCTCCTTCTTTCGGCTGGAAGCCTGGAAAAATGTAAACAGAGAGGAAGTAAATCTGCAAAGGAGGGCACTTTGGATGAAGTGCCCTCCTTTGTGGATTTACTTCTGAGTAAACCTCTCTGTTTACATTTTTTCCAGGCTTCCCTGCCTCTCCTGCCTGCCAGGATCTAAAGCATCAAAGAGTATTGGGGTGAGAAACCAACCTAATGTATAATAAAATGAATGCTACTGTAAGTGCCTAATATTATAAGTAATCAACTGGTCATATACCTACATTCCATGCACATGCAATAATACAGCAGTAATAACAATGGGTATAAGAAGAGGTAAAATTCAAACCGAAGTATTCTGACTGTGGTCCCTCCTCAAACTGCAAAAGGCTCTTCTCTGAGCCGGGAAAAGCCAAAACCCGGGCACAGCGTTTGCTGCCTGGGTGCACACACATACTTATTCTTGGGGGGGGTTTTTGCTGACGAATCTTCTATATGCGCCCGGGTTTCGGCAGCAAAACCCCCCCCCCCCAAAGACTATGTATGTGTGTGCACCCAGGCAGCAAACGCTGTGCCCAGGGTTTTGGCTTTTCCCTGGCTCACAGAGAAGAGCCTTTTGCAGTTTGAGGAGGACCACAGTCAGAATACTTCGGTTTGAATTTTACCTCTTCTTATACCCATTGTTATTACTGCTGTATTATTGCATGTGCATGGAATGTAGGTATATGACCAGTTGGATTACTTATAATATTAGGCACTTACAGTAGCATTCATTCTATTATACATTAGGTTGGTTTCTCACCCCAATACTCTTTGATGCTTTAGATCCTGGCAGGGCAGGAGGAGTGGACGGCTCTCCCTGCCCCTCCTGCCTGCCAGGATCTAAAGCCTTGAAGAGGCTTCATGAGGGGCCAACTTCAGCCCTCCAGGTGTTTTGGACTTCAACTCCCACCATTCCTCACAGCCTCAGGCCTCTTCCTTTTCCTCTCAGCCTGGGCAAACTTGGGCCCTTGCTCCCTCAGGATCGGGTGTGAGAGAGGCAGCGAGGAGCGAGGGGGCTCCTCCTCCTTTTTTGCTGCTTCCAAGAATAGAATACCCCCCTCCCTCCCTTCCTCCTTCCTATTTGGAGAGTCCCATCTAGAATTCAGTGTGATTTATTCAAGTTTTGGCTTAGAACTCCCAGAAATCCCAGCCAATTTACCAGCTGTTAGGATTTCTGGGAGTTGTAGGCCAAAACCATCTGGAATGCGCATGCGCTGGCATACGAACTACTAACGAATTTCGTTAGTAATTAAGTTACATTTTAGAAATTTTTGGAAATTTTTTTGTAAGTCTTTCTTTTACTAATCAAAAAAATCCCCCCCCCCCATTTGATTTTAGAATCACCATTTTTGGGTTCGAAACCATGCCTAGTGTTCAGCACAGCAGCTAGTTACTTTAAAGATAATTAAAATGCATACTAGGTTCATCATTCTATTGATATAAATCCACTAGCTACCAGGTATTGGAGAGAGAATGGGGTGATCTAGGATGATGATGATGATGATTATTATTATTATTAAACCTGCCTCCATCTCCCCAAAGGGGACTCAGGGTGGCTAACATAAGGCCTAGCCCAAAACAATACAACACAATAGAACACAAAACAGCAAGAAAAAAATCACAACAAAATATATTAAATGACAAATAAAATAAACAGTATAACATCACATAGTAAAATCAACACGCGGGCGGGCCAGATGTATGGAATAATATGTCAGAAAAGTTAAAAACCCTGGGTGTGATAGGAGCACAAAGTGTATTTGTAAGAAAAGAGCCCAAAAAGGAGGAGCAGTGGGGTTAGGCCTTTATAAAGGGGGAGCTGCTTTATCATGAGGACAAACTGGAGATGGGAACAAACGATGGGTTGGATGGTCACTCTCCGAAGGCACATCGGATGAGCCAGGTTTTTTAGCTCTTTCTTGAAGCCTACTAGGGTAGGGGTTTGTCTAATCTCCCCAGGTAGTGAGTTCCAAAGGCAGGGGGCCACAGCGGAGAAAGCTCTCTCCCTCGTACCCACAAGTCGAGCCTGTGATAGAGGAAGAGGTGAAAGAAAGGCCTCTCCGGAGGATTGAAGAGATCGTGCAGGATGCTTGCCTTGTGGTACTTCTAATTAAAGTTCAAACCCTGATTTAGCTTGCAGGGTTGTGGTAAGGATAAAATGATGCAGGAATGGTAAGCCCAGAGATCTTATTTCTTACTATTAGAAAGTAAGGCATAAACTACTGGCCTCCAATCACCAGACCTTTGTTCTTTCACCAAGATAGAAAGTCAACATGGAGTTCTTTGCAGCAAAAATGCCAGTTGTGATTGAAGCTTTCCTGCTAGTTTCATTTTGGGTATGTTTTGTTTATTGTTACATACATTTATTTTTCCCCCTTTTGAAAAAAATTACTAACAGCCATGTCTGTGAAACATTTAAGATGTGTAATTAAATTGGCTGGAATCCAGGTGTTCCAGATTAACCGGCTTGTAGACTGTGTTGTTTTAGTTCTAACGATGCTGAATGGATTTAACTTGAACAAGTTGTGATGTTTATCTGGATTTCTGCTTTTCAGAGTCATTGAGAAGTGCTCTGGGACCACAGCAGCTGGATAGAATATATGGCTCATAAATGGTACACTGACAGCAATTGTGAGGTGTTCATCTTTTGCTGGTTGAATGCAAGCGTCTTCCTCTGTGAGTGAAATGTTGGGATTCCTGAATACTAATGACAGCATTGTCATTATTTGTTGTTTATAACACAGAGAATTCGTGACATTATTCTGAGTAGTTATCCAATAAGAGACTCTACCAATTGAAGAATATTTATAGAAATGGAGTTATAAGGCATATATTCTTCACCAAGAAACTCCTGTGAATTGTAGAAAATCATTCTCAATCATCAGAGTGCATTATGTCAGATGTGTGGTGGTATATTATGCTTAATAAGGCCAATAAGTTTATTTTAGATCAAATTAATATTTGAAACTGGAAGAAACAGAATTACTAAGATAATAAAAACAATGGTGTTACATAATATATAATTTGGTTTTATCATGACAACAGATAGTAATAATCTTTGTATATATAAATTGTAGAATGAATCTTATGTGGGCGTTTAAAGTGGTATTCTGAAGAAAAAATTGCAGAAAATATATTTTGTGTATCAAAGGTGGTAGTTATTGCTTCCTCCAATATGAGTGTAAATACAAATACTAGTTTTAAGGAAGACTGAAGTAATTCCTATTCAGTATAATGGTAATACCTCCAGTTTTGTACCTCCTCACAGCCTACAATTTGCTATTTACTGTGTGCATTTAAGAATAATGTTTTTTCCTCATTCTTCCTAGGGAACATTAAACCTGCCTATTACAAAGAACTCCTGCTAGTATAAACAGAATTCAGTCACCAACCTTTTCTAGGACATGTGAAAATCCAATAATGTCTTTCTGTGAGTCATCATGCAGTTCCCTTAGAGCCCAATTTTGCAAGCTGCCAAACACTTTAAAATGGATACGAAGCTGCTTAATGTGCCTTTGTTTTAGGAAAGGTTACTGTAAATGGAAACCATGGCACACCTATCTTGCTCCAACTTTTGTAACATAGACTAGTGAAGAAACAAGTCTTTGGAGGATAACCAGGACGTGAGACACCATTTTGGCAACTGGAGGATTAAATATGGGTGTAGTAAACTGGACTAAACAAACAAACAAACAAAAAACCCAGGAATTACAAAAACAGATACTCTGATGACTGTGGAATGAGGGTTTGTCTGATGGAACTAGTTGATGAGGAGGAATATCAAGGCACAGGCCTTGTTCTGGAGCTAGATAAATGCAAGGAATGGCTTGAATGTCTAAAGTAAATGTACTATATAAGGCTACCATAACCTTATATAGTACAAGTATTCTCACTTATCTGGAGGTTGGAACATGTTTGGATACGACAGCAATCTTGTTAAAAGAGACCAGTTCAACTTGGATTGGTTTTTTGCTTTCTACAGATGGAAATATTTTGCCAAGTTGTTAGGTAAGAAAGATTCTTAGCTGTAAATAGGACTTTGAAGAGCTTTGAAAACTACAGCAATCTTGCCTCTAATTGTGACTGTCATTCATTTAGCATAGCTCTTAAAATCTATATTCCTCTTCACTTCCCTGTTATAATTAATCAGATTTTATTTTCAAGTGGCATTAAACTTCCTTTCGAATTAATTCAGACAGATTACTCAACTGTTATGCTTCTCAGGTGTTTGCTGTGGAGAAGTCAATCCACAATATTATTCTTCACATGCAACAATGTTGTTAACATTTTAGTTTAAAACATACAATATGAATGAGTTCTTCTTTAACTTCAACACTTCATAAAGCACATTCATTGTTCAAGAGAGAAGTGTGACATTTTATGAGACGAGTATTGGAATTTTTTAAAGCACTAAGTGAAATAATTATCCCTTAACAGAATCAAGCACCGAATAATTCCACAGATTAGAAGTGGATCATATAAACCTGAAAAATGAGATGGATTTCAACTGATACTGAAGATGGTTTCTCTGAGCTCATTCCAGGGAAACTATATAAGATAGAACCAGGTGGATGGTTAATTGACAGATTTTCTGCACAATTTACATGTCAAGTGTCTGATAGGCTGCCTCAGTAATTGTCTACTAATATACATTGCTCCTTACTAAGAGGAAGAAGAAAAATGTTTGACATTACAGATTTCAAAACTTCCCATCTCTTCACCTCTCTCTCTCCTTTCCTCCCTCCCCTTTCTCCGACTTTGCTTCCAGACAACAAGGCTTTTACTGGAAAGATCTACTTCCCCAAATATGAATATAGTTTCTTGCATTTTCTAATATCTCTGCATTTCACCTGTTAGAGCCACATATATTTCCGTCAGGTCATTAGACATTATATAACAACATAACACTGGAAATCACATGGCAAATTCCCCTATTCTATATGTGAACAAGATTTTTTTGGCTAAATCTACCTTTTCTAACCGTGTCACTAATAATGTTATTGATATAATTGTTTGTCCTTGTAACTTACTTTATGTAAGTTACATTAGTAGATCTTTAAGGACTAGAATTGCCAAATACCAAATGTAGAATTCCCCCCAATTTACCTCTCCCCCAATTTACCCAATTTACCTCTGTAAGCCACTAGGCCAGTATTTCTCAATCTGGGGATTGGGACCCCTGGGGGGATCATGAGGGGGTGTCAGAGGGGTTGCCAAAGACCACCAGAAAACACAGTATTTTATGTTGGTCATGGGGTTCTGTGTGGGAAGTTTGCCCCAATTGGTGTGGTTCAAAAATGGTCTTTGATTGTAGGTGAACTATAAATCCCAGTAACGAAAAAGGTCTATTTTCCCCACATTTGGGCACATTTGGACATATTTAGTATTTGTGCCAAGTTTGGTCCAGATCCATCATAGTTTGAGTCCATTGTGCTTTCTGGGTTTAGGTGAACTACAACTAAAATTCAAGGTCATTGCCCACCAAACTCTTCCAGTATTTTCTGTTGGTCATGGGAGTTCTCTGTGCCAAGTTTGGATCAATTCCATTGTTGGTGGAGTTCAGAATGCTCTTTGATTTTAGGTCTACAACTACAACTCCCAAATGACAAAATCAACCACGCCCCCCAACCCCACCAGTATTGAAATATGGACGTATTGGGTATTTGTATCAATTTTGGTCCAGTCAATGAAAATACATCCTGCATATCAGATATTTATATTATGATTCTAAACAGAAGGAAACTTACAGTTATGAAGTGGCAACAAAAATAATTTTATGGTCGGGGGTCACCACAACATGAGGACTGTATTATGGTGTTGTGTCATTAGGAAGATTTGGAAACACTGCAGATGGTAGTGAGTGGCTATACACACTTTAAGGGGCTTGCCCACAACATTGTGTGACCTCATGGACAGCAACTGGAACACCTTCATACTGCACTAATTATTCAAGTCAAAATGCACAGCAATTAGTATTGGTTTATTGAAGCAAAAAATCTAAGCATTCTTGCAGATAATAAGCAAGGAGATACAAACTTTCGGTATGTTCCAAGTGAAATTTCTGATGGATAAAAGATAAAGGCAAGTGGCATATCTATAAGTGCAGGGCTTTGTATAATCTTGCATGATAATTGTTAACACAAACTACTATAAAGTATCTGTAGAAAGATGATCCACATTGAAGGGTGTCAGAGATCATGGGGTTGGATTCATGGGTGCAAGATTAGAGGGATAAGGATATGTTAATGTATAATAGCTATACAGCTAATATCAATTTTTCACATGTTTGACTAATGTTTGCTATATATTGTTTTGTAAACTCGATTGTCTTTTGTACATTGTTCTTTTCTTCTTTTTTCTTTTTTCCTTTCTTTTTTCTTTTCTGATTGTTTGCTCTATTTCTTATATACACAATAAAACAATTAAAATTTTACCCAGGTGATTGCAGTAGCAGTGGACCGAGAAAATTTTCTTTGTTTGGTTTTTAAAGTATTCCAACTCCCTGGCAATTTTTGTTCACTGTTACAACAACTTTCCTGGCTCGCTAATTCCACATTTCAATAGAAGGGACAGAACAGAATAGACAATTAGCCATATCAGACCTTTGGATACCTGCATAGACACGAGGATGGGATTCCTTCTAAAGCTAAACCCACGTCTGCAAAATAATTCATTCTTATTTCAATCCGAGTACCATTTGAATATTTTTCAGACTGGAAATATTTTTTCAGACACCTGAGGACTAAATTTCAATAAAAATGTTTTGGAATGAAATTAGCTCAAAATACATATTGTTGAGGAAAAATGGATGAGTGTCATGAAGAAAATTATGTATTTTCAACAGACTGATGTAGACTACAACCTCATACACTCTTGCATCTCTGAGAATTATTTCTGAATAGATAGCTATATACTGGCCTTGGTAATTTAAATGGAAATTGTGCTTGTAGAGACAGGCTCTAATCTTTTCCCTGCCACACGGAGATGCACAAACACTCACCCTCTTCTTCTTTCCCCACCTCTTTCTCTCTCACACATAGTTCTTCCTGTGTTTCATACATTTTCCCACTTTTCTTGCACAGAGACAGACATACACTCTTCCCTGTATCTTTCTCACACAAAGAGAAATACACAAAATATACCAAACTATCTGTAGTCATTCCCTCACAGTTTGTGCAGCTTTCAGGGATTTCATAACAGGCAATAAAATATCGGTTACTGGCATTTCCAATGGAAAAAAATGATGAGATAACAGATTATGAATAAGATATCTACTGGACATATAGTATGGTCATTTCCAGTCCAATGAAGCAATGTTTGGTTAGATAGACAGTCAAGATTGCATAAGTCAGTTCCCAGTGTTCCTATGAAAAGTACTTTCATGTGTGCAAAGGCGATAGCACTGCTCAATCTCTAATCCTGTGCTTTTCTTTCCATCAGATAGCTTCTCCGCTGTCTTCCCTTGGGCATATTTTTGGAGTAGGTTGACTCATTTCCACAGTGATGATCAAAGTTCAAACACAAGACATTCTTGCTGAATGCACCTTGGAAAAAAATCATGGCAGTCACTTCTTCATGAGCTAATTTCTATGTTATGGGCTAGTTTATATGTATTTCAGACCATGGAAAAGGGTTTTATTTTGATAGTATTGAACCCAGATATATCCAAGCTAGCTGGACTAAGAAGGGTTCTGGATTTATAGCCCTTTCATGGATATCCAAAAATTTAGATGCTCAAGACACATGATATATAATGATGTAGTAAATTGTGTCACTTATATAAAATAGCCAAATCAAGGATTGCTTTGGGGGATTTTTAAAAACATATATTTTCAAGCCACGGCTGGTGAAATTGGCAGATGAATCCCATTTTGAAAGAAAGGTTAGGGTATAATTCCAATAAATAAAAATGAAGAGTGAACTGTATTTCTGAATTTACATTCTTCATTTTTGTCATTTAGTGCAAGCATCTGACCAGCTGGCTGCAGTCCTATTTCAATATGTTATTCTCATTTTTTTCTGGCCTCTCTTAGTACCCCATACTCAGTCATGTTCACTGACTGAGATTTCCCAGGACAGGAACAGAATGTCACTGAATCAGTATCTCTTTTTAATGTATTTTGATGTTAGCCTTGCTCTCCCCTCAGAGATTTCATGAAACTGTGTCTGAAATATTTTCAAAGCTAATTTTCCCCTATATTAGATTTGGACTGACAGCCTTTTGGGAAGTTCTGTCATAGACATACAACCACATAAAGTTGAATTGCACCTTTGCTCAATGCTTGTATTCTCAAGGGTGGAATGGAGGCATAACTGCACCATCAGAACCATTGTGAAAGGGGAGCTGGCAATATGACATCTGTTAAATAGTCCCAATTCACAATGTGCCCCAATGTACAACTTTTCTGTTATGAAACAATCCTGATGCACAATGGGGACATCTTGTGTGGTGCCATCGAGACTCCTCTGCCATGGGGACATCTTGTGTGGTGCCACATTATGCATAATGACAATTCAGAAGTCAGAAAGTGATATCTCTCAAACTCTGATTTCCACCAATGTGGGACTAAATATAGACTACACACAAATGATTCAAGTTGCATTGTTGGTCATAAGAAACTACTAGATTTGAAACACTAAATTCTAGAACACCCTGATTATAAACTTTATTCTGTGATATAATACCAACTTTGTCAAAACCACTAATTGCTCCCCTCTTTTTTCTTATCTTGCATATTTGGTGGCATCAGAAGGTAATTGATTGAATCTAAAATTCCAATATATGTATTCAAAAATGTATTGATCACCAGCAGTTTTGGAACTAATCAAAGAATTGGCTAATCTGGTGGAGAAATCAACTCTAAGGATGCATTTCACAATTGCCTTGGAATATACAATATGAGATATTCTTGATATAATTAAATTCCAAATTTCATTAGAGAAATTTATCTGAATGTTGGCATACACAAGGGATGCATCTACACTGCAGAATCAATGCAATTTGATCCCACTTCAACTGCCATGACTCAGTGCTATGAAATATTGGGACTTGTAGTTAGGTTACATTCATTTTTGGGTGGTTTTATACTGCCATTTAATGTTTTGTGGGCTTTGCCTTTGTCCATACTTAACTTTTAATGCAGCTGCACCCTGGGTTTTAAAAAGCAGGAAGGTCTGGATCCTGGAGCAGAATCCAGACCTTTTCTTGTGCTAGGCCAATGGAGATAGTGATCCTGGATCCCTATGCCGGATCATGGATCACTGTCCCCAGAGGCATTGTGTCCCCCCAAGCTCAGATAGCCTGGGAGATGAGGTGGCTGTCCCTCCCACCCCCGAACATCCCAATATAGCTCCCACAAAACAGAAAATCACATTTTATCTTGAATACTGAGCTGTGTACTTACTAGTCCTGTAAAGTGACTGAGCAAGGCTGGGGGTTCACTAGGAGTGCTGTGTGTGTGTGTGTGTGTGTGTGTGTGTAGAATATACACAAAAGGACATAGACAATGTGCTATATAAAATATAATATATCAATCAAGGTGAGGGCTAAGAAGCCTACTTCATATGGATGTAATTATGTGGGATGACACCCTTGAATTGATATTGTACTCCTGTGATGCTGAGCATTTCGCGTTGTTAAATATTGCCACTTGACAAAGCCCTGCAGCTCAACCGTTGCAGCCCTCCACGTCTATCCATCATGGGCTTGGCTGCCTAACCACCTGCAGTGAGATCGTTACACCTTGGCCCCTACGGGATCACCTTATTGCCATACACGGCATTACCATATTGTGCCGGGGACTTCCATTCCGGATCTTTCACAGCGAGAGCGACCTCCTTCTTCCCCTGTCGTGCACTCCCCTCCCCTTAGTTGTGGTTTTGAGGGAAGAGCATCATTCGGACTGTGGGATTTACCCATGAAGGGACATTATTGACTCGTGAGTAAGCTCACCGCATCACTGTGGAATTCAGCCCTTCCCCGTCGCACACCCATGCTCCTTTATATTCTCTAGTAGCTGGTATTGTTTGTGTACGACTCGCTGCTCATATTTACTATGCATGTATGTACTATTGTATTCTATGACATATGAAGTAGGCTTCTTAGCCTTCACCTTGATTGATATATTATATTTTATATAGCACATTGCCTATGTCCTTTTGTGTATATTGTTTACTAAGTCAGCACATGTGTTTAGCATTTTGTGTGTGCAGAATCCCAGTCATGTTGAACCCGTTTCAATACAGCTGGCTAAGTGGCTATAGGGCTGGCGTTTCACTACAAAGGCAGTTGACACCGGCAGCACTCCTTTATGGCCATAATGCAGACCTGAATCAGTATGTTTCATAATGGTTTGGAGATGAATTATGAACCATTCTTTGGCAGAGAATACTAAAGGTTTTGTAAAACTACAATGCTTCTGATTAGGTAGCATTGAGCCATGCAATTAAAGGGGATCTGACTGCATTAATTCTAGACTATAGATGGACTCAAGTTTAGCAGCAAGTGATAATATGCCTAAGTTGTATTCAATCCATGGTATTTACAGGTGAGAAATATTTATGTCCCTGAGCACAAATTGCTATTATAACTAATCTGTGACTCCTCTTATGTACTATTATATATAAATATAGTTTAAATCTGTAGCTATAAAGAATATGTTATTTTTTAAAAGATGGTTTAGTGGGAAAATTTAGCAGATGAAAGTCTTCAGGTTTTCAGAATTTTATTGAACATTGTTAAATTTCACATAAAAGCTTTAAAACAGTTGACATTAATTTTCATGTAGTGGTCCACTGCTTGGATTGGCCAAAGTTCAGAAATAAATTTCTAACTTGTTGTTTTCAAGATTAAAAGAGAACACCTCTACTGGAAACTTATTTTAAAAACATCTAGAACAAAGAAATCAAAATATATTAATCATATGTGAACCGAAATATAATTTTTATCATTGTTGATACCAAATTAATGTCAGATTAAAATGGTTCAGAAGTCACAATTTTTTTTGGAATTTTATATTGGCACCACCTGTATGTGTATTCTTAAATGTGTATAAGGAGGTTTCAATAATTTATGGCATAATGCCTTTTCTCCTTCTATACAGTAAGAGGCAAATGGAACCCAGTTATAGCTCTTTCCCCCAATCCAACTGGTCATGAATTGGATTTTGAATGGTTGTCATTGGGAAACCAGGAAAAGGAAGTTTTATGTGCATTCCAACATCAAATGGGATTTCTAGGTGTTATTTAATTAAGTAATTGACTCATAGTTTAGATTAAATCAAATTAGAGACTTTGCCTATAACCTAAATGTATTCTAGTCAAGAACAGAGCCCATAGCAACATTGTTATGGGATTGGCTGACTGCATGTCTGACTTCTTGCATAACCACTGTTTACTCCTCTATAGTTCATCTACACTGTAGATGAACTATAGAATGTAGTTTGACCCCACTTTAACTGCCATGGCTCAATGCTAAGTTATACTGAGATTTCTAGTTTGGGGAAGCACCAACACTCTTTGGCAGAGAAGGGTCAAGACCTTGTAAATCTACAATTCCCAGGATTCCATTGAGCCATGCCAGTTCAAGTGGTGTCAAACTACATTCTTTCTACAGTGTAGATCAGGCCTGCGCAAACTTGGGTCCTCCAGGTGTTTTTGACATCAACTGCCACAATTCTTAATAGCTGGCAGTTAGGAATTGTGGGAGTTGAAGTCAAAACACTTGGAGGGCCCAAGTTTGTCCAGGCCTTGTGTAGATGCATGCTTTGAAAAAGATGTTTAGCTGTGTTTGCAAGTTTAACTATGAATAATTCTCACTCTTAAACTACATTTCTACTTTATGGCAACTTACTCATCTTATATCCCTTGAGTTAAACATTTTTTAAAGATCAGGATATGGTCCATGAATTTGTGTGCAGACTCCCTGGCATGAAGCACCCTGATATAATAATCCTATTAAAAAGATCATAAGTCTTCTTAATTACATAAAACCAGAATTGTCTTACAGGGAACAACCGGTTGATATGTTCCTCACAGCACAGCTTTGGGAACTTCTATTCGCTTCAATTAGCTTTGTACAAAGGATCTTCCCAATGGGATGTATCCCCTGTTAAATGTTTTATGAGGGGTGCCATTTGGATTTTTTAAAGCCACATGTCATGCAAAAGGATAGTGTGTCTTTGAAAGGGTTGCCGGGTTGGGCATATATTTGAACATTGTGTCATCAGTGCTAAGGAAAGTGCTAAGGGTGCATTTACACTGTATAATTAATGAAGTTACCATTGAACTATTTCCTCCAAAGACTTTGCCAAAATCACAATGCATGCTGCAGGTTTGCCAAATACACATAAACATATAAAATGTGTGGCATACAGATGATCCCTGAGTAACACAAAAGTAAGATAACCATCTTCCATCACTGTAAAGACCTATACATTCCGATTTAATTTTACATGGTATCAGAATGATGAAATCTCAGACTGTTTCTCCAAAGGTTGAAGGGTATCACCTTAGTCCATTCTGTCACCTCATCACTTGTGCATGGCTTTGCTCTTGGGAATTGTGAGAAATGCTAGAAAACTCTTAATATTCTTTGAGTATGCTGTGTATGTGTGTGTTGTTTGAAACATGAGAGAGTTTACAGACACATTATATACATAAACCCTTATGATTTTGGAATGACACTTCTCAGATAGAATGGCCAGTCAATCTCGCAGCGTGATGGAAAACAGATGTAAGATTAGGATGCAAAGTAGTTTTCCAGATACTTGGTCTCAGCATGCCATACAACCCAGCCCCAGAGTTAACCAGCCAAGTGCTGACACATGTCTTACAGCAAAATATCACTCACAGCCACAGTTCAAAGGGCCTGCTACCCTCCAGGGCAATTAATACGGCATCACGTTCAATGGTGCTTGAATCAAATCCATTGAAGTCTCAGGAGAGGAATAAAGAAACAGTCTCCGAGCTCAGACAAGAGCAGCATGCAGCAGTAGTCGCAGATTTGTTCTTTCAAAAGATGGCCTGTCCGGGAGAAAAAAGTCTTGCCGAAAAGTATGTGTTTAGGAGTTTTAAAAGAAAAAATTAATGCGTTTTTTAAAATGTTCTTATCTTTGTGTCTTTTTACTTGGTTGTTATTCATTAATTACCCCAAGAGTCTTCAGTGGCTGGGAAATACTTTAAGTGAATCAGTGCCTATATAGATAAATAATACACATGTGAAGTACATATCTCTTTCTTCCCACCCTAATTTCCCAGTACAGTGCCAAATGAGTGAAGGTTTGGACATCAGTAGTATCAAACTTGTGATGCTGTCACACTTTGTTTATAGTAAGCAGATAATTCTAAAGTCCAAAGCATGCAAGTACAACCAGAGTACTTAGCCAGTAAAATGTCTGCTTTGTTTTACTTGGCATAATTTATCTCAAGGAAAGTTGGCTACAGTATGGATGTTAAATTCTGTAATCTACATTTAGTCCTGTATACTATCCACATGTGTTTGTCACATAATTTCTTCTGTTGGTGAGTGTGTGTGTGGACACATGAGAGGATCTCAAGGTCTCTGTGAAGAACAGCCACAAGAATCATTAACCAAATATCAGTTTTAGTCAGAATATCCAGTGGTTAACAGATGGTAGATGCCCATTCTAACATTTCACAGACAAAACATTTGAGGCCAAGCAACATCAAAGTGTAGTTAGGATGGCAAAATTTATCAATGAGAAAAAGCAGACTTAGCTAGGAAAAGGCTGCAGCAATGTGCTTTTCTTGAAGGGAAGGAAGGGAAAGATTTCAGATCTCCTCTCCCTGTCCTGCTGATTTACCTGAATCACAATTACCCTCACAATCTGGATTTAAATTAATGGAAGTAAATTGAGGACAAAGGAGGAAAGGACAAATGGCATTTTAAAAGTATTTTTAAAAATAGGATGACATGACTTTTCATATATTATCATTGGGCAACATTATATAGTCAAAACCCACTATGAAGAGGAATGAAAACGAAACTCCCCCCCCTTTTCTCCTATACCCCATTATCTCACACCTCCTCCTTCACTTCCCTCACCCCTCTTTCCTAGTCTTACGCCATCCCCTTGTGATCCTGCCCCTTTTTCTCTTCCCGTATCTTTCCTCCCCTTCTTTTATCAGTAGCCCCACTCCACAGATTAGAATTTTACCGATCTATGTAAAAAAAAACCCCTTTAATAAAAAATTAATATAAAAAAGGAAAAAAATAACATGACAGAGGTTAATCAGAATTGTCGCTGCTAGACCAGGAAAACTGGACAGCATGATGTCAGCATTTGCAGTCTAAATAGCACCTGGGTGGCTGCCTTTTGCCACCCCTGCTCTAGGCTGTGCTGTTGATAGTCTTGCTTCTTTCTTAACATGGACACCAAGTGGGTGAGCTTACAAGCATGAAAGGTGACACTGGACATACTGTGCCAGTGGCAAACTGCCATATAGTTACAATGCTACTCCATATCCACACAACCAATATCTGTATTTTCATTTTTTCCCAACAAAACGTGTGTTCTAGTGTGCCTCTATAATATTCTTGGACAAGAATTCCTTTATTTCAATAGGTTTTGCTATTATCCACACTTTTGTATTTTCATGTGAAGTCTAAGAATGTATCCCCTGAAAATTGGAGGATCATGCTATATACTATTTCTCTGTCGTGCTTCATTTTGGAGTTAAAACAGACAATCTAGGAAAGGACTGTACTTATTGCTGAGCATGTAAATGGCATCATGTTCAATCTCTGAAATTCCAGAGAACTGCTAGTCAATGTAGATAATACTGAGCTAGATAAACCAGTCCAGAGTTTGGAAAAGTTGAATTTTGAAATAAAATTCCTAGAATCTTCCAGTCAGATGGCAAACAGGTAATGGGAACTGGAATCCAAAAGGGTAATATACTCTGTGTGATTTCCACTGTGATTCTATATGGAGAATTTTCCAGCATACATTGCTTCTTTTGAGGTAAGCTGGGAACCATGATTTCAGTTTACACAGTATTATCTCTACTATAATACTTCTTTGTCATATGAATGTTTAAAATAAGCATGATTTATTTCCTGTACATTCAGAGCTTATAAACCATTTCCATATCTGCTTTTGAACTGTTGTAGCTGTTTCTTTAGTGTGTTACATGTATGTTCTGTGCATTTTTCCAAGTGAATTTTTCAGGACACACACCAATGTTAAATCCAGTGCACATACATATTTGTGTGCTGTCAAATTGAATCCAATTCACTTTGGCACCTGCAATATGTAGGAGACCATCTGTTTAACCCACCTGTGTCTACATTTGTTCATTGCTTGAATGAACCTGATTATTCTTGTGTGTTTTCTTTCTACTTTGTAGATTGTTCAGAACACCTGGGGTCCTGTTTTTCACCTATGCACAACAGGTTTTTTTGCCTTATGCTTTTCAATTATCAATGAGTTTAAAGTAGGATCACAGTACTCTACCATATTGTACATTCAATGATAATATGCTTAATTGAACTCTGATTGTGTTGTTATATGTCTTCATGTTGATTCTGAGTTATGGTAACCCCATCATACAATTCTCTTGGCAGGATTTATTCAGAGGAGGCTTGCCATTGCTTTCCTTTAAGACTTAAACATTTACTGGTTGCTTCTCAAGCTCACTGAGAACTCATTTACACTGAGTAGTTTAGCCTGGTGTAAATCGTATATGAAACAAATCTGGATCCAGCACATATCTGAAGTAATTGTCTAGACTTAAACTTTCCCACCCAGGACCACTTTTGGTCTGGGAATTTTTAAAATAATAATATTATTACACAGTATAATAATTATTATTACACATTATTATTATTACACAATTATTATTATTATTATTATTATTATTATACATCACACAGTCCTAGACGCTTGGGATTTTTTGATACAAAATCCAACATATAGATCATTTGCTGTGACATACTGTGGTTTTGTGTCAGTATAATTTGATTTTATTTCTAACTCGCTTTCCCTCATGGTTTGAGGTGGGTTACAGAATAATTAAAACACATAACATTATAAAAATGCCACAAATGCTCATATTAAAATGTATTTCTATGAAAGATACTAGGCCTGTTTGATTTTTAAAAATGGTTCAAAACTTGTTTTGGATGTAGGAAGCGCTGGCGATTTGATTTTGAAATGATTTCCTTTTTTTCTGGAAAAAAGTCAAACATTTCCAAAATTTCTGAAATTTTGGAATCGCTTTGTTAATGGCAGACATGCTGGTGCAGTAGGGGAGAAACAACACTGGCACTGGGGAAACTTCAGGGGATTGTCCCTCCCTCATTTTTAGACCAATTGTGATGAAACTGTGGTAGAACACATGGATCCATGGATTTTTGGCAAATTTTCAAAGTTTGTATAAAAAGTTTTTATAGACTGCCCCAGCTTAAATACAAGTTCTGACAAGGTTTTACTGCAGGACTCAGGGAGAGAGCACTGGTCTCATAAGCAGAAGCACCATGGGTTCAATCCCCTGCCAAGGAAATTTTTTCATTTTTTAAAAAAGTATTTTTTAAATAATAAAGGAAATATGTTCCTGGTTTGAATTTTGAAAGTGTTTTTCCTGTTTCTTTGTGTGGTCTTTACTTTGAAAGTAGTTGTTCTACTCCAGATAGTTGTTCTTCTCCTGGTTAAAAATAGAGTTAAAACATAATAAATACAATTTAAATGCATTTTAAAGACAATCTCACCCCAAATTGCAGCATGCCCACTATCCTTCTCCAAATGCTGGCAGAGAAAGGTTTTGAACTGCTTGCAGAAGGCCAGCAGTGATGGTGCCATCTTGGTCTCTCTTGGGTGGGAGTTCCACAGATTTCGAAGGCTTCTTGAAATTTGGAGATAATCAGATTGGCCTAAATTGGGGTTGGAGCTACGTTTTTGGATTTACATTAACACCACCTAACTATGGTTTAATGCTTTGGAATCAAGGCAGTTGTGTGTGTGCGCGTGTTTTGAGGCTTATATTGTAGATAGACATAATTGATAAATATTATTGGTTATTGAGTATTCAACAACAAATGGCACTATGCCAGTTATCATTGTGCTTAGTAATGTGATTTACCTCCAGGTAGACCAATACAGGATGGCTTGTAAATTTTTATTTTGTCATGTGATCTGTTCAAGTCTGTGTTGCCTAGCAATATCCATAAATATCCCATCCTGATTGTTCTATCATAGAATTTCTCCAAGACACAAAAATAGCAAATCCCAACCTTGAACAACCAGGAAACTCAAAGAACGACCTTGACTCTATCACTGTCTCTTGATCTAACCCCATTCAAATATTGGAGAAGGGTGGGGAGGGTAGCCTGAATTCTGTTGGCAGGCTTAGAGTAGACACATTATGTCAATTGAAATTACATAAGTGTTTGCTCACAATTTAATAATCAACAGGATTCAGACAATGTTGTGTGAGAGAGATTTGTGTTTTCATGAGATCTTTAGAGCAATTGTGAGATCTAAATGTAACAATAAATAAATAGCAAAGAATGTCAATACTTATAAACCAAGGTTAAATATATCTTCCTAGGGGTCTATATGTTCAGAGAAATTAGTCCCAGGAGGAAAATGGTACTAAATTTGTCCATTTTTAAAGACCCAGACTATTTGAATCAAAACAAGCCAAGATGCATATAGTGACAAAAGGAAGGTGGGATGACAGTTCCGAAGCCCATTAATCATACCAATAAATTGAAGCGGAACTTGAGACTGAATGTTCTAATTTAGATACTGTTGATTGCAGCTACAGAATGTTCATCTGGAAGCACCTTTAGAGTTTGGACAACAAATTCAATTAGTTAGCAGGAAATTTAGATTAGGCTTTTTAACAGCTTCAGCCAAAATTAAGTGTTCTTCTAATCTGTTACATGAAAGCTGTCACAGCCTCTTCCATTACTGAGACACATTTATACTGGTGTGATTTAGAAGCCAAGAGGAACAGTAATGCTTTTAATGATGCAATACCTCTGTGTTGATCCCTAGTTTCTGTATTTTTTTTGGCTTTTTGAGATTGGTGTCAGGGACACCTTGAGTTGTTGATGAATTAAATGAAACTTTGCACTGTGGCTTGACTCTTTGCAAAAAGAAGATGCCTTATTTACTTCAACAAAATGAGCAACAAAAAATCCAGATTGCTTTATATCTGTTTTAGGGCAGAGGTTGGAAATGTGTGGCTATGCAGATATTGGTGGCTACAGTTCCCATCAGTCCTGGACATTGTCACTAATAAGCAGGGAATATGGGAGCTCTAGGCCCAAATGATCTAGAAGTCCACATATCCCTTATACATTTTCTAAAGCATACCATCAATCGGAGTAGCAGTAAATTAACATACTTGTTGGTATAAATGTAATAGCTTATTATTACTATGATTATGTTTATTTGTACCCCGCCTTTTCTCTCCATAAGGAGACTCAAAGTGACTTACATTAGAAGCATTTCAATACAGTTTAAAATATTTCAATATACAAACATTAAAACTGAATTAAATATCATTGTTAGTAAAAATTCAGTTAAAATCCACAAAAAACATATTCAAAACTAAAAACCACAGCACCCCTTGACGTGATCTAAAAAAATTATACTTTTTAAAAAACCTGCCTGAATAATAAAATGTTTTATCCTGTTGCTGGAAGGCCAACACGAAGGGGGCATTCTAGTTTCACTGGGCAGAGAGTTCCAGAGTTGAGAGGCAGTCACCAAGGAGGCCTGCTCTCTTGTTTCCACCAACCGAGCTTGAGATGAAGGTGGGACTGAGATAAGAGCCTCTCTTGAAGATCTCAGGGCTCGGGCAAGTTCATATAAGGAGATGCAGTCAGCCAAATAGCCTGGACCTGAGCTGTCTGGGCTTTATAGGTCATAACGAAGCACAACTACATGGCACCAAAATATATAAGTGGCTAAAGAATAAGCCTACTGAATAGTGTTGTAGTACCTACAGTTTCTTCTTGTTTGGCCTTTATAGGTCATAATCATCAATTTGAAAGAGACTGGCAGTCAGTGGAGCTGCTGGAACATGGAGGTTGTCCACTGTCTATAGTTCGCCCCAGTTAGCAATCTGGCTGCAACTCTTTGGACTAGCTGAAGTTTCTGAGCACTCTTGGCAGCTCCATGTAAAGCACAATGGAGTAATCCATCTGGGATGTAACAAAGGCATGTACTACTGTGATCAGATCTAATTTCTTAAGGAACGGGCACAGTTGGCACAGTTTTAATTGTGCAAAGACCCCTCTGGCCATTGCAGATACCTGAGCCTCCAGGTTTAACCCTGAGTCCAGGAGGACCCTCAAACTGCAGATCTGGATCTTCAGAAGGAGTATAACTCCATCTAGCACTGGCTGCATCCCTATTCCCTGATCTGCCTTCCAACTGACCACCTCTGTCTTGTTTGGATTAAGTTTCAATTTGTTTACCATCATCCAGTCCATTACTGATGACAGGCACTGGTTTAGGTCAGGACAGTGTCCTTGGCTTTAGGTGGGAAGGACTAGTAGAGTTGGGTGTCATTTGCATATAGGTGGCACCACACTCCCAAACTCTGAATGACCTCTCCCAGCAGTTTCATGTATATGTTAAACAGCATGGAGAACAAAACAGAACTCTGAGGAACCCCACAGGTCAAAGGCTGGGGATTCAAACAGGAGTCCCCCCAGTACCACCTTCTGGGTACAGCACTCCAGGAAGGATCAAAGCTAATGTAAAACAATGCCTCCCAGTCCCATCTCAGCAAGACAGCCCAATAGGATACCATGGTCAAGCTGCCAAGATGCCCAGGAGAACCAACAAGGACACGCTCCCCCTGTCTAGCTCTCACTGTAGGTCATCCACCAAGGTGACCAAAGCTGTCTCTGTTCCATAGCCAGACTTAAAATCAGATTGAAATGGATCTAGGTAATTATTTTATCCAGAAATCCCCAGAGGTAACCACACGCTCAAAAACCTTGCTCAAAAAGGGAAGGTTCGACACTGGCCAATAGTTGTCCATTATAGATGGGTTCAGCAATGACTTTTGCAATATAGGTTTCACAATTGTCTCCTTTAGCCAAGTTGGAATTTTGCTTTGTTCCAAGGAGGCAGTGACCACCACCTTCACCCACACTGCCAATCCCCCTCTGGCCTGTTTGATCAGCCAGGAAGGGAAAGGATCAAGAATACATGTATTAGCTCTCACCTCTCCAAGGATCCTGTCCATAACCACAGGCTACACAAATTGAAAGCTATCCATCAACACTGGACAACACTCAAATCCTTTCCAACATGGATGCTATTATTGGTAAAGTTCCAATTGATGTAACTTTGGCTACATCCATTAGAACTTTATCAAAAATAGCACCCAAGTTGGACTGGATCTGAGCAACTTTATCTGTAATGTGTTGTGCAAATTCTTCACAACAGGCTGTTGAATGGTCAGATTTTTCTCCTTGAGGACCAGCATGTAATAGCCCTCTGACCATGAATATCATCAATATTATTAATATCTTGTTGAGTTCCATTCAGGAGCACACAACTAAATACAAAGTTACTTTTTGTTTTGTGTGGCCAAGAACGTACCCAGCTGCAAGCTTGAAGAAGTGAATTCTCTATGTATTTATTAATGCCAGATGGTAAGCTTTCAAATGCTACTATGCAGAGGTCTACCATCTGAATTATTTCTGAAAGATAACAACAGAGAGTTATAAGACAGAGGTTCATATATTTGGTACCTTGAAGGGATCCCATAAAAATGATGTTTGAATCTATAAACCTTTTATTTCTAGCATTCATCTATAACCATAACGGCATTTTTTTTACAGATGTTTATGTCAGAGAGCACATTTCAAGCTTGCTCCCTTCCATATAACTATGAATATTTTGTTATCTTTCCCTCTTATATTCTCTCAGTACATTTTGTTGCTTCTCCCATTGCCAACATTTAAATTGCAAACTTTTTGAATGCAATACCTGTCAGTATGCAAAAGTGTCACATATATCGGTAATACACATACACATGTATGTGTGTGTTTGAAAGCCATATTGGATGTGGATGGGTAGCTGGATAGCCTTTTCCTGTCCTAACCTGAAAAACACAGCTAGATCTGGCCCATTGGTGGCAATGGGGTTAAGGAAGCATACTTTCTGAGACCCTTTCCTTTTTTCTCTTCAAAGCAGCCTGGGCTTCATCAACCAGGTTAAGAAAGCACCCTATCTCACCCATTATGAGAGAGGAAAACTTCCCAGGCTCCCCTTCCCATCATTTTAGGCATTTTTTTATCCTTATATCCTTCATAAAGACCTGGATTCAGGGCCATAGCCTGGAGGGGTTAAAAGTTCAACCCTGCCCTGAAATAGGTTAAAAAAGAAACATAGTTTACTCATAACTGCACATTCCCAACTCCCAGTCAGTCCCACTAAATAAAAAGAATCAAGAAAATAAAGGAAAATAAAAAAGATTTTAAAAAGAGGCCAAACCAGAAGCCAAGACAAAAAAATACACTGAAACCAGGACGTGACTGTGATGCTGAATAGAGGAGGAGGCTGCCATGTGGTCCCGTTATGGATGGGAATCTGTGATGACTGGGTCCTTTCCATTACGGCCACCCAATCCAGCCGAAGAAGTCCGATTGGCTGAAGAAAAATGTGAGATTATTCATATTTTGGTAAATATTCATCTATACTCTAAGTATTCATTTTTCTGCACATATTTTCCAGCACAGAAAACATCATGCAGGAAATGGCATTATTTTCTGTGCAGAAAAACCATTAATATTTCTGTTCAGTTGAATACATCCTGAAGTATGAATATTTATGTTATTATTTATTTATTTATTATTTATTAATTTCAGCTTCTATGCCGCCGAACTCCCAAGGGCTCGCGGTGGCTCACAGTAGCATAAGGCACAACAATACACAATCGAGTACAGTTAAAAACAATAGCAGCAATAAAAACAGATTAACAAAGTTAATTAAAAACAATAGTACAACATGTACTAAGAGCTGGGGCTTAATGGCAGCGGGTGAGCCAGACCTACCCATTAAAAGCCTGTTTAAAGAGGTGGGTTTTGCAGGCCCGTCTGAATGGGAGGAGGTCACTCATGGCCCGTGTTTCAGCCGGGAGGGTGTTCCACAGCACAGGTGCTATAACAAAGAACGCCCTCCGGCGAGTTGATGTCAACCTGGCCAGTTTCACCGCGGGCACCTCTAGGTGGTTAGAATCCTCCGACCGCAGTGATCTCAGAGGGCAATATGGGGTGAGACGTTCCCTTAGATACGCTGGCCCCAGGCCGTGTAAGGCCTTAAAGGTAAGTACCAACACTTTGAAGGTAATCCGGTGCTCAATCGGCAGCCAGTGCAGATCCTGCAATATAGGTGTTATGCGGCAACCTGCTGGGGAGCCAGACAGGAGCCGAGTGGCAGTGTTCTGCACCAGCCTGAGCCTCCGGGTCACCGACAGAGGAAGGCCAACGTAAAGTGCGTTACAGTAATCTAGTCTCGAGATGACCGTGGCTTGGATCACCGTGGCCAGGTCGTTCCGGGAGAGATAGGGGGCCAGCCTCCTTGCCTGTCTAAGATGGAAGAACGCACTCTTGCTGACCGCAGAGACCTGGGCCTCCATGGTCAGCTGGGAGTCCAAATGGACCCCCAGGCTCTTGATGGAAGACGATGGGCATAACGCCACACCGTCCAGGCTCGGAAGCTGGACATCCCTACCACCCGGGTGGCCCAGCCACAAGATCTCCGTCTTCGCCAGATTCACCCTCAACCTACTGGCTCGCAGCCATCCAGTAACGGCTTCGAGGCACAGCTGAAAATTATCTGGAACAGATCCAGGCCTGCCCTCCATCCTCAGAATGAGCTGGGTGTCATCAGCTTACTGGTGGCACTCCAGCCCATAACTCCGCACCAGCTGTGCAAGCGGCTGCATGTAGATGTTAAATAATAGAGGGGAAAGGATGGCTCCCTGCGGGACCCCACAAACTAGTGGGGAACCCTCGGAGACCACCCCACCCCTCCTCACACGCTGAGACCGCTGGTGGAGGAAGGAGGACAGCCATTTAAGGACAGTCCCCCTCACTCCAGCCATGGCCAGGCGGTGGGTCAAAAGATTGTGGTCGACCGTGTCAAACGCTGCCGTGAGGTCCAATAACACGAGCAGCGCAGACCCGCCTTGGTCGAGCTGGCAGCGGAGTTGATCTGTGATGGAGACCAGGACTATCTCCGTCCCGTGCCCCGAATGGAAGCCGGACTGGAAGGGGTCAAGCCATGTTGCATCATCTAAGAAGGACTGCAACTGCTCCATTACTGCCCTCTCAACTACCTTCCCCAGGTACGAAAGATTCGACACTGGTCGGTAGTTGGAGGGAACCGCTGGATCTAAAGTCATTTTTTTCAGTAATGGAGCTACCACCGCCTCTTTTAAGCACTCTGGAAAGACTCCTTGCTCAAGGGAGCTGTTTATGATATTCAACAGAGGCCCACGTAACCCCTCCAGGCAGGATCTAACCAGCCAGGAGGGGCATGGGTCGAGGGAGCAGGTGGTAGGCCTGGTTGCAGCCACAATCTTATCAACAGCATCTGCGTCCAGTGGTTGAAACCGGTCGAGGGTGGGCCCGGCGGAGGGCCACGGAGTCTCGAGCTCTTTTGCTGTATCAATCGTGGCTGGAAGGTCCCGGCGGAGACTCAGTATCTTGTCTGTAAAGAAGCTCTGGAAAGCACCGGCGGTAAGGGCCTGATCAGTTTTTTGGGACGGTAGGGACCGTCGTCAAGGACCGAATTACCCTAAACAATTGAGCCGGGCGTGAGCTAGCAGACGCTATCGAGGCGGAAAAGTACACATTTTTGGCCGCCTTAATAGCAGACTCATAAGCCTCTTTGAACAGCTTATAAGCTGATAGTGAGGGTCCGTCGCAGAGTTTCCTCCACACGCACTCTAATCGTCTCCTCTCCCGCTTCATCGACCTCAAGTCCTCTGTATACCAGGGGGATCGATGGTTGCGGGGGCGGAGAGGACGCCTAGGGGCAATCTTGTCGAGAGCTCTGGCTAACGAGGTGTTCCAGGATTGTGCCAGCTCATCGACCGAGACGCTGGTGGACTCCAGACCCCTTAGAGCATTCAGGAACCTTTCGGGTTCCATAAGTCTCCTTGGGCGAACTAAAATCCGTTCAGCGCCCTTGCATGGGGGAGGCGGTTGCTCAACCCGGATCCTTAGAGCACAGTGGTCCGACCATGGAACCTCTGTTATGGAGGTTAGGGCCACTTGAACCCCCACGCTAAACACCAGGTCGAGTGTGTGCCCGGCCCGATGTGTGGGTCCCGAGGTACATAGGGAGAGGCCCAATGTCGCCATGGTTGAGATTAGGTCCACAGCTGCTGATGGAACAGAGGCTGCATCGGCGTGGACATTGAAGTCCCCCAGGACAATAAGCCTGGGGAACCTCAATGCCCACTCCGACACAGTCTCTAGCAGCTGCGCCAAGCTCTCCGCCGGTGCGCTAGGTGCACGGTACACCAGCAGAAAGGCGAGGCTCTCCTGGGACTCCCACACCAGGCCGACACTTTCTAACCCCGAGGTGGTGAGCGCAGGGATCGCTCTAAGGTGCAATCCATCACGGGAGAGTATTGCCACCCCCCCGTCCCCCGATCCTATTCTGGTGCGTGGCAACGAAATCAGCAACTGGATACTGCAAGGAAAATCTGGTATCGTTCCATTGTCCGAGCAGAGGCCAAAACCGGGTGCTAGACAGAGAAAGATAGTCCATTTTACATGGGGGAGTTGAAGGAGGAAAACAATTTTCCCCATTTTCACTGGTTATCCCCCCCCCCCCCACCCTTCACATGTCATAAATGAGAGTTGTTTCCACAATAGCAATATGGGTGGGGGAAATAACTGGAAAACAGGGAAATAGTTTTATTCCTTCAAACCCCCATCCTCCTTGTATAATGAACTATCCTTCTTTGTCAAGCTCCCCCTTTGGGCCTCTGCCCAGATAATGGAACACTACTGAAAATCTTTGTGTTGTTTCCCAATGAGAAGTTAAATGCAGGAATCGTTTTTTATTCTCCATAAAGATAAAGAATACAAATATTTGCATCCCTACGCTGTACATTGAGGTACAGTTTTGAAGGATTACATGGAATATGCAAGCATTATAGGGATGAGCAATCCTACTGTGTTTGGCGTCCCATGAAACCATTACAATTGCTATAATTCACAATCATAGATGCATCATGATCGCATTACTTCAACAGCATGCTTTTATAATCAGATTACTTGCTTCCATAGGAATCAAGTGTTGGTATTGGGGAAAATCTTATGCAAGTTTTATTTGTTTGTTTGTTTGTTTTATATTCTGCCTTTATCCCAAGATGGGAACCAAAAGGGCTAAACCATCTTGGCTTTAAGAAATAATGAACCATTATTATATTTCTTTTCTTGAAAAGAAATAAGGGAAGTGCAATAAAGACTGGCCATTCCATATCAGTGAGCAGTAAATCAGTTCTGAGGTTTAGTCTGAAATCTACAGGCACTATACAAGGTTCTGAATCTTGTACCTCTTGGGTATTGGGTACAAAATCTTGTATAACCACCTGAAGTTTAAACTATGCCCTAGCATGGATTGACACCCATCTAACAGGTCCGTTATCAGCTGCTACTAGAGGAATCTACTCTATTTCTTTATGTGTCCTGGAAATATATAGATGCATACCTCTGAAGGGTTTTTTTTAATAAAAAAAATAAAAATCTTTCACCTCTTGTTATTAGCCTAGTAACATATTCAAACCTTAGATAAATCAGAAGAAATTCATTTCTCATGGATTTGACCTTCTTCTGTGTCTTGCTTGATCCAATTCTGCCTTCTGTTACAAATCTTGAGTTCCTTTTCTGATCTGAATTCATCCTTTGAGAATAATATAATGATATTACCAAAACATTACTTTACAGCCTGGAAATAGCTTTCATTTCAGCTTTAATGCTATTACACGGAATTAGAAAAGCTTTTGCTTGCTTTGTGTCCTGTAGACCTTTGATATGTCACAAAGGTTATTTGACATCTTGAAGCGGGTTTATAATTGTTGCTGCACAGTTCTCATCCCTTCTTATGTGTAATCAGCCTAGTATTTAAATATTCTTTCATTTGCATTGGGTCTGTAGTGAGATCTCAGCTTGATTTTTAAAGACCCTGCAGATTAGCAGAAGGTTACTGAGGTAACTACGAATCATTCTGCTAGTCCAATTACTTTACACCATGCAATGATTTAGTTTGCTGCAGCCAGAAAGCCTTGTTAGAATTAGCGGGAGACAATAATTTATGGGAAATGCTACATTTGGTAGTTACAGGGAGCTGGCACAATCTTTTAATACAGTGGGGGAGCAATGAGGCTTTAGATGGTTGCTCTGAAGATATTTCCCAGCATGCCAATTTGTGGACCTCTGTCAGTTATTGAGCTTAGCAGACTGTACCTCAGTTCACTCACATTCTGCTGTTTCTGCATTATAGAGGAAACATGACCTATTTACAAAATTCCATAAATAGAAATATAGTTTTGTTGTGATCAGAGTAAAAGAAAAAGCTTTCTTTTTTTTTTGGAAAAAGGAAGATGCGGCACACAATTTTCTCAAAGGATCACAGCATTTTATAAAGGATGGAATCCTATCAATGCCTTAAGGCTTATCCTACATAAGCCATGGCACATCTTCATCTGAGACAGAATGGATGGATTGATTTTAAGGTAATCATAACTTGAAAATAACTTGAAGGCACACACAAGTTTTGGGATACCTTGTATACAACTACATTGGCATACTTAGGACCTCATCCCATTGAGGTTTTTCAGCATCCTAGGATGCTTCCAGGATGCTTGAAGGACAGAGCCTGCCAGAGTCCATAAAATGATGCATAGTTACTTTTGGCAGGGCTCCATGCTTCCAGCGTCCTGGCAGTGCCCTAGGACTTTTCCCAAGGAACATGGGAGGCTTCCTGTGTTCTCATAGACAAGAACGGGGTGAGTGCGGGGAGAAGCCAGATGGCAACACTTCCCTATGGGATGGGTAAAGGGGCAATGCAGATGATGCAGGGCCTGGGGTGATAGGTTCCCCTGCTGCCCACCAGATTCATAACACTGCCTGGTGTTGCCCCCTCTTTGGATCTCCATGTGATGAGGTCCTATGTTAAAATCTATAAATAATAAAGAAAATTATTGCTAAGTATATGCAAATAACTTTTTTAAACTGTTAAGCATAAAGTTCTATTTGAAAGGTGAGAGAAGAACTGTATAAGCTTTGAAAAGCCAGATCCAAATGATCAGGAGAAAATTATTGATGTTTAGCCTTTCTGAACCAGAAAATATTTTTATATTACAGCAGATGACAGTCTTGTTCGGCAGCATCCTGAACGACCAAGCAGCCTTTGCTTAAGGGGAGCACTGCTTGCTCCATCTGGAGAGGGGCCTGGAAAAGGTGGCCTAACGAAAGCTCATCCCCATCTACCCGGTTGGCCAGCCGCAGCCAACGGGCATCTTCTGATGCGGTTGAACAAAGACAAAAAAAGAAAGGCACACACTGCCTGCCAAGGTGGAAATAGACCGACACTCGCATGCTGGAACATTAGAATCATGCAAGATTCTGCAGATAGTGGACGTCCTGAGCATCATTCTGCTCTAATAGCCCGTGAACTATCATGACTTAATATTGGCATCGCTGCTCTTAGTGAAGTTCGTCTCCATGAAGAAGGCAGCCTTAAAGAACACAGTACTGGCTGCACACTCTACTGGCCTGGCAAACCCAAAACTGAAAACATTTTTCAGGAATAGGCTTTATGATTAAAAATGACATTGCCTCTAAACTTGAAACGTTGCCAACAGGTCACTCTGATCGCATTATTTCGTTCCGCCTCCCACATGCTGTTCTCTTCAGTATATATGCCCCAACTATGCAAGCCAACCCTGTGGAAAAAGACAAATTCTACTTAGACCTACGCCACCTAATACAGAAGGTCCCTGCAGAAGACAAAATCCTTATTTACGGCCCCATGTAAGCCACTCCCAGTCCCCTCCGGGGAGATGGATGCGAGTTAGAAATAAAGTTTTTATTATTATTATTATTATCCTTCGTGATTTCAATTCCAGAGTAGGAAAAAACTTTGAAGCCTGAAAAGGTGTATTAGGCAAGCATGGTGTTGGAAACTGTAATTATAACAAATGCCTCCTGCTAGAGTTTTGTGCAGAACAGCAGCTGACTATTACAAACACTATCTTTCATCAGAAAGATAGCCTGAAGACCACCTGGATGCATCCCCGATCCAAGCAATGGCACCTCAGTGACTATGTTTTAGTGCACCAGAGAAACATTCGTGATGTCCATCATACATCAGTGATGCCCAGTGCAGAATGTCAAACAGACCATTGCCTTGTAAGATGTAAACTAAATCTACATTTTAAGCTCGGACCTAAGAAGGGTGGCATCTTAAAGAGGAGACTCCAAGTTTCCTTCAACAGGCCACTGTGAGAGACAACTTCCAGGCAAATCTGCCAACAAAACTTGAAGACCACCCTACAGATACTTCTCCTACAGTGCTTTGGCAACATATCAAAAACAGTATCCTGCAGTCTGCTGAAGAATCCCTAGGATTCCCCCTCAAGAAAAACCAATGATGAAAACAACCAAGAGATCCAGGAGCTGTTGGCAAAGAAGAGAACTGCTCAACAGGCACACCTCGGCCAGCCATCTTGCCATGTAAGAAAAGTAGCCTTCCATCTCGCATGTAGTAAACTCCAACAAAAACTCTGAGACATTCAGAACAAGTGGTGGATCAATTTAGCAGAAAAGACACAACGTTGTGCAGATCTGGGTGATCACAGAGGATTTTATGAAGCTCTCAAAGCAGTGTTTGGACCTACCTTTTAGGTCCAAAGCTATACAGTACAGATGGTCAAATACTAATTAAAGATAAAGCCTCCATCCTGAACCGATGGGCTGAACATTTTCAGAGTCTCTTCAATGCCAACCAAGTAGTCCAAGGTTCAGCTATCGAACACATGATACAACAACCAATGAAAAATGAACTGGACACAGCTCCCACTCTGGAAGAGACCCTTAAGGCCATCCAGCATTTGAAAAATGGCAAGGCAGCCGGGATCAAGGTAATCCCACCTGAAGCTTGGAAACAGGGCGATCATGTACTCCATGCTAAATTACGCAAGCTTCTTGTGAGTTGCTGGGGAAAAGGTGAACTGCCATCACATCTCCAAGATGCAGTTATCATCACCCTATATAAGAAAAAAGGAACAAAATCCGATTGCTCAAACTATTGAGGTATAACACTGCTCTCCATTGCTGGAAAAATCCTTGCAAGGATACTCCTGAACAGATTAGTTCCTGCTATTGGAGAATAACTTCTCCCTGAACGCCAATGTGGCTTCAGAGTAAATAGGAGCACCACAGATATGGTATTTGCCCTTAGACAACTGCATGAGAAATGTAGAGAGCAGAACAAAGGACTCTATGTAATATTTGTCGACCTCACCAAAACCTTCGACTCTGTGAATAGAAAAGGCCTGTGGCAGATCCTGGAATGACTAGGATGTTTCCCCAAATTTCTCAAAATTATTATCCTGCTACATGAGGGCCAGCACGGTCAAATCAAATATGGCAATGCTCTATCAGAGCCCTTTCTAATAACTAACGGAGTGAAACAAGGTTGTGTTCTTGCACCAACCCTATTTACAATCTTCTTCAGCATGATGCTCCAAAGGGCTACGGCAGATCTCAAAGAAGAAGACGGCATATATATACGCTATTGTATTGATGGTAGCTTGTTCAACTTAAGCCATCTGAGGGCTCGCACTAAGACTCTAAACTATCTAGTCCGTGAGCTGCTTTTTGCTGACGATGCTGCCCTTGTCACCTGCAGCGCCTAACATCCTGCTTTGCAACAGCTGCAGAGCTGTTTGGGCTAGAAGTCAGCCTGAAGAAAACGGAAGTTCTCTACCAGCCAGCACCACAGGAAGAACACCATCATCCATATGTCAGCATAGGCAAATCTGTGCTTAAGTCCGTTCAGCAGTTCACCTACCTGGGAAGCATCATCTCTTCAGATGCCAAGATTGATAAAGAGATAGAACGCAGATTAGCAAAGGCATATAGTGCATTTGGAAGAGCACAAAATTAGTGTGTAGAGAGCTATCGTACTGTCTATTCTCCTATATGGGTCTGAAACATGGGTCACCTATCGCCAACACCTACGACTCCTCGAACGCTTTCATCAACACTGTCTTCACACAATCCTAAATATACACTGGACTGACTATGTAATGAATGTTGCTGTCCTTGAGCAAGCAGGGATCACCAGCATTGAGGCCATGCTATTGAGAACACAGCTGCGCTGGGCAGGGCACATCTCTAGGATGGAGGACCACCGCCTCCCAAAGATACTACTCTATGGTGAACTCGCCATGGGTCAGCGCAAAAGAGGTATAAGGACTCCCTGAATCAACACCTCAGGCTCAGCCAGATTGATCACCAACAAAGGTCCACCCTGGCCTCACTTCGGGAGGCATGAAGATGCACTATCCACAATGCTGCCGCCTCTTTCAAAAAGTCACGCCGAACGAGTCTCGAAGAGAAACGACAACACAGAGAGAACCGTAACCTGGAAACAACATCACCCAAGGAGACTTTCTGCTGTGCTTTCTGCAACCGGACTTGCCTATCTCAGATTGGCCTTTTTAGTCATCAACTCGTTTGTAGAAAGTGTGGGATGAGTCCTTCCTGAATCTTTGTTTGCAAAGAAAAGCCAAGAGAAACAGTGATCTAAATGCTATTATTATTCCCAACTAGGATAGAGCCACTGAAACAGATTTAATTCTGTGCTGACTCACAGAATTGACTCAGTAGGCCTATTCTAACAGGGGCTAACCAACAGGATATCTGACAATATTTGGGATGGATATTATTAATATATAGGATACGATGCTATTATCCTTCCTAGAGGTAAAAGTCATCACAAAAAGATTTACTAACATACTTTAAGATAGCCAATAAAACTGTAATAGAAGATCAGGGAACTGAACCTTATAATTGAGCCTGATTGTGCTATAAAACCTACCTTCTTTACCTTATTATCTATATACTTCAGGGATTATTCTTCCATGGTTGTTATAAATTGAGATTGAAAAGGAGACAGAATTTTATTATTGTGAATTGAAATATCTTTATTAAAATCAGTAGAGCTATCCATATTTATGTCTGTTAAAATGTTAGTCTTTTATAGAATGACAAGTTGGTGCATATCCTCACATTATAAATAATGATTTGGTTTCCAAAAACAAGGACTATTTTGAATAAATATAATCCTAAATTGAGTAGACATATTAGAGATACAGAGTTCTCATACCTGATTATAGAATTATGCAAATCTGTGATGAAAGGAGGGTAGATCACTGTTTGCAGTTTCATAACATTCCTATTTCCTTGTCAGCACTGTATATTACTGGCATCAATCAATCCTGTTATGCTCATTTTCTTCTTACAGAAAGACAATTTGTATGATTTGGGGGAAGTATAGAGAAAGTGGCACAAATAAAAACATTGAAAAATTAATTACAAATCTGTGTTATCTGAATGGAATTTTTAATGAACAACACAGCGCAGAATCAAAATTTAATGATGGCACTTACTAAGAAATGAGAGATGGTTAAGCAGTTCCTTATTTGACTCTATGATAATATAATTCAGGAAATTTCTTCTGTTATCTGTAGCTTCAAAAATGCTCTCATGAATCATATGATCACCAAACTGGTATAATTTTAATTGCTTGAACCAACATCAATTAGTCAATACACATATAACTTATAAGCCTTCTTAAGAGTTACAAGACCAAAGTTACATGATTTGCTTACCTCGTAGTTTCCATTCTTGAGCTGTAGTCTTATCTTGTAACACACACTGCTTCAATATCTTTATCTTAGAAATTTTATATCTCCTCAGAGAAACCATTAATAAACATTTAATTATGTGGCTGCAACAGTACAAAAAGGATTGCATAAACATGTTTTACTCTAGGGATGGAAATCATGCCAGTGTTAACAAATATTGAATTATATTACTGTGAAAGTCCAATAGCATCTTCATAACCATGTTTTATCATGGGATGGGAATCATGTGACCATCTAGATGTCGCTTCACTACACACATGCCATAACTGTGATACAGCAATGATTCCATGTTGAAAATTTATCCTGACATTCTTGTAGCCAGAGTTTTCCCAAACTACTTAGACTAAAATTATTAAATTTTAGCATACTCCATAGTCCTCAGATGAAGATTTACTACCACCAGGCTGCTACGGAAACAATTCAGATTATGGATGGATTTGAGGCAACATTGCATGAGCATAAGGATACTTGGAATAAGTAGTTATCTTGCCTATCTGTATACCTTTATAAAGCGGAATGTTTGTATGTATGTACTGTATGTGTGCGGAGGGCGGGAGGGCGGGAGAGCGGGAGAGCGGAAGGGCGGATATGTGGCAGCCACTTTCACAGGCCACAGCGACCAGTGCGGGTGATGGACCTGCACCAAACTTGGTACACATAACCCCCCTAACCCCCTTTACGTCCTGGTGCGGTTCGGGGGACATGACCCACGGATTATGGGATTTGTAGTACTTTCAAACACTTTGGTTCCCACAGACCACTAAGGCCACCAAAAAGGACCAATACAGACCACACTTAGCACACACAGCCCCCATGACCCACTCTACATCCTGGTGCAGTTTGGAGGAGGGTGGACCATGGATGATGGGACTTGAAGTACCTCTACTCACTTCCCAAGTTCGCTGCAACCCTCATCCAATCACTGATCGAGACCAAACTTGGCATACATAACCCCTATGACTGCCTTCATGTCCTGGTGAGGTTTGGGGGAGGACTGACAATGGATGATGGGATTTGTAGTACTTTCACACCCCTCTGTTCCCACAGACCACTGTGGCCCCCAACAAACACTGCTAAAGACCACACTTGGCACACAGAGCCCCAGTGACCCACTCTACATACTACTGAAGTTTGGAGGGGGCCAGAACATGGATGATGGGACTTGCAGCACCTTCCCTCACTTTCCAAGACTGCTACAAACCTAATCCTATGACTGATCAACACGAAACCTGCCACACAGAGTCCTCATGACCCACTCTACATCCTGGTGCTGTTTTGTGTGAGACGGACCACAGATGATGGGACTTGAAGTACCTTCACTCACTTCCTAAAAACAATGCAACCCTCATCCATTCACCAATACAGACCAAACTTAGCACACAGAGCCCCCATGACCCTATCTACATCCTACTACACTTTGGGGGAGGATGGACCAGAGATGATGGGACTTCCACTACCTTCAGTAATTTCATGATACCACTGCAACTCCCAATAATGATGGATCAAGACCAAACTTGGCACACAGAGCCCCCATGACCCACTCTACATCCTGCTGCACTTCTCAAATGACCCGGGCACCGCCGGGTCCCCAAGCTAGTCATAAATATTACCCCACCCTGCAGCTTCTGTCCCCCGACCCAAGGTTTCTCTGGTGGGCTAACTGAAATTTCTTGAACATGATGGCTTGAATTGGGGTGGGTTAGGCATGGGGGAATAGAATAATTTCAGATTGACTGGGAACAATTAGTGAGAGTAGATCTTCCCTCATGTATGGTACCTCTCACTGTTCTGTAGAAATCTCTCCTCATTGTAGTCCACTATGACTCAGTACAAAATCTTCAGCAAGTTCTCCCTGGTTCTCCTGAGTTTTTGGGAGGGGCAAAGGGGGTTACAGCAGGGAAAGAGTGGAAGAATAGTCAGGGCCTCATCACACTTGAACATTTATCCACTTTAATCCATTTTAATTGCTGTGACTGCCACCTGCAGAATTCTGGGGTTTGGAGTTTAAGGAGACCGAGGGCTTCTCTGCATCACAAATCCCAGAATTCTGCAGTGACTGCCTCCTGAAGAATTCTGGAGTTTGTAGTTTAGGGAGGGGCCTTTAAACTGCTCATCCAGAGAAGCTCTGAGTCTCCCTAAACTACAAACCCCAGAATTCTGCAGGAAGCAGTCACAGCATTTAAAGTGGATTACATTGGATAAATGCTCAAGTGTGACGAGGCCTCTCACACACTGTTTAAAACATACACTAATAATTAAGAATAATATAGAGAGATATGATATCAGTGGGGCTTGCAACCCACCAAATTCCAATTCCATTATTTTGTAAGTGGATAGAGAAACAGGAGATGGCTTAAGGCTAACTAGTGAAACCACAGCATAGATGAGAACTTTAGCCAGGCAGGGCTTACTGATTTACAGTTCAGCAGCCTGCTGACTACTATTTCATATAGGATGGAAGGTGAGAAGAAGCTCCGATGGATAATGACCATGCTGACTTTTCTGAATTTTAAGAGTGTGAAGTGCAATAGCCTATGTTTCCACCTTGGGCTCCTTGGTAATACCACAGTAATATAAAATTATTCCTGAGGGCAGATTACTTTTCACTCCACCTGGCATTTTCTTTGATTCTAAAAATGTCTCAGTAGGATGACTGTAAAATTAGAAGGAGGATTGAACAGTTTGGCAGTCCCACAAGATTGCATTGCTCTCACATAAAATGAGAACATTATTAAGATTTCTGGCTCCATTCAGGAGAAGACAGCACTTTCCTTACTGCAAATTGCTTCACACTCAAAAATGGTGCCAACATACAAAATTGGATTTCTTTAAAGCAGCCAAAATATAGTATTTACATTATCTAAGTGTGATAATTAAGCAATTAAACAAAATGTTTCCTAATGGGACATACAGTGGGAGAAGTGGTAATGAGTTTAAACTATGGTATTGCCTAGACATTAAAAGATGCACAATATATAGACATTCAGAGTGGTATAGAGTTTCTCTGAAAGAAAATAGATTTATTGATATAGCAGAACATAGATTTTCCCTTTTACATAGAGTATATTCTTTAATGTAGTAAGATTGCTGGCTATTTCATCTTGTATAAAATTGATTCGTTTTCCTTGGGTTGTTTAATCTTAGCATCCTTCTAGGCAGTGATGGAAAGAATATTCAAAAATATTCAAAACATAGGTCAAAAACATTTTTCTTTAATATTAGATTGTGATTAAAAGAATCCTGATAAGATTCCTATTCAGGACTTCTTATGCACAACATTCACATTTAGTTGTTTTATGCAGAAAGTAGAATTTTATGAGTATAAAATAGCATTTTCTGCAAATAAAATAATATTTCTGCATAGAAATATGAAGATATGATTTTCTGAACAAAACAACCACCTATAAAATTTGCATATAATACGTCCCAAAACATAAATTGCAAATATTGCATTTCCTAGACTTCTACACCAGAAAGAAAATGGTTTGAATTACTTATTTATTTGGAGGTGAAAATGAATGAGTAATTATATCCCTACTTCTAGACCTGTCCACAACTTACTGAAGGTCACGTCTCTCATTTGTAGCTCTGTAGTAAATATTTTATAATCAAAAGTGGAACATTTATTGAAGAAAAAGCAAATAATTTGGAGAGAGAGAGCTATTATTTTTATCATAAAATGCCATAAAGAAAATTGGTTGGCATACAGCTGTATCTTGTAAATTTATGCACCTCCAATCACTTGTGGGGCTACTACTAAGCAACCATAACTTGTTTCCTAGGTATGTGTACATAGGAACAGGTGTAAAGCAGAATGTCTTTCAATTTTTTAAAAATCAGTGTGCTGTATGGTGATTTTTTTCTTCTAATAAACAATATTTCATGATATTAACTTAGATGCTTATGGTACTATTCACAGATGCTTCCCTTAGATGGTAGTAATTTTAAGTGTGATACAAATCAATGTGTAGCCAAAAATGAATTTAAATTAATAATTCATCATAAACAAAATGATCAGTTATGCTGACAAACTAAAGCTTGTATAATCAATGATAATAAATTATTGGGTATGACATTCGTAAATAATGATGGCTTCATCACACCAATCATCTTATAAATTGTGGTGACTTCATCACACCAACCATAACCCCTGTAGATGCAGTGGAAGGGATTTCAAATTTAGTCTCATTAGGACTTAAGGGATCTATCTGTTTCATTTTCCCTCGTAATGTTTTAAAATTTTGTTTTACTTGTAGAAGTGACTTTTTGTTTTGTAACAAAAATGCGTGAAGTTTGGTGAAGTTTTTAAAAGAAAAATCTGAACAAAATTATATCAAATATGCATCATCCAAATTCACTAAGTATGCTGTTTCCCCATATTGTCCAGCAATTAAAGGAAAACAGTCAGTTAGCAGAAAGAAGTGGCAATCTTAATTCAGCAGCACCATGACTACATACAGAGATTTCATATCCATACTCTTAAGAACTAAGCAGTTCTTAGAGGACTTCACTATTTTTCTTTCTCCATGTCCTCTTTAATCTAAATTTCTTCCTGTTCCTTTATTAAGCAACTTTTGCACACAGATATGTAAGTTTTAAAAACAAGCTGAAACAACAAAATAAATGATCACTTTTTCTGGTTGCTTAAACAAAAGTAAAACAAAAAATCAGCTTCCAGGCTTTCATCTTTTCTTACCTTCTTCACTTGTTTTCTGCATTTGAGTTTGAAACTATGAGTTTAAAAGATGACCATCTTCCTACACAGACAAATCAAGTACTACTGTTGTCTGTAATACAGAAATCTTTGGGTTGTTGTGAATGAATTATGTGAAGAAGTTGTAGTTATTTCATTTCACTTGTGAGTTGTGGACTTAGAGTTTTCCACACTGAAACATGATTTATGCTAGGTAAAAATGGAAACAGAAACCTACTGTTAGCGTGTCCTATGGTGTTGTAGTCATCTGAAATAATGGCATTTTTACAAAATGCAGGCAGTCCTTTAAACGAAGCAAAAACTGGCAACCCTGCCTAGGGTGGCTTTGACAGGTACTTTATGCCTCACTGCTGTTTCCATGTTTGAACTGATTCTGTCCTTCCTTCTTTGAGTTGTCTGGTTTCTTCCTTTACAGATTGCTGACCTGAAAACATTAACGCCAATGCTTTCTTTGTTGGAAGCCGCCACAGTGGAGTGCAGGCTTCCTAACAGCTGGCCATACTTCATTGTAAAATTGTAAATGCTCAAAACTTTTGCTCCCGTTCCCAGGGGATCCCCTATTAAAATGATTTTGCATTCATGACGTGCCAACACTTCCTGTAAATGAGCCAAAGAAGCAGCAGATTAAGCATAACTATGAATTCTGAGTGGGTTGGAGTAGATTGTTTCTCTTGAAAGACTCATTTCTTTTTCTGCTGAAAATTCAAACCGCCAGCGATTGAACGCTCTATCAAGACTCCGGTAAAATGCAATTCACAATTAAAGTCTCCTAGATTTTCTCACCAGGGGCAGAGAATACATTCATAAATCCAATTGTTTCTTTATTACAGCAATAGGATTCATCTTTTGGGGTCTTTTGGGTTCCTATTTCCATTTGTTCCTTTCCTAGTGAAATAAGTAACTGTGACTCCAAAACATGTTTTTCTTTCATAATGGAGACATGGAGTGACTTAGTCTACTGATTAAAAGCCTCAAATGGTATAGTTCTAATTCTTTTGATTTTACTATCCAATAGAAGTAATATGAAAGAAATTAATTAATTTCTCACATACATTTTCATGGAGAAAGGAGTATTTATCTGAGAATTAAAATTAATATAATGTCATAATCTTGTATTGATGCATGAAAATTAATTGTATGTACATTTCAGAAATCCAAAAAGGTAGCTAAATAGCACAAGGTCCATTTTAACATGGCCTTAGAAATGCAGTAATCATGAAAACAAGGATGGAATGGGACATAGAGGTGGAATTTTTATTTTTACAAAACAGTTATATACACCATTTGCATTCATCATGGAACTAAGGGTGGCAAACATGAAATTTCCATGATTTTTACCAGTCACAGAGATGCTTGGCTTCAGGAGGATGTTTGCACATCTTGCCTTAAAACATTTTGAAATGGAATGGAGCTGATAAAATCAAGCCAAAACAAAGGGGGAATAAACATGAGAGACTAAGGGAAAGCTTTGTATGGGATTTACAAACGGATAGGCTTGTGTTTTGTGGGTCTGAATAAAGAGGTCCATTCAGTCTAATATTCTATATGTTATCAAGGCTATATTGCTAAGATAATACTATTTTTTGTCTATTGATATGAAGTAAATAGTTCAGCTTTTGATATCAGGTTTCATAATAATACTCTTCTAGGGCAATTCTATAGTAGGAACATTCTGTACAATGTTCCCATTTCCATCATTTATGGATGGAAATAGTTGTTAATTATTAGATTTGCATCACAAAGACATTAAATATTTAGTACCTCAAAATTTATTATATGGCTAAATGCCCTTCATTTGTAGTTTCAGATGTGTCTCTGACAAACCAAAGAATATATGCAAGTAAAAATCTAAGATCCTAGAGGCACAAAAAGATCAAGGCTAGGAGAGAGTTTGAAAATCAAAACTCTTGAGGTGAATTGGGACAAAAGGAGGAAGTTAATTTATGTAGCTTTTATCTTTGGAGACTGTAGAGAAAAGAATGATATTTGAAGCTTGAAGATGTAAAGGGGAAAACCTCAATTGTTAACATGTGCAGCGAATGTAAATATCAGGTAAGCTACAAATGAAATGCAAAATAAATTGAACAAGAAAATAGCAGATTCTTTCCCTGTTGTTAATACCCCAATGAAGCCTACCAAGAATATGTGTCCTATACTGTGGAGGAGATCTGTTAATTTAAGCAGAAGTATATTATGCCCAAGTCTTTAAAAATGTGCTTTATTTGATTTTATTATTTTAATTATATGAATAAATTAGAAGATGCTTCACTTAGGAAAAATATATTTTGGCTCACTTAAAAATTTCCAAGGGAAGAGAATCCACCACAGTATGCTTCCTCGAAGTGTTGTAAGATCTCCTTCTCTGAGTTTTTTAAACAGAGGCTGGATGGCTATCTGTCAAAATCATTTGATTGTGCATTCCTGCATGGCAGAATGGGGTTGGACTGGATGGTTCTTGTGGTCTCCTCCAACTCTGTAATTCTATAATTCTAAGATCCATGTGTTGATACAATAAGTCTACAGCTGATGTACTGGCTCAGGCTAGTTCTACTGGAGTTGATTTTAAAATATTATCTAATTTTCACACTAGATTTGAGAAGTTCAAATTATCTTGTCTTCTTTCTAAGGAAGCGGGGACAGATCAGAGCCAAAAAGCATCCACCGAAAGTACAGATAATGTTGTTCCTGCAAAGAGGGGGGTTTACAGTTTGGGAGCAGTTACCAAAAAGCCCTTGCTTGTGCTTTCATCAAGTATTCCTTTGAACTTGGTGGAGCTTAGGCAGACTCATACAGGAAGATGCAGTCTTTCAAATAACCTAAACCTGAGCCATCTAGGATTCTTATGATTAATGGCTTTTGATTACATCTAGGCATTGACTTGTATCCAGTGAAATTATTGCAATGAGAGAGGTATATGAAGTTATATCCCTGTAACCTGCTCCAGTCAACGATTGCTGAAGCATTTTGGATTAATTGAAGTATCTGAACACTTTCCATATGCAGGCCACCTATAGTGCATAATACTGATCTAAATGAGATGTAATCAAGACATATATCACTGCAATAAGGTTAAACATCTCCAGGAACAAATGCAGATAGTGCAATAGAAGTGCAAATGCATCCCTAGCCATTTCCGAAACTCAGGCATCCCTGTTTAGCCTAGGAATACACTCAAATTTCCAACCTGGAATTCAAGATTGTAATCCATCCAGGTCAGGTAGAATCACTTTCCTGATCAGGAGCACCTTTATCTTGATTAGAGTAAGCCTAGGTTTATTCACCAATATTCAGACTATTACTGGCACCTGTTACTGATTTCACAGGAAATGGCTTACTTGGAATTAGATGATGCCAGCATTATAATGATGGTGCTGAAACTCCAAATTCTCAATAATTTTCAATGTTTCCATTCATTTTTTTTAAAAAAACAAAACAAACAAATAAATAAATAAATACTGAGACAAATCTGAATCTTTCAGACCAGTAGTCAGGTTATTGAACAAGAATCACCTAGTCAACCTTCTAAGTTTGCCCCACCAAGAAAGTTGAGAGCCACTATAAAAGAGTCCATCCAAGTCGTATCTCAGAGAGGTGGTCCAGTAAGATCCCATGGCCATTGATCCTGAAAACTCTCGTCCAACAGAACCAAGAGGATCACATTTTTCCATTTTCAGATCCCATGGTGGGACCCAGGGAGTATGTTTTCACTGAATACCATACCATTTCCTTTTTTAAGGCAGGCTGGGACTCTATGATGACCAACCATGGAATCATGAGACCACATAAGGAACAGAGTTAAATAGTTGTGGATCCTGCTGAAGTCCATCATTGCTCCTTGGCTACTTCAGCTGTCCCTTGTGTGAAACACTGTGACATGGCTGCAATCCAAAAATGGGGTTTTCTTGTGGTTGATCATCCACTGGTAGGCAAGCCCAGGGCACACCAACTGTTGCACCCTAACACAGAGATACCCAGCACTACACTAGAGTCCAGTGATCCAGTAATAAAATGTTTATTGAAGCAAGTACATAAAAAGGAAGAAAAGGTCAAATCCAAAAGAATCAGAATGTAAAAATGCAATACAAAAATGAGCTAGAATTCAGTAGCAGGAATTCAAAAAATGATGGAGTAAACCCCAAAATCCATGAGTACAAGAATATAGAAGTAATCCAAATATTTCCAGAGCATGAACACAGGAACCTCTTCAAAGGAAACCCCCAAAAGGTATATAAGCATAGACAGGAACATTAAACAAGAAACTTGGCAATACATGAACCAGGAACTTGGTAACATGAACAGGAGACTGAATCCCCAATAGCAACATTGTCTCCTCTGAGGGGCTTGAAGCTTAACCACTTAATTTAAGCCCATCTAGGCACCCATGACATCCTGTCTAACACACCTGGACTTCAAGGTCTTATCACGAATCCACTGGGGATATCTAGTTTGCTAGTTTTTCACACCCTACATTCTCAAATTTAATCTACACTCCCTTGAAGCCTTCCCATCTTTCCCTGGTTGTTTCTCAAGGGAACTGGAGCTTTTGGTTTCCCCTGTTGCCTGGTAATGATTGGGAGAATTCTAAACATCAGCTTCATCTGCTTGCAATTCCCCCTGAACACTCGCAGATGCCTCATTTTGGAACCCATCACCCCCCTCACCTCTGAACATTAAAAATATCCTCTGATGCTTGCCAGATTACCACACCAACCCAAGTCTCAGGTCTGCTTTAAGTAGGGACTCCAAGGTCTCAGGAGTCGTATCGACAGACAAAATATCCCAGCAAAAAAGGGAAAAATTCCTACTGGTCATATGACAACTAGAAACATTCACATTATACTGAGGTGGGAGAGTGGAACATTGGAAAATGAGGGGAAAGACACATAGTGAGGTAGGCATGAGCGCACCCTCCTCCTTCAACCTGGCATTTTGTACTTGACACATAACTTCCAGGATCCTTCTACTAGAGGCCATCAAAGATGTCCTATCCATCATAGCACAGGTCCAGGACTCTGTTCTTACCATATTAAAGCATTTATATCTCTCTTACTCATTTGAACAATCCTGTCTCCCAATATTTTCATGAAACATGCATGTGAATGTTTTCACCTCTCCCAGGATCAAGTCACCTCTTCAAAGTGCACTAACTATAAATATCTGAGATATGTGAAAACCAAAGTGACATTTACTGGCTCTATATATCAACTAAAACATTAAAGCCAGTGCAGATATAGGCATTTTTACTATCTATCTTCTCATTCTTGTGAGTCAAAACATAGTGAGTCCTTGACCACTTGAGACTTTATGCTGATGCATGTAGCTTTATCATATTAACATGAGTGGCCCAATGATCTTATCCTCATATGTATATCTTTTGCATCATGTCTAATTTCTAATGAAGATCCCAGTTAATTCAAGAGGAACAGAATAAAAGGCACATTGAATATTTTTTTTGTATGTTTTGTTTGTATGGCATTGAATATTGCCACTTTGGAAGCTGCTCTGAGTCCCCTTAGGGGTGAGATAAATCAAGGTAAATGATATATATATATATATAAATGGGATGATAAATCCCCTGAAAGTGGAAGAATTTCATTGCTAGTCCTCCTTCAGAAGGAAAGGGACCTTAAGTAGGGAGTGAGTTGGATTGAATGACAGCCCTATTGCTATCATATTCTTGAAATGTCATGAAAAATACTTAAGAGAGCAAATATTTAAGAGAAAGAAAGACTTTTTGTTTGTTAAAAAAGATTTGTGTGTATGAAATGTACACAACTTGTTTTGGCAAACAAAAAATTCTTAGGAATTCAATGGGGGGTTGCGCATGCACATGTGCATACGTTAAATACCCAAAGACACCAGATTCTGTCTAATATTGGAAGCTAAACAGTGTTAATCCTGATTAGTATATGGATGGGAGGCCACCAAGGAATCCCAAGTACTGTAGGTTATATTTCAGAGGCAGGAACTAGGGATACCACCTCTGTGTATTCTTTGTCTGAGAAAACCATTAAATTTATGGGGTTGCCATAGGTTGAATGGCAACTTGAGGCCACATACATATAGTTGTTGTTGTGTCCCTTCAAGTTGATTTTTTATCCGTGGAGTCTATAATGAGAACCTATCATGTGGTTTTCTGTGCCAGAATTGCTCAAAGGGAGGGTTGCCTTTGCCCTTTTCTGAAGCTGAGAGAACGTGACTTGTCCAAGGTCAGGTTTCCATGGCTAAACAGACCTAGTACTATGTAGCTACCCTTTTCAAAGGCAGCCCCATGTAGAGTGCATTGCATGCTGGGTTTGGGGCAGGGAGTAGTACACAGGGGGAGGGGGGGAAACCCTGCTGGTCTACCTCCCTTTGCTATGCTGTATACTATAGTTAGGGATTGTTAGAACAATATGCTCTGAGTGTAATGTTTCCAGTTTATGACATCAAGCTAATATATTGAGTTTAATGTTCCAAAGGACTAATAATAAAATACAGTTTTTAAATTGATCATGGGAAAAAAGTTGAATAGTAATTTTAACATATATTAATATGGGTTTTGCAGTAAAAGATTATAAATTCCACATATTAATAAAAATGCAACAGAAATTCCACAATTAAACCATACAGTGACAACCTTACTAAAGAATAAGATATCTAGAGGATTGTAACTAAAATAGTAAAATATGAAAACTTCCAGCAGTATTACACTCTGCAAAACACATGCAATTCTTGTCATTTCCATAACTATACACATGCATAATTAAGATTCTATATGGGATTTTATTTTCATATGACTTTCTCTTGGGATCCTGTATTGGGGAAGGATTAAACCAGTTAAACAACAGGTTTCTTCACAGCTACAGGCTTTGCTAGTCTAGCAGTGCTATGCAAAAGCAAACCTTTGTTTTTACTGGGGACCTCCCTAAAATCTGTGGATACTCAATTCCCATTGTATATAATGGCATAGTAAAATGGTGTCTCTCATATTACGAGATGGCACAATCAATGTTTTCTTCTTTAAAAAAAGAAAAGAAAATATTGATTGGGACATTTTATAAAGAGACACCACTTTGGAATAATAGAATAATAAAATCATGATGTTGTAATGGTCTGTCGATTAGAGCTGGGATTGCTCTTATCTCATACCCTTCCAGCAAGATAATCTCCACTAGGTGGTGGCCTTGGAGACAGGCACAGAGCTGGAAATGTGCCTTAGGTCACACCACACCAACATGAGTAGCATTGACTTGTATATTGCTGACTCAGGCAGGATATGATGCAACCTTTCCTGGACATTGGGGTTGCTGAGTCAGGGGGGATATGATGCAACCTCTGCTGGGCATTGCATGCCATGGGGGTTGGGCCTTTGAGATGATGGACAGATGATGGGGGTGTGTTTTGTTTATAAGGTGTGTTTGTTCCTTGTGATGCCAGTTCTGGCATCAAAAGCGTTATACCTTCAATAAATCTAGTGGGATCGAGTTGCCGTCTGCGTGTGGTCCTTACAGAGAATTAAAGCGTTCTCACAGTATGCCAGAACTCCTATAAAGCCTATCGTGGAAGGATCCACTGAGGGTTGGTGAGCCTTGTCGTTGGAAAATGTCTGCAATGTTGAGACCCTTTTCGAGCGTGAAATGGGTGAGTCCCGAAGATTTCTGGGACAGTGATGCAGATGATGATGAAGACGTTGCCGAGGAGGTAGTATTCCCTGTTTGGGATTGGAAGACGGGTAGATGGAGCATCCCTTCCCTATGGGGAGAGGTGGAGGCTTCGGAGATGACTGCCTACAAGCTCTGCGGACCGTATGGGAAGAAGAGCGATGAGGGAAAGGCCCAAGAAGTGCCCAGAGAAGCGGTTGGAAGTGCCTCCATTCAGGTGGGCTCTCAAGGGCCTGGAGTGGGACCCAGAGAAGCGGTTTGGAGTACCTCCGCTCAGGTGGGATCCCGAGAGTCCAGAGAAGCGATGGCGTTGTGGCGTGCATCGGCTCAGGTGGACGAGCCCAGAGAAGCAGGAAGACAGAGGATGTTTTCCACTCAGGTGGGCTCCAGAGGAGTTGGAGGTGAATCCAGAGAAATGGGAGTGCGGGGTGTTCGTGCTCCTATTCAGGTGGATTTCCGAAGAGCCAGAGGGACCAGAGAAGCAACGTGGAACAGAAGCACGTTTGTTCAGGTGGACCCGGTGCCGGCTCAAGGTGGACCAGGCCGCAACAAAGAAGGTGCTGTGCAGTCCTCCGTTTGGAACGAGGGCGAGTTGGTCCAGGAGATGCAGAGAGGCTTTTGCGAGCTGCAAGAGTTGAAGGAAGCCCTGCAGTATGGGCAGGAAGACGTGGGAGTTCTTCGGAGAAGGATGGAGGTATTGGAGAAGAGAGTTCAGTGTTGCCAAGAGATGATGCGATGTCTCCTTGCCGAGGAAGAAGGGCGTTATGACGATGCTCCTGAGATGGTGGAGAATGAAGCCCAGGAGACAGATCTAGTTCTTCCAGAGGATGCTCTTGAGATGGAGGAGGTCCAGCCAGAAGCATGGAGTGTGCCTGGAAAGGAGATGAATCAAAGGCTCCCTTCCAGCAGTGTGCGAGCTCTTCGGGCAGAAAGTGGGGCTGTTTTAACTGCAGAGGCTGCCTTACCGGGAACCGAGTGGGTGGCTGAAGCAGTTGGAGAGTGTCCTGAAAAAATGGGATTGGAAGAGAAGAAAGGAGAAGAAAAGCCATTGTGCACTGAGGTTTTAGAAGAAGTGCTGGAGCGGGTGAGAGAGCAGAATCCAGTGCTTTTTAGCAACGAGAAGATGGTGAGTGTGCAGAAGGCTATTCAAGTTGGAGAAAAGGAAGATTCCCTTCTTCAAACTGTGGCAGTGTCCCTGAATTGGGTTATAATTCTTGTGGCCTGGAATTGCAAAGAAGAGGCCCTGGCTCCAGTGGGGAGAGTTGCCGTGGAGACAATGTGTGGGAGAGATAAGCCTGGTATGTTGGCAGCCAGAAGTGCGAAGGAGGCCGGTGGTAGTCTCGAAGTCCCTATCGCTGAAGGAGGAAGTGAAGACTGGCTGTATGTGAGTGGAAATTCCCAACAAGTTGGTGCGCTCCCTGAAGAGAATGGAGAGAGCAGTTTGGAGTTGGGTGTGCTGATGGAAACAGCAGGAGGAGATGCCCCGGCTTCAGAGGGCAGTTTGGAGTCGGGTGTGCTGATGGAAACAGCAGGAGAAGATGCCCGTCTTCAGAGGGCAGTTTGGAGCCCTTCAGATATGTGGCCGGGATTGTCCAGTGCGAGTCAGCTGTTGTCGTAGAGAGCGTGCAGGTGGCGAGTTCCATGGTGGCAGTGCCGGTCCGTGTTGTGAATTCGGTAAGCTGCTGGGGAGCCGGATAAGTCGGAGATGATGAGGTGGTTCCAGAAGCGTCCTTTTGGGATCAAACGGATCATGTCACTCGGGATGGGGGTGGTTGATTGGGGTTTGGAAAAGGTTTGACCAGAGTGCCAATGACTGAACTTTGGGCAACATCTGCGTGGCCAGACAGCGGACTTCAGAGTATGCTGAACTTTGGGGCTGAATTGTGGTCCAGTGTTCCAGCAGCAAGTCTGTTAATTTTGACTTTGGGGAAAACCAGCAACCTGGTTGTATTATGCTTTCTGTGGGATATGCTATTATATGAGGAAAGTGTCCCTAATGGACTTGTAGCTGATATGATTTCGATCTTGAGTGTTGGCGTCACTTGAATGATTTGCCCCGAAATTGTGCTAGGATGATTTGGGGATAAATTGACCACGGAATGATATACAGGTTTTGTTATGATGCTTAGCAATGTTCATGCCTTATTGCATTGAGTGGGTGCATGTTTCTGATTTCATGTATGTAAAATGTTAATATGCTTAGGTGGCTTAGGATTTTACAATGTGGGGTTAGTACATTGTGATGTTCAAAGTTCAATGGGATATTTCATGCTTCAAATGTGTAACATTAACTGTGGGGATTGATAGAATTATCTAAAGTGCATTGTGTTTTAGATCTGCCTTTAGTTTTCTCTAAATGTATAAGTTGTTATTACATATTGGTTTGGGTAAAATGCATTTATTGCCAGTGATGCTATGTGAAGAGGAAGTTTCGAATGTGTATTACAGTTTAACTGCATAGATTATAGCTTTATTGCTTGGTTGAGGGTTCCTTTTGAGAAGGTTTCATTGACGCCTTAGGAGGAGGTGTTAAGGGTTTTGTTTATGTGCTAATTGAGGGGGTTAGAAACTTTCTTTAGTGTTGGTTTGCTAAGATAGAGACGCACTCCCCTGCTGGGGTGTGTGGATTTAGCTACAGTTTAGTTGTGTATGAGGCTTTGCGCAGACGTTCAATTCCTGTGTGAGGGTCCTTTTGGTTTAGTGGATAAAGGTTTCAAGGCTTGGTTAAATAAGGTTTAGCTGTGTGTGTATATGTCGCTTAGTTGGATGGTTCATTTCCATGCGATGGTTTGGGTAAAGAAGGGAGTTGTAGTTTTCCTTGCTATGTGCTTCCTGCCATGTGAGGAGGTATAGTAGTTGTTCGGAGGAATAGAGTTCTAAGGATGGTGTGTTAAAATTGAAATTGAGCGTGGGGATTTCACGTGGATGTTTCCTTCCCACGTATGTGATGGCTAGAGAGTTTAGATGGATGTATTTGGCCGCAGGGGAGATTGGTAAGTGCCTTCTGCCAAGGTGGCAAGGGAATTGGGGTTTTGTGTGGTTCGCTGAAGCACAGTTGACTTAGTCCTGTGTATTGGGTTCGACTTGTTGATGAAGTTAAAGTTGTTTAGAGATTTAGGTGGAGTTATGGTTAGATAAGGCACAGATGTGTTTTAACAGGTTAGAGAATTGTAGTTTTGTACTTGATACCTCCTGCTTTTGCAGTGGAAGGTTTTGGGAATTATGGGGCTTGGAATCTTGGTTGTGTGATTTTGGTTTGTGCTGTGATGATGCACAGTTGATTTATTCCTGTGCGATGGGTTGTTAGATTGGTTAAGTTAGGGAAGTGATAGGTTTTGTAGTGGTCGATGGTTACATAGGAATTGTAGTTTTGTGGGTGTACCTCCTGCTATTGCAGTAGAGGGATGAAGTTGTTTAGGGGTTTTGGTAGTGGCGAGTGAGAGGTTATCGAGTCTTGGGACTTAGATTGTGGTAGAAGATAGTGAAGTTCACTTTGGTTTGTGAAAAAGTGATGTGTGGCCAGTAGTAGAAGGCTACATGAGTGTGCATTGTAAGATCAAGGTGCACAAGGCCCACATGTTTGGGAGGTTGAGTGTGGGCCGAAAGTGTGTCCTGGTTGATGGTGAATGCGGAATAAGTGGGTTGGCCCAGAGGGTGTCCAGATTGAGGTTTGGAGTTTGTACCATGCAGTTGTAGAATGATGGGCATGGTAGTAGAAGTGGTAGCGTTTGGAGAGTTTTGGATTGCCTGAAAATAGCTGAGGGTGGAAATTGGCCTTGAACAAGCTAGACATTTGTGATAGAGGAATGTCTGGTTATCTGAATGTGTGGGAGTTCAGGATTGGTATGTGAAGGAGATGGAAGGGCTTTGTCCCAGTGTGTGTTTGACTGGAGAGAGGCTGAGGTGGGCTCACTTCGCCTTGTGAATAATAGAGTTGGTTCTCATTTTGGGATAGCAAGAGCTAGTTATGACTTTGTTTGGTGCTGGGACAGGATTTAGATATTAGAGTTGGATAGCGTTTTGAGTCCTCTTTTCCACAGGGGGGAGGAGTATTCTGTAATGGTCTGTCGATTAGAGCTGGGATTGCTCTTATCTCATACCCTTCCAGCAAGATAATCTCCACCAGGTGGTGGTCTTGGAGACAGGCACAGAGCTGGAAATGTGCCTTAGGTCACACCACACCAACATGAGTAGCATTGACTTGTATATTGCTGACTCAGGCAGGATATGATGCAACCTTTCCTGGCCATTGGGGTTGCTGAGTCAGGGGGGATATGATGCAACCTCTGCTGGGCATTGCATGCCATGGGGGTTGGGCCTTTGAGATGATGGACAGATGATGGGGGTGTGTTTTGTATATAAGGTGTGTTTGTTCCTTGTGATGCCAGTTCTGGCATCAAAAGCGTTATATCTTCAATAAATCTAGTGGGATCGAGTTGCCGTCTGCGTGTGGTCCTTACAGAGAATTAAAGCGTTCTCACAGATGTATCTCATAATAAATAGCAAAATCAATATTATCTTTCTTCTTAAAAATCGAGTCTATGGATACAGAACCCATGGATATGTGGGGTTGAGTTAGTACAATCATCAGAATTAGTCCTAAACTGCTGTGAAAACTTGGAAAAAACACTTGCAAGGCTGAGTATGAGAAGGATTGGAAATATACAGTGGGAATTTCATGATATTTTGATAATTGTATGTGTGTGTTTTTGGGGGTATCTACTTGGTAGAATTAATGCAGTTTCACACCACTAATTGCCATGGCTCAATGATATGAAATCATGAGATTTGAAGTTTAGAGAGGTACCAGACTTCTTTGGTAAAGCAGGCTAAAGATCTTGTTAAACTGAATCTCCCATGATCCCATAGGATTCCAGTTGAAATGATGTCAAATTGCATTAATTCTACCATGTAGAAGTACCCTGGCAGATGGGGATTTTAATAGAAGCTCTGCATATATTTTGCATTGCGTGTGCCTTAAGCCTTTCACTCTACATCATTGCTGCCCAAATGTTGATAGCAAGAGTCCAAAGAGAATATGCTTTCATATGCTTAACATTTCTCTGTTCAATTGGGAACCCTGGTGTTTTTTTTAGGTTTCTCTCTTAAGTGAAAGTTTTTACAAGGAGCAAAAGCTCTTTTTCCAGACTTTATGTAAGCAGAACAACAGGAAAATTGGGAATGTCTAATATGCTTTACTTCTCATTCCTGATATCAGCACTCTTTTCAAATGCCTAACAGGGCATGTCTTTGTTTTCCTCCATGCATGTAGGCACTATGTGAAATAAAGTATGTTAAACTATGACTTTAGAGTCACATTGATGCCAGAAAGATGAAGTATGCTTTTTGTGAGAATGCCAGCATATGCTAATTAGAGCTTTTTTTGTGCTTAAGGATCTAAAAATATTACAGGACAGGTGAAATGAGGCAAATAAATGACTCTTTAGAACATGTCAAGACGAATAACACATACTGTTCAGGAACACAATATTCTGTTGTTCTTGAACAGACAGAAGTGTTCACTACTCCAAGTGAGTCATACAGTTTGCCAGTCGAGGCATCTCAGGACTTTACATGATTCGAGTTGGTGTTGTTAAAAGGGGGTAATGAGCTCACTGGTAGCTGAAAAATTCCTGCAGAGCTTCACATATTTGTTGAGGCCAAGAGATTTATAGAAGTATCCATAAAATAAGACAAGGGCATTTAAGTTACTGGCAGTGATAACAAAAAGAAACATTAATAACAGATAAAGGAGTTCTTAGTTAAACAAACTAAAGCTTATTTAAAGAGACCAGATTAGATCATAGATCAACTGGGGCTTCAGTGAGAGGAACAGTTTTGTCTTACACATGGGATGTGTACTATATCTCCACTTTGCTCAGGCTTTATGGAGATAAAACTGTTTGCCGTTCAAGCCAACCTTGAGATGACTTTTCCATGTTAAAAACTTGGCTTCCCTTCATCTCCTTTTCCGTTCAACATCTTATCTAATCATTCTACCCTATGATCCCAAATAGGATGGTACAGACAGTGCAGGTTGATCCAGGTGAAATCATCAGAGGGGGTGACTCCAACTGCGACAGTGGGTAAAGAAGTGTGAAAGGTGGGAGCAAAAGCTTGCTCCTTGTGTTTATTGAAGCCTTTGCTCCACCTGTTTACTGTAATGCTTTGCTCCTTCTGTTTACTGAAGGCAGGAGGGGGAGTGGTCTGGCCTTCCCTCTCCTCTGAATTTCTTAATAGTGATTCAATGCATTCTTGCTCTCCCCCACTAATAATAATAATGATAATAATAACAATAATCTTTATTTATACCCTGCCCCCATCTCCCCAATGGGGACTCAGGGTGGCTCACATGAGGCCAAGCCCAAACAGCAAATTACAATAAAATGAAGACATCAGCAATAAACACAATAAAAATACATACATATAAATAAAAAACAACATACAACAAGATATCTAAAATCACAAAGACAGGGCGGGCCGCAGGCACACATATAAAATGTTAAAAAATCTCAGGGTGAGATAAGCGGAATAGCATCCTTTACGGGGAAAAACATTCTTTATGGGGGAGGAGGGATGGACTCCAAGAACAGGGCATTGAAAAGAGCAATGGTAGAAATTAAATAACTATCTCCAAAAGCACAGCGGAAAAGCCAGGTTTTCAGGTGTTTTTCAAGTTTTCCAGAGTGGGGCCTTTCCTAATCTCTCCAGGCAAGGAATGCCAGAGTTGGGGGGCCACAGAGGAGAAGGCTCTTTCCCTTGTGCCCACCAGATGAGTCTGTGAGACTGGCAGGGGCGACAGAAGGGCCACTATCAGAACTGTATAAGATATCTTGTATTTTTCTGTATGTTTATGCATGCACATTTTGAAGCAAAATTGCTCTACTTGCATCCTTTTTAGGCAAAATCATAATAAACATATGTGGTTTGTCTTCAACTTGGTGAGTTGGTTTCTCTGTCCTGGCTTGTCTCGTTTTTAGCATAGCTCACCAGGCATGGATCATCTTTAACCATGGTCCTAGTTAACCACAACAATTGCGTGCCAACACTCCCCATTTTAGCTCATCTTGAAACATACTGTATACAGCTAGTATTATCAGAAAATAAAACAAAACAATGCTAGTGGGCTTTCAAACCACATTGTGAGTGCCTTCAAATTGAATTCTATATCCATATACTTTTGGTGTTTTTTAAAATCTACATAAAGCGCTTATCAGTTATTAAGCACAAAGCAGGCATGAACTACATCAAAACTACAAAACAGTTCTATATATTCATATTTCTATCTTTCTTTTGGGAGACTCAAGAAGATAAAACAAGATTCTTAATTCTAAAAACTTGCCATTGTGTACATTACACACCCTGCAGATACAATTGGCAGAACAGGCTGCTCTGTTCCTTAATCAGCATCTGCCCCTTTAAACAAATCCATAAGCCAGGATAGAAAACAAAATCAAGCTTTTTTGTTATTTACAAAAATCTACAGTTGCAATTGCCATAATATAAACTGCTAGACATTTTCCTGAGGCATAAACACAATTTTTTGAGAGGCGTTTCCAAGACCTCCTTTTCTGGCTCTGACAGTTGCGCTCAAAAACCTATCTACAAATTACCCCATGATCTTTTTCTGTACTTCTTTCTTCTATAAGGAATTTGCAGTTTACTTTCTGGCCTCAGCAAGTCTCATCATGTCTACACTTATACTGTATATCTAAAAACCCTAGTCCAATTTGTCCTCTTTGGTAGTGACTTTTCAGCTGGTATAAGAAAATGTTGTTGATACTTAAGGTTTAAGCACTGGAGTTAGTTGGGAAGAGCAGAATTTGGGAAAACCTGATCATTACTTTACTATAACTTCCAGAATCCCTTTGCCATTTTGGTGCAATCTAAAAGGTAGGTTTTCCAACCTTGGAGTGGTGGGGAGAGTGAGAGAGACTGGAATGTTAATTGAAAATACTTAACGTCGAGATCAGCCTTCAGAGATATGCGCAGGTCATATGAACGGGCGGTCAAAGAGGCCAAGAAGACCTATAACTCCTCCTTAATAGCGGCGGCAAGATCGCGCCCAGCACAGATCTTTAAGATCGTCCGAGACCTAGCTATGCCCAACTCACTGCTGAGGGACAATGAAAATTCAGCTATCTCAGCGGAAGAATTTCAAGTTTTCTTCACTGAGAAAATAATTGCCCTTAGGCGTGATTTACCCTCTATACCTGAGGAGAGGAGCGGGATGGGTAAGGACCCAGCTCCATCGCCTAGCTTGAAACTCGACCAGTTCAAGGCCCTGAATTCAGAGGAGATTAATCAAATCTTGACCGCAGCAAGGGCAACCACTTGCTCTACAGACCCGTGCCCGTCCCATCTGATTAAGTCCTGTGCGGGGAGCCTCCTGGCCACTCTGACAGGGTTGATAAATCACTCATTGGAGCTGGGAGTCTTTCCCGATGCGCTGAAGGAGGCTAGAGTCCGCCCGCTGCTGAAGAAGGCTAATTTGGATCCAGCGGTGCCGGCAAACTACCGTCCGGTCTCAAACCTACCCTTCCTCGGGAAACTGATTGAACGGGCAGTAGCGATCCAATTACAGGAATTCCTGGAAACCTCAGGAAGCCTGGACCCCTGCCAATCGGGTTTCCGCGCCGGACACGGGACCGAGACCGTCCTGGTGGCCATTACGGACGACATCCGCCGCCAATTGGAGAAGGGAGGTTCGGCTATCCTGGTGCTGCTTGACCTCACCGCGGCGTTCGACACGGTGGACCATGACTTGCTGTTGCGCGACTATCAGCCATTGGGATTCAAGGCACAGCTTTGGCCTGGTTCGATTCCTTCCTGCGGGGCCGTTCGCAGCGTGTTGAGTGGCGAGGCCAAGCGCCCAAGAAATCCACCCTGGACTGTGGAGTCCCCCAAGGCGCCATTTGTCACCAACGCTTTTTAACATCTACGTCCAACCCTTGGCAAGCATAGCCAGAAGTTTTGGATTGGGGTGCTACCAATATGCAGATGACACCCAGCTTCTGCTGAAGCTTGAGCCAGGTGTAACATCGGTGCCTGAGAACTTCAGACAAGGACTAGAGGCAGTGACCAGATGGCTCCGCTCATACAAACTCAAGATCAATCCATCAAAGACTGAGATTCTATGGCGGGACGCCCAGAGCCACCCATTCCGCTGCCTCTCTTTGAGGGAGAGCCGCTGATCCCGGCCCGTCGGTGAAGAGTCTCGGTGTGATACTAGACTCGAGACTCTCACTGGAGGCCCAGGTTGCTGCGACAAGTAAGGGAGCTTTTTCCACCTACGCCAGGCACGTCAACTGGCACCTTACCTTCCATCAGATGCGCTGGCTACTGTGGTCCATGCCACAGTGACATCACGGCTGGACTACTGTAATGCCTTGTACGTGGGGTTGCCGCAGTCAACCACTCGTAAAAATCCAGCTGGTGCAGAATGCAGCCGCCAGACTCCTCACCAGGACACCACTGAGATGCCATATCGCGCCATCTCTGCAGCGCCTGCACTGGCTGCCAGTCGAGCTCAGAGCCATCCACAAGATCCTGTCGCTTACCTTTAAGGCCCTCCATGGTGCCGCCCAGCTTATTTAAAAGACCGCTTGTCCGAACCAGCTCATTTAAGGTCGCGCTCAGGAAACAGGGACCTTCTCCGCATCCCAGGTGTGAGTGAGGCCCGCCGACACCACGAGACGGAGAGCTTTTTCCATCGCGGCCCCTGTCCTTTGGAACTTGATGCCGGCGGATCAGAGAGCTATCCGGGACATGCCCCAGTTCCTGACCGCACTGAAGACCTGGCTCTTCCGGAAGGCATTTGGCACAGGACACCTCCCAGCCTTAGCCTGAGCTACTGGAACTATTTTAATTAATCTTTTTATTCTTTTAGCTTTTAACTATTGAATTCTTTTCTGTGTTTTTGTGTGTAAGTCGCCCGGAGCACTGACGTGGAGGGCGACTCATAAATAATAAAATCAATCAATCAATCAATCAATCAAAACACTTTTCATTGACTGTTAGTGATCTGTTTATGTGAACACTGGTGTGGAGTTTGTTTTTAATCAAGTAACATCATTGTTCTGTTCAATGTTAAAGTTGGGGGGAAGGATCAACAATAGTGTATAATGCATTGGTTGGTGCTATTATCTGAAATAGATTGGTCATTGCTCCATCAGAGTGCCGTTCTGGGAGATAACAGCTGTATCCACATTGCAGAATCATACAGTTTGACACTATATTAAATGCTATGGCATAGTGCTATGGGATTCTGGAATTCGTATTTTTGTGAAATATTTACCCTGACTGGAAGATGTTGACATATATCATGTTGGTCATACATGCCGACATCACAGATATTCAATATTTCCTCACACAAGCCCCCTAACCCTCCAAATATCAGCTTTCCAGAACCAAAGAGCATCATAATGTAATGACTAGAGGAATGTAGGACACTCAGGCAGCCATGTCACTACCATTCTGTGGCTCAGATGTGTTCATATACCTTTCAGAGGTGATTATTGTGTTGCAAAGTGAAAGTGTGCAGTGATCTCGACCATTACATTACTTTTGAAATATAACTTTGTTACATCCTTTTAACCCGAAAATAGTGTTTGAACATGCATGTTTCAGCATTTCTTTGATTATGCCTCCACCATTTAATAATATGGTGCATAATGAACTACTCTCAGTTGAATTCATTGCCCACAATCCACAGACCTAGAGGGCTCAAAATATTTTCATTACTCGAATTCGTTACTTCCCATCTTTTTTCATACCATTACTGAGAATGTAGATAGATACACCACTAATTGCATCCTCTTCCAGTGGAGTCATATTTGTTTCATTAGCACATTGCATCTAGACTGAGATTTGTTTGAGAAGGAGTGCTACTTTTATTGCTATGATGTTTCCATATACTTGTTTCTCTAGTGTAGGCCTGTCCAACAGGCGGCCCGTGGGCCGTACACAGCTCGCCAGCCCCTTGGATGCGGCCCCCTACCCTCCTGCAAGATATCTGCTGTTTAACATAAAAAACATATTTTTATTATTTTAAAAAAATATTTTTTATTATTTTTTATGGGAGTGAGGGGTGGGGCGGGGCAGGGAGGAGGAGCAGGCTCTCTTCCTCCTCCTCCGCCTCCTACTTACCTCCCTCCCCTCCTCCGCCGCCGCCTCCCGCCCAGGCCCAGCCGCAGCCGGCCATCCCCAGCCTCATGGCGGCCGCTGCGGCCTTACCTTTCGCGGCGCTCCCGCCTCCTCCTCCGCCACCGCCGCCCCCTCAGCAAGGCCAGGCGCAGTGGCGGCAGCTGCTGAGGTGGCAGTTGGGGCTGCTGAGGCAGTGGCGGAGGAGTTGGCGGCGGCAACGGACGAGGAGGCGGGAGCGGTGGAGGAGGAGGCGGGAGCGCCGCGAAAGGTAAGACCGCAGCGGCCGGTTCCTTCGGCAGGGTAGGCCAGGCCAGGCCGTGGCCCGCCTGGGCCTTCCCTCTCTCCCTTCCTCACAACCTCAGGCCCCTTCCTGGAGTGGCTGAGGGGGATTGTAGGTGAACTATAAATCCCAGCAACTACAACTCCCAAACGTCAAAGTCTATTTCCCCCAAACTCCATCTGTGTTCATAGTTGGGCATATGGAATATTCCTGCCAAGTTTGATCCAGATCCATCATTGTTAGAGTCCACAGTGCTCTCTGGATGGAAGGTGAACTACAACTTCCAAACTCAAGGTCAATGTGTCCACCAAACCCTTTTAGTGTTTTCTGTTGGTCATGGGAGTCCTGTGTGCCACTTTTGGTTTAGTTCCATCATTGGTGGAGTTCAGAATGCTCTTTGATTGAAGGTGAACTATAAATCCCAGAAACTGTAACTCCCGAATGTCAAGGCATATTTTCCCCAAACTCCATCTGTGTTCATATTTGGGCATATTAAGGCCAGGCTTGGAAAAATAATAATGGGTTGCTGTGAGTTTTCCGTATGGCTGCCTGGCCCTGTTCAAGAAGCATTCTCTCCTGACGTTTCACCCACATCTATGGCTAAAAAAGCATCCTCAGAGGTCTGTTGGGGTTTGGCCAGTGGGTTTTATATCCCCACTGTGGGTGGGAGAAAGAAAGAAAGAAGGAATTCTTGTCTGCTTGAGTTGGGTTTGAAGGTTGCCCTTTGACACCTTGATCAGCACTGGATGGCCTTGCAGCTTCAAAGCCTGGCTGAACATTTTACAGAAATACCCATGCTGCCCTAGAAACACCAGGAGAGAATAATGCTTCTGGGACATGGCCAGGCAGCCCAGGAAACTCACAGCCACCCATTACTGTTATTATTATTATTAAACTCACATAATAAGATATTATAATAATTATAATAGGGCAAGGGGCGGAGCCGGGGAGGGTCGGGGGCAGGGAGGCGGTGGAGCTGGGGGAGGGGCGGGGCAGGGAGGGGGCGGAGCAGGGGGCTTGGCCCCCCAGGTGATCAGTGACTGGAATTCCGGCCCTTGGGCCGGTAGAAGTTGGACAGCCCTGCTCTAGTGCACTACAATGATTCTAAAGGACCCACTTCAAGGCAGCCCATTTCTTCTTAAGCTGCATATCCTGAACTGCATATGATTTTTTTGCCAACCCTTGCTGCCTTCAACACTTTTAGAGTAACCCACCTTGAGCCATGAGGAAAGACAAGCAAGAATAATAGAATCATAGATTTGAAAGAGACCTTGTGGGCCATCCAGTCCAACTCCCTATAGAAATAAAACTAAAAATATAATTATAATTATATAATTGCTATAACAGGCTCTGATTTCCAATGTGGATGATGATGTTCTATAAAGATGTGTATTCATTCCTAAATGGTATACATCAAAATATTTTCCAGATGTCAAAAACTGAAAAATGTATCAATTTAACAAAAAACCTAACAGCTGATCTGGCTTGTATCACCAACTTACTTCTACTCTTCATCCATCTATTCTTCATATAAATCCCAGACTGTATAAGAACAATGTTGAATGTTAACTCAAAGAGGAAGACAGGTACACTATGTATTTCTTCTCAGATGTGCCCCCTGAAAAACTCAACTACTAGTTAACCCTCCTTCCCCCCCCCCCAGCACTGAGAATTATTACTTCAGGAGTACCCAAAGGGTCTTTTTCATTGCTCTTAGGCGCTTATAGTATTTGTTTAAAGAGATGCTCTCTAGATGAGAAAAGGTGGCAATATGTACAGAGAAAAAATAATGGGATCAATGCAGGTATCGGAGCAATAGACTCTGATCAAAACTTTATCTCTCCTCTGGGGAGGGTAGTTTTGTTCCTATTTTTCATGTTTCTAAAATTGTATTTTGTTGATTGTTCTGATGTTTTGTTTGCTCTGACTATTTGTGGGTTTTTGTTTTCCTTGTAATCTTCTCAGCAGAACAGGGATCAGAAATGGAAAAGGAAACCTCAACAATGCAGACTGGCCCCCAGGGAGCCAAGGGTGATTAATGGACAATTTTATGGCTCATTTGTAAAATGGGAAACTCTAACAGAGCGGTCTGTTTACTTTGTCCTTACGATTCATATCAGGAAGTAGGAAAGTTGGGGGGGGGGGGGGACCATGGAGAAATATATATCAAAGCATCAGATCGCTTGTGAAAACAAAAGCAAACAGCTTTTGGACATTAGTATTAAAAGAACCTAAACTACTGGAAGAATTATTACCAATACTGAATGTAGTAGAATAAAATAGCACAACATTTTTCTTTCAATTTATTTGTGGAAAATAAACTCAAACTTAATGATACATGAAAGCTTAATGGTGGCAGTTTCCAAGATTTTTCCCTTTTCTGAGGAGATGGCTGGATCCTGACTAAAACCAGCTTGGTGGCTTAATGACTTTTTGGAGTTTCTCCATATAGCTGCACACACTTGAGGCATTGTGGCTAAATTCTCAGACAATGGGAACTGAATCAAGAAGTCACTCATGTTTGTAAGTCTCAGTAAAGACTCATTTTGCAAACCCTCTAAACCAGATTTTAAAGCCAATTTTCTTCCAGTCAAGTTGGTGGAAATTCATCAGCTTCAAACCAAATATTATGTTTTAACTGAGTGGATGATGTGGTTGTGATTCAAAAGAGCTGCCCCTTTTTTCTTTACTTGCCATTCTTAATTCTTCTCCCTAACTCTAAAGGAATGAAAGGGAGAGCCAGGGGAGGGAAACAGATGGAAAGAATTAGATCAGGTCTTGCCAAGTCATGCTGTCACAAGAGTTGCTGCCAAATATACTGCTGCCACCACACAATGGCCATCAGATGTTACCTGGTTTTGAACCATATGGGACCTACCACAGACAGTAGATGAAAAGTAAGTGCTGATGGGAGAAAAAGGTGTGACAAAGAAGGAAACTGAAGAACTGTGTTCTGTATGATTCATTTACAGGTTTTCATGTCTCAGTATAGAAGCGATTTTTATTCTACTGGGGGGACTTGGGAGAGGGTGTATTCTCAGCATTTTGATTCCAGTATAAAGGTATACCTTTAATGAAGTTAATGTGTTCCTAGGCATTATTTCTTTAACAGAAAATGAATACCAGAGGCAGAAATAACATGAAAAGATTAGGTTCCTGCAACACATAAAAGACCAATTCAACATGTTTTAGCAAACTTTTTATTCAGCACAAGCAATATGCACATGTTTAATAAAATAACCAGGTCAGGGAAGGCTTGCATAAATAAATAAAAACATTTTCACCCTTCTATTAATCACTTGAAGGTTTCTTCCAAAATGCATTTTTTTCATTACTCCCCCTGGTTTTAATGATTTTTATTTACAAATTTATTTATTTAAATTTATTTATATATTGGGTAACCATTCGTCTTGTGCATTTGTATAGAATCACTATCTGTTTCGGTTGGTTCATTCGTAAAGCCCCGTTTTTGTTTTTGAGCGCCTCTCCTGAAAACGGGCACTCTTCCAAATGAGCTTTTTTGTCTCTGGTCTGAGGAAAATGAATATTTTCATCCCATTGGTGGCAATCAGCGGGCTTCCCAAGCACCACTTCCTCTCAGTTTTAAGTCTAGAGGGGTGAAACTAGCCAGTTCTGCTGCCATTTCTTCCTGCTTCCCCCCCACCTCCAATCTGGAAACCTACCTTGCACCACTGCTGAGGTCTCTTCAAAGGGGCTAGGGGTGGACCCACAGTGGGATCCTTGGTGCAGTGTTGGAATGTGCCGTGTTCACTGGCAGCTTACCAGGGCCCAAGGGCACTGCCAGGGCCTGCAGTTGAGTGACTAGCACCTCTTACCTAGTGCTAGGCTTCAGGGCCTGCAGGCCACACACACACACACTTTCCAAGAAGAGTGCATGTGTGGCCTGCAGGCCCAAAATACCGGTACATGTCAGGGCCTGCAACCGAGTGCCTAATAATTACTATTATTGCTCAGCACTTGATTGCAGGCCCAGGCAGGCGCTGGCACTTTGGCCTTGCAGGCCACTCACACACTCTTTTTCCAAGAAGAGTGCATGTGTGTGCATGTGTGTACCACCACCACCAGCCAAGCACAAAAAAATTCAGGTGACCAAATGGTTTCTGTTCTTACTTTCCTTTCGTTTCACTGATATTTCCATATCAGAGAGAGGTATACCATTTTATGCCATCCAAAAGAAACAAACAGTACAAAACATGAAATAAACAGATGAAACAGTAACTGGGCCCATGACTAATAACCATACTGAGGGTATCTGGTAAAGCAGACTTAGTTACTGTCCCCTTTTCTCTTTGTTTTGGCTGTCTTTTTTTTGTTCTGGTCAAGGTACATGATAGTAATTTTATCTCTTTTCTATGCAAACATATTTTGAATACTGATATTTTTGACTCTGTGTTGCACACATGGAAAATGTATTTGGAAGTCATTAACATTGGTCCAACATTCCTTCCAAGCCAAATTCTATTTTAGTTCTACTTAGTTTGCTACATGTTGATAGATCTCCATGATGAAGTTTCCAGCACACAGAATTTCTATTTGAATGGCATGCCAAATAAGGGTCGAAAGACAAATCTACTATTACTATTTTTGTTACTAAGAAGACTTCACATGATACGTTTTATTGCCTGAAACTTCTATACAAACTGACTTTCATTCACACCTGGTGTTTACGATTTATTATAATATGAGATACAGGATGATCTGAAAGGAAAAATGTTACTAGGTAGCAATCTTTGGTTCTCCAGATGTTTAGGACTTCAACTCTCAGAATTCCTAGCCATTGACCATACTAGCTGGGACTTTTCAGAGCTAAAATCTTCAAATATCTGAAGGACTACAAGCTGAGAAATAATAGCCTAGTAGTTGAAGACATTATTCCTTATAGAATGAGTCTGGATCTACATTGCCAAATAATGCAGTTTGAACTACATTATATAGTCGGTGTTGGGCCATATAATGCAGTTTGAATCAGTTCAAACTGCCTTATTTGGCAGTGAATATACAGCCTATAATTCACAGTTGTTACTAGAAACATGTTCTTGAAGTAATGATAATTTACTGAGATAAATGTCACATTATTGGATTAATGTAGTCCAATAACTCTTTAGCCTTCTCTGACAAAGAGAACTGGTGCCTCACCAAACGACATCTTCCATTATCCAATAACATTGAGCCATGGCAGCTGAAGAGGTGACAAACAGTATGAATTCTACAGTGTAGATACACCCCATGTTAAGAATTCTTTCCTTTCTGGTGTTTGATATTTTCAAATATCCTACAGCGGGCCTGGAAAGCAACAAAAAGAGCAAGCTACATGCTCTATCTGATTATATTGTCTATCTCACCAGCAGGCATAGTTCCAAAGAAGGTAAACTCTGCTCTACACCTAAGATTTTTCACAAGTTTTAAATAATCTTTTAAATATGTTCATTTCTTCCCAGTAGAACGTTCATTGCCTGGTTTTGTTGCTGCTCTTAATGGTGAATGTTTATGTCATTGACTTTTTATTTATTTATTTATTTATTATGTCAATTTATATACCACCCTTCCCAAAAAGTCTCAGGGTGGTTCACAACAATGAATGCACAACACAACAGAGTTAAAAACACGTTGTTTAGGAATCAACATCAAAGAGCATTTTTCTTCCACGAGGACAGTTTACACTAAATTATTTCAGCCAATGTACTTTATTAATTCTAAAAAATGGCTTATAAATATCATTTTTATTGTACATCTCTTAAGCTGACCCTTACTGGATGGACATTGGGAAAGAGAAATCTTAAATGGGCAACATTTCTCTTGTGGTATTTGTCTATCAACATCTCTTCTTACTTAACTGTCTTGCCAAGGAGAGCTTCGTGGCATCTAATTCCCAGGAGGAAATAACCATGTGTATTGAAAGTTTGAAAGCATAAAGGGATAGAAAAAAGTTTTTTCCATGAAAAATCATGCATATTTCCATGATTAAAGTCTTTGTCAGCTTCCCACAGTTATCTTGTGCCACACACTTTAGAATATTATGAAAAGCTTATAGCAATGACTTAAGGTGAATTATTTGGTTAATTAAAACAGTTAAACAGTTTAATTACTTAAGTAAATCAGTAGATGTTGACTGATGTTTGCATGCAGAAAACATCTTCAAGATAGATACATATAAAACATTAACCACATAAATGGTGGATTTCTTATGAGAAATATGACATTTGGAACATGAACGATCAAGGTACGTAATTTGCCATTGGCCACCTATTAAGATGGAGACACTACTGAGTGTAATAATTAAAGGCCTGAAGGCTGTTCATTTTCAGGGAATTAAGCATGATAAGCACATGGATCTGTCTTGGTTTTGGGCAGTAAGATAAACTGTGGTGGCTCATGTAGCTGACACCTGAAGAACCTGTGATATGAAATCTATACATATTTATCTATCTGATTTGTCTATTCAAAAAATTTCTACTTCAGATAAAACCTCTCTTAAAGAAAACTTGAGCAACAATACACACACACACACAATAGTAGAACAAAAAGAGATAACTAGATTAATGTTTGTGTACTGGGGTGGGGCATTATAGTGTGAAAGAGTCATGTTTTGTTGCAAAATCCATCTAGAAATAAGTCTATAGCAGAGGCATCTTTGGCACTGTTATGTGTAAACAGTTTTTCCAAGTGTCAACTACTTCCTATATCCTTAAAAAAAATCACCAGAAGGAAGGAATGTCACAATAAATCTTGCCATTGGGATACTTTTTGTTCAAGCCCATGTAATGTTATGGGATTAAAAAATGTCCCATGATTATTTTAGTGCTCTGTTATAACACAGCAAATAAGTGACATGTTCTGATTGTTTGTGATTTACTCTCATTAAATGGGACACTGGAATATTATCTAGGCTAAGAAATTACAAGAGGTCTATCAGGTCAGCTCTACTGGTTGCATTGAAAGGTCAAGGCATGGACAAACAAGGGAAGCATTTCTAGGCATGGAGGACAAGTGAGGAATAGTAAAACCAGGGGACATTCATGTTAATACCACATGTATTCTGATATATTTGACATAGGAATAGAAATTTCTATATGATCGAAGCAGTACTGTCATCACTGATTGCATAGCCTTCTAGCAGTGTTTTCATGAAAGAAAAAGCAATCCAGTTTATCTTCCACAAAGACTTTCCCCTTATTCTTGTCATGAGATGTTTGAATAAAAGTCACATTATGGTTCAAAAGCAGTCTGTGACTTGGCAGATGGCTTGGTATAAGATATGTTACAACAGGCCAGGGTGTGTCTATCTGAGACAGGCCTGGCAGAATTGAAGACACATGAAAAAGACTTGGCAACCATTCCAGTGGTTTATGCCTGAAGGGAAAATAAGTATACTCTATCTGCTTAGAATAAGGAAGAGTATATGACATAATACAGTATTCAAATTCTAAAATATAAGAATAAATTCATTACTTTACATCTGAAAATTTAAGCCCCTGAGCAGATCTCGGAAAAGTTACTTCTTTGGATTACAATTTAGGAGATCATCCTACTAGAACATCTATCTACTTTAAATCTAGTTCCTGCTTCTTTCAGAACATTGGGGTTTGCAGTTTAGTGAGACCCAGGATCTCTCTAGCTGAGCAGTTTAAAAGCCCCTCCCTAAACTACAAACCTTAGAATTCTTCAGGAAGCAGGAACTCGATTTAAAGTGGATAAATGCTCTATAGTGTGGTGAGGTCCTAACAGAGACCCCATCATTTCTGATGGTTTCTCTTATTGTAACAATGCAAAAATATTCTAATTTATGTCAATTGCTAACATAAATTAACCCGTTCCTTACAATAGAAACATGAAAGGATCATTGGGCACAAAGAAAGTAAAACTGGATTGTGTGTAAGTTTTTGCACATAAGAATCTGTTTCTAAATTAATTAGGTCTGACAACTGATTTTTTAAATTTGTTCTCAAAAAAGGAAGTGGAGGCCCAATCCAGGTTGGAACTTAGCATAGGTGTATGGGGCATTTACTGCCTGCTCCCCTATGACCATTACCCTATTTACAAAACACATGCACATGCTTCCATTAAAATGAATGATCAGATACACATTTTTCCCACTGACTGCAGTTTTCCTTAATGTGCATGCATGACTGCCATTAACAAGGTACTTACAAAGATTTGGAAGTTTTGTAAAGTTTTTACCCCCAAAATTCAGACAGAACTTTAGAAACAAAGCACCAGCACTTACTTTTGAACCATTTTTAGCACACATGGTAGTAGAGACTCTATTTCAAACTGCAAGAGTGTACAATTACAGCAGGTTCCATGTAAGTCTGGGAGTTGAAAGTGATCAATTAGTTGGCAGTGAGGGAGCTGTCTTAGTGCACTCCCATGAATCGCTAGCCAATGGATGGCTGTTTGGATTGTGGACTGAACTACCTAGTTGCCATTGCACATTTGGTCTAAGCTGCTGTGCCAGGTTGTACTAGATACCACCTTGTGCAATATGCATAATGGAAGATATCTGAATGAATATGACTATGGCCCATTTCACACAGCTGTATAAAATCCACATGAACTGGATTATATGGCAGTGTGGACTCAGATACTCCAGTTCAAAGTAGATATTTGCCTTGATTTTCTGGGTTATATGGCTGTGTGGGATGGTCCAAAGTTATGCTTAGAGAGAAAAGTGCTATCCCAAGATCCGATAGTGAGCTTTATAGATGAGTGAAGATTTTAATCAGAGTTTTCCAGTGCTGCCAGTTTACATGACACAGGGTGACTTCTGGTAAGTATTTCAATGTTTTGCCCTCAACATGACTTTGCTCCACTTCAAACAAAGTTAATGAATCATTGGAGTATGTGCAGGCTTCACGGCCACCTGGATCACCTTTTTTGCAGATGGTTCATCCCTGTGTTAGCTCTTATAGTCCCCATAGGTCACAGATCTCCCTGCACGTGCTTGAATATCATGGTCACAACTGCTGAAGCCAAAATAGGGTACCTATTTATTTATTTACTGTACTTTTATACCGCCCCTCTCAGCCCGAAGGCAAATCGAGGTGGTATACAATGGCAAACGAATGCCCACAGATAAATACATAACAATTAATAACACAATATAAAAGTAAAAATTCACAGTTAAAATATAAAATACAAATCTCAGCGTCTCCTTATTAGAATTGGTTTCCGTTGCATCATCATCGTTCCATAGGTCTCAATACCATAATTACATTTCCTCTGCAAAAGCCTGCTCAAACAGCTAGGTCTTGACTTTCTTCCAGAATGTTAGGATGGAGGGGGCAATCTAATGTCTCTAGGGAGGGCATTCCATAGCCGAGGGGCCACTGCTGACCAAGAGCAGGGCCTCCCCAGTCAAACTTAAGCACCTGGATGGTTCATAGGGAGATGTATTCGGACAGATAAGCTGGACCAGAACCGTTTAGGGCTTTAAAGGCTAAAGCCAGCACATTGAAATGTGCCCGGTAGCAAACTGGCAGCCAGAGGAGCTGGTGCAACAGAGGGGTTGTACGCACCCTGAGTGCTGCTCCTGTTATCAACCTAGCTGCTGTCCGTTGGACCAATTGAAGCTTCCAAACAATCTTCAAAGGCAGCCCCATGTAGAGCGCGTTGCAGTAGTCTATATGGGATGTAACCGGAGCGTGGACTACAGTGGCCAAGTCAGACTTCCCAAGCTACGGGCGCAGCTGGTGCACAAGTTTTAACCTACATGATCAGCTATAAGAAGTTGGATCATTATATCCTCTCCTTGCTGATAATACAGGCACTCCGTAATGATCTCAGAAAATACAACGAGCAGCAGCCAGACACGAAGGGAGCACAATGGCCCTTGAGGAGCAGTGGCAATGACAAACAGACACGAAAATGTGCCATTGAGGCAGCTGAGTCAGGACACATAGCCCTGGATTCAGCTGCTGGATCTGGGGCAGCTCCAGGGATTAAATAGTCCTGTTTAGATGAGGCCCCAGACCAAGTCTCGCTCCATACTTGTAATGACATACTTGCAATGACACTGTTGGGAATAATAGCTGTGTTTTAAGAAGGTGAAATATCTCACAGACTTAGTTCTATTAATCTTCAAAACTGTACAAGAAGAATAGAAGCCTGAACATAGGTATAGGCTGAACATACGCTTCCAAAACACACACACACACACACACACACACACACACACGCAGAATTTAAGAAAGAGAGAGGAAAATATGGACAGACTTGCATGTGAATAGTTAAGCCACTTTTCTTCTTCCTCCTCTCAGTAAGGAGCAATGTACTTAGTAGGCATAAAATAGCTGGGAGAACCTTGGTTTCAAAATATTGTTCTGTATGGGTTGTGTTCAAAAAACCCTCTTGTTGGATTCTGACAATTTCAAGTTAAAAAACTTACTTTAAGGAAACTATTCAAATGAGCCCTCTAATTTTACTATGTGAAAATAGCTTTCTAGGATGTATAGTTGCATTTTCATTAGAAAATATATTTGTATGAATGTTATCGGCTGAATTTTAAAATACTTACTTGATATTAACAGTGCATTCAAGCTATCTATCTGAAGTGTGTAAAGTCTGCTAGTTAAATTAACTTTCACACACACACACAATCAAGAAATGAGAAAATTGAGCTCAGTTTTCATTTCTTTGTGACTATTAAAGTTCACACATCAGTCCCCAGGAATGCAGAAGGAAAGCTAAAATCATGCAGTTTCCATTCCAAGGAGAGCGAGTGAATGAATAGAAGAGCTCAAGGCACCGTTCATAATTAGCCCATTCTGTTTAATCCCAGCTGTAAAGTGTGTTGTGAAGAGATGGAAAGAATGCCGTTCTGAATTTATACCATTTGCCCCAACCTCTGCTTGCTGTTCCAGCTAGCAAATCCATCATCTAGTCTGATTCCAGGGAAGGTTTAGTTAGCCAGAATTATGGGGTGACTGAATCTAGCCAGTATGCAGGTTTATATGATGCAATGTTTTTCACTCTTCAAGTATTTATCAAAAGGGCTGAATGTACCTTGATTATTTCAGTTTCATTCTGGCATATATAGATCATTCATGTCATAAACCCACTGACATGCCATTATTCATTTATAAGGGAGTGAGCAGCATATGCTTTTACTTTTTCAGTCAAATGGTTCTTCAAATATTACTACATATATAGGCTTGGTTTAGATGCATTCAAATGGGGATTTTTTTTAAGTATATCAAAGCAAAAAGTTCTAAAATGTTTGAAATTCTAAAGTGGTTCTAAAGTCTGAAAAGCAGGAAACAGTTAAAATCAAGGGGAACATTCCCTCACCTCTGCAGTGCAAATGGAGCTGTACATGTATAACATAAATATAAGAGGTAGTAGCTACTTGCTCTCAGGACACCAGAAAGTGAAGTACGATTCCCCCTTATTATTTCCCCTTTCCTCCTTTCTTCCTTCTCTACCCTCTTCTTTCATTCCTTCCTTTGCTCTTTGGTTCCCCATCCCTTCTTTTCTCTTTCCTTCCTTCCCTCCCCCTTCTCTACTTCTTCCTTTGTCTCCTTCCTTCCTTTGTTCACGTTTTATTTCCCTTAGAGCAATTAACCAAAAAGATATATGTATAATATAGAGACTTTCTGCTGTGCTTTCTGCTACCGAACTTGCCTATCTCAGATTGGCCTCTTTAGTCATCAGCGCTTGTAAAAGCGTGGGATGAGTCCTTCCTGAATCTTCGTTCGTGAAGTAATGCCGAGAGAGAGATATGTATTAATGCAGTGGTTCCTCATGTTGTGGTGACCCCATCCATATTTTCTTTGCTACTTCATAATTTTTGTTACTCTTATGAATTCTAATGCAAATATCTAATATGCAGGATGTATTTTCATTGTTACAAATTGACCAAAGTTAAAGCATAGGGATTAATCACAAAAACAATATGTTTAGGGGTATGGACAACAGATGATGGGATTTGCAGTACCTTCAACCATTCAGCTCTGACTTCCACAGACCAGAGTCCCCCACAAATGACAGACCTAGACCAAACTTGGCACACAGAACCGCCATAACCAACAGAATATACTGGAGAGGTTTGGCAGTGATTTAGGAGATGTAGTTCACCTACATCCAGAGAGCAAATGTGAAACCAAACCACTATGGATCTGGACCTAACTTGGCACACATATTCATTATGCCCAAATTTGAGCACTGGTGTTTAGGGAAAATAGATCTTGACATTTGGGAGTTGTAGTTGCTGAGATTTATAATTCACCTACAATCAAAGAGCATTCTGCACCCCACCAATGATGGAATTGAACCAAACTTGGCATATATAAATCCCATGAAAAAAAAAAGAAAATACTGGAGAGGTTGGGGGAAAATAGACACTGACATTTGAGAGTTGGCGCTACTTGGATTTATAGTTCACCTGCCATCAAAGAGTATTCTGAACACTATCAACAAAGGAATTGAACCAAACTTGGAACACACACTCCCATCATCAACAGAAAATACTGGAGATGTTTGAGAAGAACTGACAGTGTAGTTCACCTACATCCGGAGAGCACTGTGAACCCAAACGATGAAGTACTGGAGTGATTCCCAACCTTTGTTCCTCCTGGTGTTTTGGACTACACCTCCCAGAATTCCTGACTGTTGGTTGTGATGGCTAAGGCTTCTGGAGTTGAAGTCCCAAACAGATGGCGGAACAAAGGTTGGGAACCATAGATCAACTCCTAGCAAGCTCCTTCCAGCCTTCTTCCCGCGCTCACCGGCGCCTCGCTCACCCTCGCCTCTCTCTAGCCCCGGTGCATGCATCGGCTAGAGAGAGGCAGAGAGGGGCGAGGGGGTTTTCTTCCTCTCTCTCTCGCCAATGACAGGCTGGCGAGAGGGAGGAGGCTCCTCTCTCCCCTTCTCTCTCTAGCCCGATGCATGCATTCTGAGGGACAGCCTGGGAAACAGGAGGAAATTACTCCGATTGAGAACTCGCAGGGGTTAAGGGAGGCAGATGGCTAGAGAGAGGCGATCACCTCCCCCCTCGCCTCTCTCTACCCCGGTGCAGGCATCGGGGCTAGAGAGAAGCAGAGGAGCGCGGGGCGGGGCCTTTCGCCCCTCTCTCGCCAATGACAGGCTGGCGAGAGAGGAGGAGAAAGGCCCCCGCGCCCCTCTCTGCCTCTCTCTAGCCCCGATCCTGAGGGAGCGAGGGCCCAAGTTTGCCCAGGCTGAGAGGAAAAGGAAGAGGCCTGAGGCTGTGAGGAATGGTGGGAGTTGAAGTCCAAAACACGTACCTGGAGGGCTGAAGCTGGCCCTGTGATGGGACAAGGCAGAGCAACAGGGAAGAGGAGGAGGGGGGGGGGAGCCTGGAGGACTACAGTTTCCAGAATGCATTGCCTAGCCTACCTAGCAGCAGCGTCACTTCCAGTTCCTCATAGAAATGCGGGAAAAAGAAGAAGCTGAATGAAGGCGGGAAGGAAATGAGGGGGAGAAGACAGGGAGAAGTGAGTAGTACAAGAATTAATTAATTAATACTTCAGAATTTCTTACGATCATAACGCAAATTGATGGCCTCAAGTACCGTAAAAGGAAGTCTACTTCCTGGTTCGTGGCAGCGATACGTAAAACCTCAAAAGTCCCATTACATACGAATCTCTTACGAATCCTTTTAATTTCCGTTTCATTTTTCCCATGCCTAATAGATAGTTAGATGTATATTGCACTACATCAGGGTGAGCAATATTTGGCCTACTAGATCTTACTGAAATCAAATTCCAGGACCCATAGCCAAGAGATATAATAGTGAAGGCTCCCAAGGAACAGTAATACCTTCTCCATATGTTGCCATAAATCAACAAATAATTGATTCAGATGAAGCATATAATGGACAGAAATCAGTTACATATCCACAATGGCAGACGCTTTCAACATGAAAATGGGACAGTTGGTATGAGAATGTCATGTAAGTGGAACAAAATGTGCAAGCATCTCTTGAGGAGTGCGTCAGCTCCCCCTAGTGGCCAGAGTTTGCCTCTGTTCGTCTATATGTGTGCATGTGGAAATAGCAGGGATTGTCTGCTAAGTATGTGTACCTGTAATCCGCTCTGAGTCCCCTTCGAGGTGAGATGAGCGGGATATGAATAAAGTAAATCTATATATATAAAGGAACAGTCGTCATGTGAAGACTACCTGAAACAGAGAAACCTCACAACGCAGAAACACAAAACTTGCCAACAGAAATAGGCCTCAAGCAAGGTACGTTTGTAGCAAAGAAACTTCCCCCCCCCAAAACCTAAAAGGCCCCCAAAACAATGAGTAAAAATAAAACTACATTTCCCAGCATCCTCCGGGGCTGCCAGCCTCTACATTCTGACAACATGATTGGCTGCCAATAAGGGCGGATTTGCATAACTGCTGTACTGGCCAGCCAACATGAACATTCCGACCCATAACAAACTGTCAGCCAGAGCCTCCTCCAACACTTTCAAAGCCTCATCGGACATCGACCAATAGGTGCAAAACACACAGAGCAGGACACTTTGAAAAAGAGAGGAGCAGAAAGTAAGCTAGACATGAAGATCTTGAGAAAGGTGGCTAAAAGGATACGGAAAGGATTTTTAACAGTCCCCCAACAGACACTGGACTCACCTGTGAAGATAGAGATCCCCTGACAGGACAAGCCCTCCCCAAGCTGATCCGTCCTGGCCATGGTACAAGTCAAACCCGAAGGACTGCAGGCAAAGAGCTGAGGCACAAACATAAAACACCCAATTCACTAACAACAATTCCAACCCTTACATACTCAGACTTTCTCGCATCTCCTAAATAGGGCACAGCAACGCGTGCCGGGTACAGCTAGTAATAAATAATTGAGGATGCATTGTCCTAATAAACACCACAGAATTGGGGTGAAGGAGCTTAAGGCTCCTATCTGAATATTCATCAGATCATATAACAAGACATTTTCATTGGAATAAACCATACTATTCAGGTACATTGTTAGTACTGTATGAGTATGTGAACTTTACTCAAATAACTTCTGAACGGTGAATAATCCTTGAAAACTGCATAGCAAAATGATGATGTTGGAAACTCAACATCCAGAGTACAAATATAAGCACAGAAGTTGAGTCGGTAGCTAATGAAATGAGAGCGAAAACTGTCTGATGATGGAGGGTTGTTGGATTTGTTCCTGCTTTTGAAGACAGCCACAGAAAAAGGCAAGGGCAGGTAATAGATACCACCCAGGGAGTAAAGACTTTCCAAGGGAGGTGTGGTGGAGCTTGTGAACAAGTTCCCCCCCAGGGTTTGGCTCCTAACCTCATAAGACCTGGTTTCCTACCTCCTCCTACTTCCTGAGGAATTCTTGTATTAGTGCCAGATGAAATGAAGGACATAATTTCTATTCTTTTTTGTGGCTATATAAAAGACAGAATTTCAACTTGAGTGACAAGCAATACATGCTGAAATTCCCTTCTCTACACAACCATTAAATAGACAGAATCTTTGTTACTTAGAAACCGTAAGTAACAGAGAGGAGGCTCCTCGCAGTCCTGGAAGGAGAATGTCTACTATACATGGAAAGAGTTTGCAATCAAGTCAGTAAGGGAACTGATCAAACCATCTTCAGGAAACAGCTAGAAATCCCTGACCTGCTACTTGGGCCCTGAAGGTGGTGGGCCCAGTAGGCCTACACTGCCTGCTTTGTGGCACACTCCCATAGACTATCAACTCTATCATTATGTCTGGTATTGCTCCAAAACAGAACACCTTCAAATTTAGAATTGCACCACATAAGTAAAATCCATTGTAAACAAGCCAGGAAGATAAGTCGGGGGCCTATGGGGCCCTGTGTTTAAGCACACCTAAGCACAATGGTAAATCTGGCCCTTAGCATAACACACAAAAGGAGTTTGCAAAATAGTGTTCTGGAGTGCATCTGCACTGTAGAATTAATGCAGTTTGGCACCACTTTAACTGCCATGGCTCAATGCTATGGAAACTTGGGAATTGTAGCTTTACAAATAGTGCTCATACTTCACCATACCACAGCTCTCAGAATTCCAAAATTAGTATATATGTTCATTAGCTCTTTTGTTTAGCTCTGCTTAGTGTGGTTGAGTTTAATTAAGTTATTCCCATTTGGTTAATGTTTAATTAATTTTATCTCATCTTGATTTTGTTTAGGAAAAGGTCATTTCCCCTACACACAAATAGTGCTCATACCACAGCTCTCAGAATTCCAAAATGTTGAGCCATGGCTGTTAAAATGGCGTCAAGCTGCATTAATTCTACAGTGTAGATGTACTGTCAGGAGTCTTCTTGTTTGGGATTTTGTCCAGTCATTCCTTTCAAGCAAGATTTTTTTCTGACCCAATCCACAACAAAACAATCAGGAATCTTTTTTTGAACATTCTATAGCACTTACAACCTCATCTGATGGGGGGAATTTAGTGTCCTAGGAAGCTTTCATCCAGACTTCTGGATGGTGCTCCATGCCAGCCAACTCATGACATCATGTGACTTCTGGTGGAGTTCCCACCCCCTATTGGGGTGAAAGTGTTGCCAGAGGCTTTCCCCACAACACAGGAGGTTTTGAAGCCAGTACGGGGCCTCTCTGGGAGGCCGATGTTTTCCCCATTTCACTGTGATGCCAGGTGAAGGAGGATGTGTTGACTGCTTTTTGTGATGAGACCCTTAGTCCTTATTGATCTCTTATGTGTGTATGTGTTTCATTATATTTTTGTTTTTCTCCTTTAAATTTTAAAATAATTTTAAGTTTGGCTTTCCTGTAGCAAACTGACACCTACCTTCTGTTTCTGTGTGCAGTCTCTCCCTTTTTACTTAAATACTGTTGGCACTCACAGCATCATGCCTGCCATTAGCGGGAGTGAATTGGAGACTTCACTGAGCATGTAGAAATTTCTAGATAACCTCCCTTGCCATTATCAACCTCTAAACAGACAATGAAAGGGAATTATTATCAAAAGACATGTTTAATATTGTAAATGTCTCTGTGATATAGCAGGGATTACTGTCAGAGGCTAATGAAAAGGCATTGCTGTTTATTTTTTCACTTATCGGCTCGGTTTTGTGGGAGCAAATCCTCTGTTTCCTGTCACATTATTTCTAATGAGATGAATATAATATTCTCTCATGGTGTGGCATCAACTGTAACAAACCTGGAAAACATTTTTTTCCTATTTTCTCTGTGGGCTTGAAGTTAATAAGAGGAAACATACACATCTTCTAATTTTTATCAGTTCAGAGAGATGCATTTTAACAAAGCAGGGATAGGATACTGGGATACAGCCATATGGCTCTCATCTGTCCCAAAGCACAACCTGAGCCAGCTGATAAGTCAGACATTGTGTTTCATGTGTACAGGCAGAACAAGATAGGTTCTGTAAGTTTGTTCGACATTTTTAAGTGTAACTGTGATGTTTGTTTTGCTGTTTGTTACCTCACTTTCTGTTCCTGTAATAGTTTGATTTTGAAAAATTAAGCTTTCTGTGAAAACAAGGATTGATGATAAAGGTTCAGGTGAGACATCTTTTCCCCATGATAATTTTGATTCTCCTTGTAGCGAGAAAAAGTGGGCTAGGAATAAACATAAACATTATTATTATTATTATTATTCAGTGAATTTTCCTTCCTAGGGGTAGATTTCTCTCACTTTCTGTTGTCTCACCCCAATTCTTAACTATGACTCATTTGTAAGTGAGATATTTCTAAGTTGAGGACTGCCTGCACTTAGGCACAATGAGTGGTACATTGTTATAGAAAAGAATGTCAAATCAAGTAGGTTGTTGAGTGCATTGTTTAATGGATGCTATAGCCAGTATAGAGCAGTGATAGCGAACCTGTAAGAGATGGGAGGGGGCACTCAGGATTGGTGAGTGGGGGAATGAGTGGGGAGAGTGAGCAAGGAGTGGCAAGTGGGTTGCAGTTGGGGGGTAGCAGGGTGGGACAGATGATGGCTCATGTGCCAGGAGAGAGAGCTCTGCATTCCACTTCTGGCATGTGTGCCATAGGTTCACCATCACTGGTGTAAAGAATACCCTAGTTTCTGAGGAGACACAGTCTAGCAACACCTGGTTGTTCACAATTTGCCCACTTCTGCAACTGGGAGAGATGTACACAACTTTGGCTGTTGTAATTCCTGAACTGAACAGGTAATATTCCTAATTCACACCTGAAAATAGTAATTATGATTTCCTTGCATCAGCCGTCATGTTGCCAACTAGAACAACAATAGAAACAGCAGGATAAACTGTATACAATGTGATGATATAACTAATTGTTACTGTTTTTAACTTTTTATGTATTTATGTTTTATCCTGATATTGTTATTGTGGCATCAAATTGCTGCCTATGTTAGGTGCTCTGAGTGCCCCCTCGGGGGTTGAGAAGGGAGGGGTAAAATGGTATAAATAAATAAATAGGCAGAAAAGGCACATTCTTTTTTTTTTACTGTTTGTACAGAACCATCAAGATGCAGCAAATTACAATTGTGAAGATTGCTTCTGGAAAGACATGAACGCTGTTAAGTATTGAAATAACATCCATGTTTGTAAAGTAGAGATGCCTTCTCTTTACCATGAACAAGACCATCCACATTTACTACCAGATGCTGTTGGCTAAAAATGCACACTTTCAAAAATTGAGAGCACAAACTTTCACACACAGAGGGGTGAAGGAAGAGGAATAGAAAGAGTAAGTTAGAGAACCAAAGCTTATGACATAAAAAAGAGGCCCCACTTGTTTACACTGTAGCTTGACGTTCTTATTAGATGACCATCAGCGAGAGATAACATAATCACTTCCATCTCTTTTCTAATGTAGATTTAATTTTCTTTACTGTGAAAAAAAATGACAGATCGCAATCTTGTATCTAATATCACAAATGAACTTTCTTTCCTTATGTCAATAACCCTAAGTCAACAGGGGTCAATGACTTGAAACAGGACAGCTCTGCTAAAACGTACCTTCAATGTTATGAATGACATCCCATTGTTTGAAGATAAAACCTAATAATTGCTTTGGTCACAATGAGACCTTTGAGGCAGCTTCCTTTGGACAGGGGTAATTAATTAAATTTCACTGGCCATTCCCAAACCTTCCATGCTTTGGTGAGTTTCCCATGAATGAAAATACCTGGAAACCAAGACAAAACACCTGAGGGGAAAGATGGGTAATGATCTATTTCTGGGCATTGAAAGATGCCTCTTACATACAATTTTGTTTTTAAAAAGCAGAGGCTAATATATTTTTGTAATCATCGTCACTAGTTTTGGAAATAAAAGAGGCATGGCATAAAATGCTACTTCCCTTGGGAAGTAGAAAGTGTCTAATTCTGCATAACTTGAGCACCTATTTTCTTGGGAAATCAAGAAGGAAAGGAAAGCTTAGTGGAACTACCTTGAATTAAACAGACCAGAATGGCACCCTGCCATCTGAGCAATCTTTTAAGGAATGCAAATAGCTGTGGAAGGGATGCTCATCCTTCATTGCTAGACTGTAATTAAGTTTTAATTTAATGAAACATTGGTACCAAAGCAGACCTTGGAGAGGCATTCTAATATTAAACCTGCCTTTTATTTTTAAGAGAGGTCCTAAATGGTTTTCTGTGGCAGTAAATCAACTTTGTAAGTGGTGACTGTATCCAGTGGGGGATTCCCATTTCAAATGGGATAAGATGAAATCCTATTGTTATCAAGCACAGCTGATGGAATTAAAGGATAAATATGATGCAACCTTCTAAAATTAAGCAAGCCATCCAATAAATCACATTCTTAAAAAATATAATCCGGGAGATATGGCCTGCTTCTGAATTTCAAATAATCAAACATTGCTATCATAATGTGAATGGTATGGAGAAAATGTATGCTTTAGTGAAGATAGATGGGCACCTGTCAAATTATGAAAGTACAACAACTGAATGAGAATGTTGCTAAATATTATGTCTGTCCTTGATACCTGAATCTTCCAGATTTTTCTGTTGCAATTTACTGGACACATTCCAGTAAATATTGGTGTGATTCTTGGCCTGCCTGCCCTTGCTGAAAATGGTACATTTGTTGCACATTCAGTTGTGCATCATTGCCATTCAATACAAGGGTTGCATAGCACAATCAGAGAATAATTCCAGATCCCAAGATTTATACTAGGCAATCCCATAAAGCTACCATTTATTCACATGGCCAAGGGCAGGTTATTTGTAATATTAACTTAATGAACCTGTTATATTTACACAGACATTTGGAATCATGCATTTTCTTTCATGGATGAAAGTGCTTCTTTTATGTCAGAGGGTCCCGAGACGTTTTGGCCTTCAAAAACATCCTAACAGTTAGCAAACTGGCTGGGATTTCTGGGAGTTGTAGGCCAAAACACCTGGAGACCCAAAGGTTGAGAACCACTGTTCTATGTGGAAGGAACTTATGGTGCATCTATGCTGTAGAATTAATGCAGTTTGACACAATGTTACCTGTCATGCCTCACTGCTATGGTTTTACAAAGTCTTTAGCCTTCCCCATCAAAAGTGCTGATACCTCACAAAACTACAAATCTCAAGATACCATAGTATTAAGACATGGCAGTTAAAGTAGTGTCAAACTGAATTAGGGCTACACCCTATGTTTGCCATTTCCATCTTCCCCTGAATTCCCAGCAACACTTCCCATGCTATTCTGGAAAGTCATTTGACCCTCTGAGGTAGCTTTTGAAGGATACAGTGGGTCTACAAAAGAAAATAAGTGAAAATCACTTTATCTAGCAAATTAGTCTTGTAGGAAGATCTCCATTCATTGTTTGACATACCACCTTATGACACTCACAAATTTCCCAGTTGTAGGACACTTCAGCCTCTATTCAAACATGGAGAGGCTCTGAGCTCATCACATGTGTTAAACTACTTGTGGCAGTCATTCATAGCCATCCGTGGTTGAAAAGAGGCAGAAGTGAAAGGAGGGAACTCCAGCAATCAACCTCATCATATTGAGAAATTTCCCCCTTGTAGGACACTTAAGCCTCTTTTTTAACATGGAGAAGCATGGGGGTCATCACATGTTCTAGAGTTTGAAAGAGGCTGAAATGTCCTGAAATGAGGGAACTCTGAACATGGGCCAGCAATCATGTTCAGAGCTCCTACCTCTTATCATGGTGTACTCACATCTTTACAACTGGAAAACAAGTGTGATGGCAACCATCAAATTTTCCCGTCCTGTTTCATTGCCCAACCGTCAGCAGTCTCTTGTATCATTTGGGATTTGATGCAGATCAACAAGGTCTCATGTAAAGCACTGCTTTTTATCTGGATCACTGCCTCTTGTATCCTCTGGGGTTTGATTCTAATCAGGAGGATCTCATGGAAAGCAATGGTTTAAACCTGAATTACTGTTTCTTATATCCTATGAGTTTTGTTGCAGAACCATAGCATCCCATAGCAAGAAATTGTTTTAAACTGATTTTGGCCTCCTTTAATGTAAGGGGTTTTGGGCAGGGCAAGGGATATCACCTTTTTATGTCCTACTCACTATTGCTTGCTAACTCGGGATGGCTACAGAGAGTGTACAACTCCCCTGTTAAAGCAGCTCCACTGGCTGCCAGTCTGCTTCTGGGCACAATTAAAAGTGCTGGTTATGACCTTGAAAGCCCTAGACAGCTCATGTCCAAGCTAATTGGCTGATTGCATCTCCTTGTAGGAACCTGCCCGGGCCCTGAGATCTTCAGGAGAGGCCCTTCTCTCAGTCCCACCTCTATCTCAAGCATGATTGGTGGGAATGAGAGAGCGGGCCTTCTTGGTGGATGCCCCTTGACTCTGGAACTCCCTGTCCAGGGAAATCAGAATGACTCCCTCCCTGCTGGCCTTCTGGCAGCAGGCTAAAATCTTTTTATTCAGGCTGACTTTTGAAGAAGAAGGTTTTTAAGCTCAAGTGGGGTGCTGTGGTTTTTAGTTTTGAATATGTTTTTATGTATTTCAACTGAATTTTTAAAATACCAACGGAATTTAAATTCTGTCTTAAGGTTTGCATATTAGCATATTTTAAATTGTATTGAAATGATTTTAATGTAAGCCACTTTGAGCCTACTTGTGGAGAGAAAAAGCAGAGTATAAATAAACATAACAACAACAACAACAACTGGGTTGGGGTTATACACCTGCACTTAACTACACAAACAAAAATAAAAAATAAAAATGGTGAGTTTGTTGAGTGAAATTATGAAAAGTCCCATATTTGATTACTTTTTTACATGCAAAAATTGGTCTACATAAAACATAGCATATATTTTAGTAAAAATATGGGGAAAAAACCAATTGAAAATCAAGTAACATAAAATATGTTGGTCTTTTTTTTGTCAGGCATCAAAAATATTGTGGCAGTTGAAAAGTTTCTTCAACATGTCACTTAATGTGGATGGTGAGAAAAATCTGTCAATGGCACTGAATATTGTTAAACATGGCAACGAATATAGATATTTGTTGTCATAATTAAAGGAATGGAGCATTGGAGAACATTATTCGCAAGTTTTGAGCATCATTCAAAAAACCTCTAAATGACAGGGGAAAAAAGGAAGAAATTGATGTTTTATGGTGGGAATTAGTTTGCCAGTTCCCAAAGTAGTAGGATTAGCCATGCATCTTGATGGACAGTTTTTGAAACCATTTCCCCACCTTTCATTGTTTTTTGTCAATGCCTTGTTGTGAGAACATGGGATTTTATTCTAATCATGGCAAAAGTAAACATTTTAAATCTAGATAAACAAAGTTCAATTGTTAGGGAGAGAACTAGTCAAACAGGAAGTGCCAAGCAAAACAATGCTGTTTACGAGGTTGATATAAATTGAGTTCCTTTAGTCTTTCTTCCCCCGCCTTCAAAGGACATGACTTTTTCATAGTAGAATTGTAGAGTTAGAAGAGATCATTAGGGCCATCCTGTACAACCCCCTGTCATGCAGGAAAATACATTCAAAGCACTAGCAACAGATGCCCATCCAGCCTCACCTTTAAAACCTCCAGAGGAGACTCCATCAAACTGTAAAGCAGCATATTCTACTGCCAAACAGCTCTTACCATTAGGAAGTTCTTCCTAATGTTTGGGTAGAATCCTTTTTCTTGCCATTTGAATCCAATGTTTCATGATCTAATCTCCAGAGCAGCAGTAAACAAGCTTGCCACCTACTAAATGTGGCATCCTCTCAAATATTTAAACATGGCTATCATGTCCTCCTACATCTTCTTTTCTCCAGTAGCTGTGATCACATACAATCAATTGTTTTAAGAGAGATCAATATTTCAGCTGACAAATAGGACTACAATTTCAGTTGAGGAAAAAGGGGGCATTGTGTATTACAGGTATGAATTCATAATCTAGAGCTACAGATCCATATGTGCTCTGATTTTATTGACTATACAATATCCCAGAATACTTGTACGGTATCAGAACAAACACAAAACAATATATGTAATGAGAAAGTATAATATCAAAAGAGCACATAGTATGCAATTTACCAAAATCCCCAGTAGACAGCTCAATTCAGTTGCATAAAGCAAAATGAAAAGGAGCAGCTGCTCTCAAACATGACAGTTCTAAGTCTGAATAAGGGTTCCACTATATATAGGCTTCAGGGATACATTCAATGAGAAAAATATTTAAGCAAAGTAAGCATTGAGTCATGAAGCAATAGGTAGACTGAAGAAAATAATGAAGTTGGAGCACCACTCTCAAAAAAAATCTTCATGGAGAAAATCCAAGTCAAGTCCAGTGAAAATTGAGCTTCTCAAAAAAAAAGTATCCAAAGGAAAAGTCCAAATAGCATTCAATAGGGGTGCACGCGTATTTTTGTACCCTGTTTTGGGGAAAGAAATCCCCTTCTTCAGGAGTCGATATAAACAACAACTCTAGACTTATATCTACAATAAAACATAGAGTAACAAGTGTTTTCCAGCAAAATTACAGAAGTAAAGGTAATCCATATATCAAACATATACTCACATAGGGCCTCATAGATTTACAAAAAGTGACTCTGCTTGTAGTAATTCAATGCAAGTAATTCTGAAAGTTCATCCACAGGTTTATAAAGAGTAATTAGAAACTTATTTTTATTTATTTATTACTTCAACTTATACACCGCCACTCCCAAAGGCGGTTTACATAAAAAGGTAAACAACCATTCAAACAGTAAATAGAATTAAAATGTTTCCATCAAAATTCAAAGCTAAAATGCCTGCTGAAAAAAGTAGGTTTTACAAGCCCTAAAGGGCTTGTAAAACTTAAAGGAAACAGCTAAAATTAAGTGACTCATTAAGTCCCTGAGGGAAAAGGTTTTAAACTTAAAGATCCAGTACATTTTCCTTTGGGATAATAGTTTTTCCAAGTCCATATGAGGTTTTAGAGTGATGCATTCCAGAGCACAGAATTTAAAAGAATTAGATGAATGTTTGTATTGTGTAAAGTGTGAATATAGAAAGGACTCAGTAGATATACATTTTATTCTAGATTTATGTTCAGAAATTCTAATTCTCAGAGATCTGGTTGTTTTTCTGATATACCACAGGCCACAGCCAAATGTTAAAAGGTAAATAACATTGTTGCTGTTGCAAGTGGAAAAGTGTTTAAGTGTAGTGCCCACTTTGTTCCTATAGTTGTGTACCTCCTTAGTTTTCCATGATTTTGCACAGCATTTACAGTGTCCACAGGGATAATGACCTCTCAAGTACTTTTAGGTGTAGTGGTAGGAGTGATTAAATCTGTATGGATCAAAAAGTCTCTTATATTTTTGGTGCATCTATTACCAAAAATGGGTGGGTTTTGGCAACCTGGGATATCTTGAAGAAGATCCTAGTGCTTTTTTGATAATTCAGGTAATCTGTCCAGAATAGTGAGATAATTCTTGTGCCCTAATAATTTGATTTTTTTTATGGGTTTACGGCATTCTTTCAGTAAGGTGGTCCTATCTATTTTATTAGCTTTAATTAATGCTTTTCTTATGACATGTTTGGGGTAGCCTCTGTTTCTGAACTCATGGCTTAAAGTAATGCTTTCATGAATAATCTGTTCCTTGGTACTTGAGTTACGCTTAAGTCTGAGGAGTTGTGAAAATGGAAGGTTGGTTTTTAAACTAAAGTGGTGGAAGCTGTTGTAATGAAGCTAAGAATTTTTGTCTGAATATTTTCTAAAATTCTGGACCAAAAGATTATTGTGATGTTTATAAACTGTAACACCCAGAAAATTGATATGTGTCAGGTTGAAAGGACAGGTGAACTTAACAGACGTATGTATAATATTGATCCAATTTGAAAATCCTACTGTGGCCTCAGTTGATTTAAATACCATAAATATGCCGTCAATGAATCGTCCATAATATATTACATTGGTGTGATACATATTTAAAGATTGCTGAGCGGCTAAATGACTTCTTTACCTCCATTTTCACACAGGAGGACAGACAACATATGCCTGCAGCTGAGTCAGTTTTTTCAGGGAGGGAATTAAAAGAATTAAAACAGATAGAGATAAACAGGGAGGATGTTCTCATATGCCTTACTAAACTAAATGTCAACAAATCACCAGGTCCAGAAGGCATCCACCCCAGAGTTCTTAAGGAACTCAAGTGTGAAATTGCTGAACTTCTAGCTAAGATATATAACCTTTCTCTAAGATCAGGCACTGTACCCGAGGACTGGAGGGAGGCAAATGTAACACCGATCTTCAAGAAAGGATCCAGAGGTGATCCAGGAAATTATAGACCAGTCAGTTTAACCTCAGTTCCAGGCAAAGTGATGGAAACCATTATTAAAGAAAATATTACTAGGCACATAGAAGAACAGGCATTGCTGAAAGAAAATAAACATGGTTTCTGCAAAGGCAAATCATGTCTTACTAACTTGTTAGAATTCTTTGAGGGTGTAAATAAACACATAGATAAAGGGGACCCAATTGATATTGTTTACCTTGACTTTCAAAAGGCTTTTGACAAAGTCCCTCACCAAAGGCTCCTAAATAAGCTCTTCAGCCATGGAATCAGAGGACAGGTCTTGTCCTCGATTGGAACCTGGCTAAACTGTAGGAAACAAAGGGTGGTAATAAACGGACATTTCTCTGGGTGGAAAGAGGTGAGAAGTGGCGTACCCCAAGGTTCAGTTTTGGGTCCGTTACTTTTTAATTTATTCATTAATGATCTGGATGTAGGAGTGAATTCTGAGGTAGCAAAGTTTGCAGACAACACTAAATTGTTGTAGTTAAAAATGAAACTGATTGTAAAGAGCTCCAGAAAGATCTCTCGAAATTGAGTGAATGGGCAACAAAGTGGCAAATGCATTTTAACCTAAACAAGTGTAAAGTCATGCACATCGGGGCAAAGAACACCAACTACACCTACCAATTGATGGGGTCAAAGCTTTCCGAGACAAACCAGGAAAGGGATCTTGGGGTCTTGATGGACAGCTCAATGAAGATGTCAACCCAGTGCGCTGCAGCAGTGAAAAAAGCAAATTCTATGCTAGGCATGATCGAAAATAGGTCAGCAAATGTTGTATTACCTCTCTACAAATCGATGGTAAGGCCACATTTGGAGTACTGTGTATAATTCTGGTCTCCGCACCTTAAGAAGGATATAACGGAACTGGAAAAGGTACAGAAAAGGGCCACAAGAATGATCCAAGGGATGGAGCGGCTCCCTTATGAAATCAGGTTGCAACGCCTTGGTCTTTTCAGCCTTGAAAGACGGCGTTTAAGAGGTGACTTGATCGAAGTGTATAAAATCATGCATGGGATAGAAAAGGTGAATAAAGAAAAGTTATTTTCTTTGTCACAAAACACTAGGACTAGAGGGCACTCCCTGAAGCTCCAAGGTAGGAAAATTAGGACTAATAAAGGGAAATATTTCTTCACCCAGAGGGTCATTGGATTATGGAACTCACTTCCAGAAGACGTTGTGACAGCTGTCAGCCTGAACAACTTCAAGGCAGGATTAGACAGATTCATGGATACCAAGTGTATCGGTAGTTACTGAAAAGGACATTCAAGTGCCACCTCGGAGTTGGTTGAGGTAGGCAGGATTTCCCTGGGTACTGGTTGTGGGGGTCGGGAGCAGGTCAGGGTTTTGCCCTCCCTTCTGCTCGAGATCCCAGTGTACAACTGGTGGGCCACTGTGTGATACAGAATGCTGGACTAGATGGGCTGAGGTCCGATTCAGCATGGCTCTTCTTATGTTCTTATGTTCTTAAAGATGGATTTAGCAATACAGTATTCTCTAATTTTAACGTAAATAAATTGGCAACAGCGGGGGTCAATGGACTGACCATTGTCACACCAAAGACCTGAAAGTAAAATTGATTTTGAAAACGGAAATTTGTTTTTGCCAAAACTATATCTAACAGGTCCATCAGGAAATGTGTGAGTGGGTGTAATTTGGTTCTGTTATGGAATGGAACCGTTATTCAGACCTAGAACTGTCTTGTTTGAGAGCAGCTGCTCCTTTTCATTTTGCCTTATGCCACTGAATTGAGCTGTGTACTGGGGATGTTGGTAAATTGCATACTATGTGCTCTTTTGATATTATACTTTCTCATTACATAGATTGTTTTGTGTTTGTTCTGATTTTATTGACACCATATAGTCATGATTGCGGCACTATTGCCACCATTGTAAATGCTCTCATCCCAGGCCACATTTTTCTGGCAGGATCTGCACTGGGAGGTAGAGCTGTGTTCAGCTGTTGACTGAAGTACAGCAGGATGATTTATCCATCCCTTCCTTCCAGTAGATGAAGCTGTACCAATCTGAAACAGGACCCCTGCCACAATCTCTTATGGCAACAATACTTGCTGATGGGAAGGGGGTTAAAACATCCTCCTCCTGCACTCCAATTGTCAGCAGAGCAAGTGAACAGACCTCCATCTCCCAATGCTGCTCTTGCTTGATAAGGTAGTCTTGGATTGGGTCAGGAGATATTATTTAGCTATGTATTAGAAGCTATGTAGATGGTTTAGATCAGTGGCTCCCAACCTTTTTTTTTTTTTTTTTTACCAGGGACCTCTTTGGCAAAGGACCACTTTCCAACATTAGTACCAAAAGGGTTACGAATCAATTTTGGTCAACATTAGATTTGGTTTGGTTATTTGGGATGCTGATTCAGAAAATTTCATTGGATAGACCACATCAGCTCTAGTTTCTGATACAGAACATACGCCACCCAGTTGTCTCCATTTGCTTGCTTACAGAAAACCATATTTAATAAGCCTTAGCACTATAAGAGGGTTTTGCGAGACCAGTCACTCTTGTTGCAATGGTATAGTAACAGTGAGGCCGTGGGCCATATTTTAGTTCTTGCAGACCATTGGTGGTCCATGGACCATAGGTTGGGAACCACTGGTTTAATCTATACTTTACAATAAGGGCCAATATAAAATGAGTGGGATATATTCCCCATCAAACTCCCACACACAGTACTTTAAAAGAAATGGATCAGGTTTAACAGCACTTGGGAAATCAATGTGCAAAAGGATCTTACAGCAACTTAGAGATTAACTGAAAGAACAAAGTTGGTAACATAGGCTTTTGTAGAACTCTACCTCTTTGGGCTCATGAAGTGAAGCACCCTGGAACAGATCTTTAGAGGCAGGTGTATACATAGCCATAGTTGTATCAAACTTTGTTGTTTGGTTTGGTATGGTGATATGGCCTAAGGGCTAATCAAGAAAAGTTACTTATATATTTATTTATTTTGGATAGCCAGCCATAGGAATGCAAAACTTGTGATGATGAGGTGAATTTTAAAGCTAGAGTTTGATAAAGTTAATTATGTCATTCTTAAAGTTATAGTCCAAAATGATTTTTTCAAAGCTCTGTTCTTTGCTTGAAATATTATTTCTAAGGCAAGTAAGTTTTTCCCCTTAGGTCACTCATTTTCCATTCTTTTCACTCTCATTTACACTCTGTTAGGGCCTTTAAAAACAATCAAATTTACATTTTTATTGAAAAGCAAAGTATTTTCACACATCTAATAAAATAAAAAAATGAAACAAGTGAAAGATGGGAGGAAGGAAAGATAATAAGCAATATCACTATAGCCAGCCCTACACATTCACGGAGATTAAGGGTGCAATAACCCCACAAAAGTCAAAAAATATGAATATATGCATGGATGAGTAAGGCTTCCTTGAGTGACTTTGGGTCAGTCATAATCACACAGTTTACCTTCATAAGGGTGTTTTGATGGGAAAAGTTGGCAGGAGGGCCATAAATATTATGTTGCACTCCTAGAGGGAAAGTAGGATATAAAGGTAAGACAGAAATATTTTCATAAGAAAAATGTATCCTGAATGGCTTTGCTATGATTATTATCATTATTAACTGTAGACCCTTCTGTGTATCGCCTTTGGCACCTTGAACATGCAGAGTATTGTGATTTTAAACTGTTGTTTTAATTGTGGTTTTAATTTTTGTTAATGTTTGGCTGTTTTATAACTTGTTGTAAGCCGCCCCGAGCCGTTGGGAAGGGCGGCAAACAAGTGCGAATAAATAAATCAATAAATCAATAAATCAATAAATCATAGACAGTTTTTTTCTTTCTTATTTTTACAGAAAGAGCTTCAGGTGACCCTTCTCCTTCACACATTTTTGTATCTTGTTAGAAAGCAGAAGTCTGCCTTATGATTGTGTATATTTTGGATTATTGTGGAAGCTGGTTCTTACCTCTGAAGCATCCAAAGGTTGCCCAGTTTATTATTGCACTGTGTAGTGATGTCAACTTTTAAACTGTGGCAGGGCAGGCTATCCCACCGCTGCCACCAATTGTGTAGTGACTCGCACCTTTTTAAAACCGTGGCTGGGCACAATAAGCCGGGCAGGGTGTCAAGGGAACTGATTTATTCAACTACGCTGCCACCATAAAAACCAGGGAAAGATAGAAGGCACCGGGAGACAAGGTTGAAGGGTGAAAACAGAACTGAGGTTTATTTAACAACAACAACTTGTGAGGACACAGACACTTTGCTTGGTGGTTACTTAACAGTGAACGAGCGTATGGTTACAAAACTTGTGAACGGAGCGTGTGGTTACTTCTTGGCACTAATACACTGTAGCCCTAGATAATTCTGATGAGGAATTAATCATAGACAGTTTTTTTTTTTCTTATTTTACAAGAAAGAGCTTCAGGTGACCCTTCTCCTTTTCATTTTGTATCTTGTTTAGAAAGCAGAAGTCTGCCTTATGGATTGTGTATATTTTGGATTATTGTGGAAGCTGGTTCTTACCTCTGAAGCATCCAAAGGTTGCCCAGTTTATTATTGCACTGTGTAGTGATGTTAGCTTTTAAACTGTGGCAGGGCAGGCTATCCCACCGCGACCTGGTGTGTGTAGTGACTCGCACCTTTTAAAACCGTGGCTGGGCACAATAAGCCAGTGAGCAAAATGCTGTACTCCCTCCAGGGTTCAAAACAAGCGAACTGCTGAGCTCCCTCTTGGCACTATCTTTGAACAAAGCGTTACTAACTACTGTCAGATTTTTAAGGCAATCTCTGATGCCTGGAACTCACCCTGGCTCTACCATTCCTAATCCTGAACTACCCCAGCCCTCTAGGAAAAACCTAACATGGCTGTTTTTCAGACCAAAACCAGCAAAAAAGGTTTCTCTGCTAACTCCCTAACCAGGAGCACAATCCTACTCTGACCTGTTTCTGTCAGAGTCAAAGCCATGCTTGGGCTGAAGCTGCTGAGCTCCCTCTGAGCTCCCTCTCAGCTCTCTCGGAGAGAATTCTGAGCCTGCTCTAATCAAAGAGATTTATTGATCCCAACTGTCAGATTTTAAACCTTAACTGTACGTTCTCTCTGCCTGGCGGCCTAAACTCAGCCCACTGGCTCTACATAGCATTTCCATTCCCTTTTCCTGAGCATTACCTCAGCCCTATCTAGAACAATGAACATTTTAAGTCTTAACATGGCTATCAGTGGCTTTTCAACAGACCATAACACCAGCCATCCCTTAAAAAGGGTTTCTCTACCTCTGCTCATGGGCAGTTTTTCCACTAACCTAAAACACAGGCCATTCGTCACACACTGCAGCTCTAAACTCATGGTCTTCCTGTTTGTGGTGGAGAGTAGAAAGGATCAGCAAAGCCATACTTGGGCCCCATCTACACTTTCAAATAGTGCAGTTTAAAACCGCATTCTATTGCAGTGTAGATGGGGCCAGTTTGAACTGAATAGATAGAGTAAGGCTATCATAGCTGAACAATGAGTCCTGAAGGTGAAGATAGGGGAGCCATAGTGAAAAACCATATGGAGAACTCCCACGCTGCATTCAACCATGTAGGATCCCAGTCTAAGTAAGAAGGATTTTAGGGGAATAGCCAATTAATAGCCATAAGGATGGCACTTAAGAGAACAGACCCACACTGAGAATTAAAATATCTGGGGCAATCCTTGTTGCCCTTTACCATATTTTCATTCTCATTTTTATTCACAAAGCCTCAAATTGATGTAAACATTTCCATTTACATAATGTAATAACTGTTTTATTCAAAATCACATAGAGCACACACTTGCAGCCTTTGCTGAATCCAAATAAAAAGAAAAAAGAAATTTCAGTATGAAGGTAATGATTTATATCAGCTGTAGGTTAGCAGGGAAAAGACTCATATTTCCTACCTACACTTCATATTCCGTTTCTTTAATTTAGAGGCCAAGCTATAACGTGATGTATTAATCATCCTAGAAGATTTGTTGTTGTGAAACATCACCCATGAGCAGGTAAATTCATTTTGCATTTTCAATACACATCTCTCTAGTGTTTCTTCCTGGTGCTGAGGAGGATCTATTTGAAGAAAGTCAGAGCAAGTATGATTTAATTTTTTTTCTTTGCCTTTGAAGCCATCATATATCCCTTCAGCTCAATTTCCCATCTTCGTTCATGGATCTGTTCCATCCCATGTGGACAATAAAGATGTCTTGAGAATCACCGATGTCTCGGGGAAGAGAATACTGAATTTGCTGCTTGAAATGAAAACCTTGTTATGTCACTTTCATATCTGAAGTACATGAAGCTCAGTGATACCCTGCTGAGACAAGAAGGGTGTCTGAAATATCAAAATGGACTTATGATGAATCTAATATGGGAGGATGGAATACAAAGTTATAAATGTACATTTTAAATGTGTACACATCTAATTCCTTAGAATAAGCTAAAGGGGGATTCTTTTTTATCCTATCACTATCACATCTCAAATATTCATTTTTACCACTTACCTGTACATGTGTGAATGGATGCTACTGAACACATTGAGAATCACTTTTGAGTAGATAATGATAGGTCAATGTTTCAAGAGCTTGGAGCTAGAAGAGAGGCAGGCACATAGACAGTTCTACATGGACAGTATAGTTGATTAAAACAAACTAGTTTTGCTGCACAGTGAATACACAAATACCTCCAGAAACTGGTTAGAGGCTGGGATGGTGGCACAGTATCCTATGATTGCCGATTGGAACCAGCCTTAGAAACCACCGCATCCCGGTTAGACAGCCACTGGCAAATGTGTGTATTATTGGTGTGCAAAGCTTCAAAGTTCTGTTTCATAATTTGGACATTTGTATTTGTACAAATCTCTGAATTACCAATTGCAAAGGGATCCCTCTGAAGCATTATAACTCAAAACACAACCTTCCGAAACTTTCAAAGACATTTATAACAATTTGTTGTTTCAGAGTTCCCTCCCATAAGAACATAAGAAGAGCCATGCTGAATCGGACCTCAGCCCATCTAGTCCAGCATTCTGTATCACACAGTGGCCCACCAGTTGTACATGGGGATCTCGAGCAGAAGGGAGGGCAAAACCCTGACCTGCTCCCGACCCCCCACAACCAGTACCCAGGGAAATCCTGCCTACCTCAACCAACTCCGAGGTGGTACTTGAATGTCCTTTTCAGTAACTCCCGCCAAATGTAACATTCTTCATTGTCTGCGATTGTCTGGAGCGGGAGGGGGCTGATGTGATTAACAGGGGCAACTGCATGCCTCCCCCCCCCTTGTCAGCCAATCAGAACAAGAAAGTCAGTCATGCTGTTTTCTGCAAAGTTGGTTTCCTCCTTTCAGCATTCCTGTGTCTTTATGGTGCTTGCAGGAGAGAGATAAAATGTGTGTTTGAAGGTTCATTCTCTTTCTGTGTGTTTCTTAAAACTTAAATTTGTAATAGCTTTTTGATTGTTCTGTTTGTTTCTGTCACTTCATATTCAGTCTAGAACCTTCCTCTGTTGAAATTATCCAACCCAAACTTATATTTTCCAAATTCCCATACCTAGCTAGCTATACTCCCTTGTCAGCCCTTACCTTCCCCTCAAACCCTTCTGTTATCAGCTTACTGTGTGTGCAGTCTCGCTGATATTAAAATGATCACACTGGGCTGTAATGCACACAGCCTTGTTCTTCTGCCATGAGCAGAATTCTGGGAAATGTAGTTTGAGAAAGCTAGGATCTCTGTAGCAGAGTATTCAAAAGGCCCCATGCTGAACTAAAGTGGAAATTGATGCTTTTAGTAGAAACAATGTCAGGAGAGAGTGCTGCTCAGTAGAGGCTTTAGAATACCGGGGTAGCTTGCCAAGTAATAATGACGAAAATAAGCTACTTTGATTGGTACAAAGGCACAAGCAGTGATTTGCTAGGGAACATCATGTGCCTTTTAGATAAGAGCGGCCCTGATTGGCCAAATGTTGGCAACGTGCGTTTGTTTACAATGTTCTTGAATGGATAGATAGTGCGCATGGCAATTAAAGACTTCTCTTCCTGAATGCTAGGGAGAAGTTGCATAGATTTGTAACAACTTGGGAACACGCTGCATCGGAACAGATAACATAGCCTGAGAACCAGAATTAATACCTACGCCATGCCTTTTAACAAATAGGAGTGAGATGCTAGAAAATGCTTTGTTTAATTGGATAATAAAATGAGTTCATGAGTGCCAGCCAGTAGCAAGGTATGAAGGAGGGCGGGACAACGGGGTTTGTCGCCATTGCCTGTATAAAATCAAAGTATGAAGATTGTTCGGGGCTCTTGCCTTTAGCAGCTAGTTCTGCCGGGCTGAACCCGTCAGCTGATGTCATAAAATAAAGTTTGGCTTCATTGCACCGTAGTAAGAATTGTCACGTTGTTCATCTGCCCCTGTGCTCGCACGGAGACGTCGCCTGAGGTAAAAGTTACTGCCTAAGGAGTTTTGCGACTCCAAATTGCCGCTACAGAACTACATTTCTTTGAATTCTGCTCACACCAGAAGAATGGAGCTGCCTGCATTAAAAGTTAATCACATGAGCTTAAATGGAAAAGATCCCTAAAAATCCATGTGTAGACAGATTGTTTGGAAACTTGACAAGTTTGCTGCCCTGCTCATGTTGTCTCAATGTGTCACAATGTGAAGAGATACCTATTAGTTATTTAAATAATGTTTAATTGAAAACACTTCTACAATTCCTAAAAAACTATTAGATGAATGAATCTTTATGAATTTTTGCAAGATTGATATCTTGCTTATGTTGTCACATTGTGCAGAAATTCAAGTGACATTCTCTTATGATATATGTAGTATATATAATATCCTAAAAACCAGTGGATGACCAAAGCTTTCTGAGATTTAGCAGACGTAAGTCACAAAAGTTGCCTACAAGTGTGCCATATTTCATCCTGATAGCCATAAAAACAATATAGAAACAATCCTTTATATTTCCCCCATTGCAGTTAATGGAACAAATCCTAACGAAACAATTAAGAAGATTCGGATTTCAAATAGGAATGGCATCACTTCCAATCTTTATGAAACAAGGAGCAGGGGGGGGGGATCCAAATCTCTGAAATTACTAATCAAATTTCAGCTTTAATATGTATGGAATGTAAGTGTTTCTTAAACAATTTACTGAGATTTGTTGGTGCTCATATCTATGTCCTCTTGGGATCAGCACTGGACCAGGGCACAGAATGAGAACAATGGGATAAAAACTGGGAATTCCCATGGGAATAATGTAGTTTCCTCTCCTGAGAGAGTAATTGCTTACCTTCCTGCCAACTGTGTTTCAAGATTTTGTGCTTAAAATGTGCTTAAACACTAGGAGGGTCCTAACAAATGCTCCACATTTTCCAGTCTTGGCTTCAAGCCTTGCATGGAATATATCTGAGCAGCTTCAGTGCATTATCTGTCTTGTTTCAGACTTTCTGGTGAGTGTTTTTAACACAGTTTCTAGATTGATTGTTTGATGCATGCTGCAGTGTTCATTAGGTGTGTGTATGCAGGTCTAATCCACCCTCAAGTCGGCTTCGAACACCATTAAAAGTGTCTGTATAGAAGTGCCCATAGAAATACTATCTTGAAACATATTGTTAACTTGCACATGTTTCCTCCTTTTTTATATATAATCATTGTGTAAAGATGTAGTGAGCAGCTCTTTGTACAATGCCTATCCTTCATTTCATAAGTCTACTGAAAAGAGAAGACACTATTTCCCAACACTAAAATGCCCAGATACAATCTAAGTGAAGCTGGACAAAAGCAGCAGCTAGCTACCTTCCTCCCAGATCACAAACATTCTCTCTGGAGGTCTGGAAGCTGCTGCTTCCTGTCAACTTCAGAAGAGTTTCTAAACAGTTTTCATGCTCCCCAACCCTTCCATAGTCGCTATGGCCAAGAGAGCATACACCTGCCTTTTGAATCAAGGCTGCACACCTGATAACTTCGTAGCTGGGAGGAAGTGCAGAGGTGGAGTGTTGAAGTCCATCCCATGCAATGCAGGTTCTTGACCACAATCTCCTTTATCATTACATAGCCCCCACACATCTAAATGTGAAGAATTAAATTATTTGAGCATTTCTACTTTTGTGATATTTTCATCACTAAAGTGCCTTTTAGACAAGGTTCAGGAGTATTCAGGTTATCATATTTCTTATTTCTTTATATAATTGAGGAAGCTTAAGAATAAAGGATGTTCGCAAGAAGAGGATGAACACATTTGAAATGAGGTGCTGAAGAAAAGTTCTACAAACACAGATATATAAATGGGTCTTAAAGCTAATCAAACCAAAACCGTCCATGAAAGCTAAAAAGGCTAAACTAAATCCTTTAAAACATTTCACAAGAAGACTCAACTCACTAAAAAAGATATTAATGCTCAGCAAAGTTGAGGGCAGTAGGAAAGGAGAAAGGCCACATCACTGATGAATAGCTCAAACACGGAAGCTACAGCCCTTGGTTTGGGTTTGTCAGATCTTACCAGGGCTGTTAATCAAGGCTTTTATTCTTAGGATTGCTACATGAAGTGGACTTGATGATAAATTACAATAACAAATGTCTCTCAGTACCAATTGTTGGGAAACATGAACAGGAAGGTACTATTCGCGCATTCCTTTCTTGTCAATGTCTTGTGGGCCTCTGGTTGGACACTGTGGGAACTGAAAGCTGTACTAGATCGGCCTTTGGTCTGATCCCACAGGGCAATTCTTTTCTTTTAAAGTTCCTGGTTCACATGCTTGCATTTCCCTTAAACATAACTCATGCAGTTGAGTCACCTAAGGACAGAAAGCATATGAAAGATGAGCATTTTTGCTATCATATACTTCAGATACTTTTCTACTCTAACTGGCAGTGTGTCTGTTTCCTTCACTTCCAGGGAAATAGATGAACGTTTTATGAATTCAACTGTTCCTCTCATAGTTCTTCATTCCTATTCAACACTGAGCTGGCACATGCAGACCTGAAAAACTTTAATATTAAAGCTAATTAAATGTAATTAACGTTTATTTGAAAATTAACCCATTATTGATAAACAATTCCCACATTAGCCACATACATTGGATCTTGCAACATATTGTTAGGAATTCTCTTAGTGTTTTATGCATATGTAAGTTTCTTGCATTTTTGTCAAACACATAATTTCTACATTCAGTTCAAGGTTGTGTCAATAAAACTGCATCCATTTTCTCCTGTTTAAATTAGCTGTAATAATTCTTCCATTGTGCATGATATTGCTCATTCAATTGCACTTTACATTGTGTATCCCACTATGCAATGCTGCTATTTAACATGAAAACTGTGTAGAATAACTAATGAGGAACCTTACATGCAATGGTTTATGTTATTATGCAGCTTCCATATTGGATCTCAACCATTAATTTTAAATGTAAGGAAATGAATGAAAAACAATGAAAGGGACCCACATTTGGCCAAACTGCCCAAAGCAGTTAATTGAAGTAATATGAAACATTAATAATTAGTTAACATGAAAATGATTAAAGCAACATTTTCCACATTATTACATTAAAATATATTGGAAGTTATTTTAATTTTTTTTAATTCCATGTTTTTTCAAATAACCTAATTATTCCATACCATATGCAATTAACTTATGGCATAGCTACCCATTTTTAGCATCCCTATAACAACTATCCTACTACCAAGACAGCTGGTTTGTTCCCTATTTCTTTTCAGTGATTAGTATAACCATCTTGCCGGGAGATTTCCTGTAGCCATACCCAGAAAAAGAAAACCTGGCTACAAGTTGAAATGTGCTTTACTTTTATTTATCTTAGAGCATTCTTTAGTCCTAAAAGAATAGAGATTGCAACAGTGATATGTCAATTTCCTCTTTCTCACAAGAAGCTTGATGGCTGTTGATCTATGGTTGGAAACTGTGACAACCCTTCCAATGAAAGAATAGAGTTTTGCTAGGGTGACAAGTGGATCAAAACCCATAAAAATAGTTAGGAATAAAAGAGTTTGACAGCTGTGACCAAGCCTTGCACATCACAATGACTGTACCACACAATCAGGGAAGCATGCAAAAACTGAGCATATTCATCAATCCAGGCATAATATACACATTCCTTGAAATCATCCAATCTCTCATTTCTTTTTTTTTCTTTTAAAAAATGTTGCTTCTTATTTGGCTATGTATAAGCTGTTAGTTATTTGCAAAGTTACCTGACAGCCTGGCCTGTTTTCCATTTCCCATTCACAAAAGTAGTAGTAGGAAAATCAAGGAAGGCATTAACCCCATTTTAAAAAACGGATCCACATATTGCATTTTTTAAACCTAAATTTTAGCAAATGGGTCACATTCAAATATACATAAGAAATGTGGGTATTTTTCTGTTTGTGTTTATGATCTATGCTTTTGAATTCCATAAGCATTGAAGTTAATGAAGTGTTGACAAAGAATTTTGTTTCACATCAGCCTTTAAGTTTTCAGTTCAAAGCACTTTAAAGTCTCATATTCAGGCTGCAGAAGGATAACATCTATAATGAAAGAAAATAATCTTGTATGGTGTTCCAAGCAGTTATTTCATAGTCTGAAGGGGGTGCTAACTTTTCTATTAACCAACTATGTGACTAGACTGAAATGTATTTCTCTTTCCCCCTCACACTAATACTCTTTAATCTCCCCATTTTAAGAATGTCTCGTCTCTGGGATTAGACACCCAGGGTGCCTTCATTCTTGTACTGGAATTTTGCTTGTAAGAACAAACAACTTTGCAATGGGATAAGGGAGGTGGTGGGAGGGAGTTTTCTTATAAGGCATGATGGCGGGAGGAGGAACTCTAAGTAGGGGGAGAGAATAGGGAAGAAGGCTGTCAATAATGTTAGTGAAAGAGTAATGCACATTTTTAATCTTGTTCTCACAAGTTGAAAGGACTGTAATAGTTGACAGCAAGAGGTTAAAAAAAGGATAAGGCAACTCCCAGTCCAGGTGTGTCACGTAAATGTCTGTTTGTGCTGCATAAATGTCTGTTTTTGTAGGTGTTTGATCTCTCTGTCTCTCTCTTTTACACACACAAATGCACTATGTTATTAGTATGATTTCTATACACAGAGACAAAAAAGGAGGAACATAGATTTTAAAATGCACTGTTGTGAACACTCCTTCCTATTCAAAGGAAAAAGGGTCCATACTTTTCCCTCTACATACATGCTGCCAATTTATTTTTCTAATCTGATAATTTCCTCACTTCTTTGAATGGGGCACTGTAAGATGCAGATGGAAAGTGGTGGTGGAAAATTTTCCTCTTCCATTAATGGAATTCTATTGTATATTCATTGCATATAATAAGCATAACATTACCAGAAGTTGGAGGCAAGATATTTATTTCTGATATTTTCCATGTATTCCAAACCTCTCCACTCTCAAATCTTTGCTGGTATCTATCATGATCTTCTCCTATCATTTTGACAATCCTTGGTGTTCACCTCCAAAGGAACAAAGCAAAACTTTACATTTATGGCTGCTAAATGGATTAATATGCTCCAGTTTATTTTTCAAATTAAAAAAACCATATTCAGATGTTATCCAGCCATGCATTCTTTTGCTTCCAGCTCACTACCTCATGTCTTTATTACTGTTCACCACAGCTATAGAAGAGCATTTCTATGACTCACATATCTGATTACAGATAAGTAGATGTGTGCTTATTTTCAACTCTTACAAAGCTATGCTAAACACTCAATGTCTTGTTTTGGCACAATCTAATTATTACTGGAGCAATTATTTCTTATCAAACTTGTTCTTTTTGAAACAAAAACAAATTTATTTATTTATTTACTTTATTTCCATTCTGCTCTTCTCATCCCGAAGGGGACTCAGAGCAGATTACAGTACACATACTTGCAGACAATCCCTGCAGTTCAACATATGACATATAGACGAACATACGACATATAGACGAACAGAGGCAAACTTCTGGCCACCAGGGGGAGCTGATGCACTCCTCATCTCTCAGCGTTTTCTAGCATCCGTTTGTTGTTCCTTCCACATTCTTCAGCAATTCCTGGAGTTCTTTAATGGCCTCATGAATCAGTCAAAATTTGCCTCCCCACTTTAATGTGGTACCTTTATCTCCTACTTGACAAATGCAACTGTCTTTTGGGCTGCAAAGGTCAACAGCAGGCTACACTTAAGGTCGACCACCCACCTCAACTTGGGCAGGCCTCAAACTCATGACCTACTGGTCAGAGAGATCTTATGCAGCTGGCACTTAGCCAGCTGTGCCACATTCCCGGTCTTTCTCGCGGTTTATACTACCAATGATAATAATATATTCTTTTGTTAGGTGTGCATGTGTAGACAATGCTGCACTTATTAGGCATATTTGGCTATCTGTTTTGGTTCTGAAGGACAGGTGTGCAAACATCTGACTTTTTAATACTCATACTTCAATTTGTGACCTTTCATGCTTATTTGCTCTGGAGTTTTTTAAAAAAAAATCTGTTGAGATATTTGTCAAATTCAGTACTTGAAGTGTATGTGGAACTCAATGAGATAATAATAACAGACTTGCATTACTTTATCCTTAATTCATATATGTTTGTTCCAAATTACCAGTGGGAGTACCATAGAGAAGATGGCTAAGAAATCCTCATCTTCATCATCAATGGCTGGAGGCTTTGATGTCAATAGCACAGAGAATTCTTAGGGACATAATTCAGTACCTTGGATAGTTCTTTCAAAGATCAGACAAAGGCCAAAAACAGATTCACCATTCCACTGACCCTGGAGAATCCCACTTAAATTTTCTTGCTTAGTTAAAAAGTAGGTAAGGATGCATCAGTTAGCTGGTAGCATCTTATTTTTTGGATATGACTGCAGGTGATACTGGTGGCTCAATGACCTTCATAGATATTTTTGTATAAGAAACAGATGATGTTGCAGAGTGTTAATTACTACACAGAGAAATAAAAACATCAAGCGTGCATATTGCTATCCTTTGTTCTTGCCAATTAGAGTATGACTGCTTTCCCTTTTCCATGTAAAGGAAAATGGCTTTCCAGCATATGATTTTTATGTAAAATTAGAATTGTTGCTGTGTGCCTTCAAGTCATATCCAACTTATGGTGATCCTATGGTGAACCTATCATGAAGTTCTCTTGGCATCATTTGTTCATGCCTTCCTCTAAGACTGAGAGATCATGACTTGCCTAAGGCTAGTGGGTTTCTATGGATTAGTGAAGATTCAGACCCTAGTCTCCAGAGTTCTAGTCCACTCAAATCATACCACACTGGTTCTAAAATCAGAATAACTAGTCACATTGTTAAAATAGTTCCATTGAATGACTGGAACTCACATAGTATTGATTTGTAATGCTCTAATTGATTCCATTGATTTCATTCTTACCTGAATTTAGAGCTACCCGGCTTCTTAAAACTATTTTGGATGTAGCCATGTCAAAGAAGGAGCAGGAAAAATTGATTTCAAGGAAATGACAATTTGATAGCAATGGGAAGAGATGGCTCTTGGCTGCCTATTTTTTAATACCTGTCTTTGAGCCAGTACTTGGAGGTAAGGTATGATTCAAAATATACTATTGCTTATAGTCAGAGGGAATTTTGACTACAGATCAGACTGTTCTTTTGATATCATGATTATAACTTTCTGACTCAGTGTGTGTGGCTTTTTGGCAGGAGAGCACCTTATCAATCCAAAAATAATGGTTGGCAGCAGTCCCATAAAACAAGCAGAGATCTACAGCAGAGAAAAAAGGCGTAAGGTTCACAAATCTACATCATACCTCTAGTAATAATCCAATTTGAATGTCATAATGCTTGTGATGCTCTCTTGGTAAATTAGAATCAATAGCACAGATGGTTCCAACACAGATACAAGGACAATATGTCTTTATATTAGTTCAGTATTGCGTAGCAGTTTTAGGAGATAACAAGAGGAGTGAAGTGAGGGCAAAGCAGAGCTTGTCTATGAGAACAGCAAGCATCACATTTCAGTAAAGATTGAGATGTTGCTTTTATGTTGTTATATATTTACTCACAAACCAGCTGTCTTTTTTAAAGAAAGGGACCTCTCCACGGATCGTGTTTCTATAAGCAGAATGTAAACTTTCTATTACCTGATCTCACACAAAATTTTAATCATATTTAGCAAATCTTTCAAATAGACTTCTGTAAAAATATATCCTGTTTTGAGTATTTTGGATCATTACAGATACAAGGACAATGGGTCTTTATATTAAATTATATTCAACTATCCCAAAGTTTGATACCTCTGTGGGAGAACTATAATGGGAGAACCCCAGCTTAGCATTTTTCCTTGTTCTTTTCCTGGACAGATACTGGCTACAAGAATATCACCATTTTACTTTCTTTCATTGAGCACTTGTTCAGATATACAAATGTAAGATTCTTTGGGTAGGATGTATAGTGCTCTCTATAAATCCTGGCTTTTCCAAAATAAGTAGGACTCCAACTGACCTACAAAGGTTAAAACATCATTTAAAATATTTATGAAACAATTAATGACAATATATAAAATCAATATTAAAATGCAATTAAATTACTTATAAAATTAAAACCAATTAAAAGGAATTAACAAAAGATAATAAAAGGGCAGTTCTACATAGCTACAAAATTCAGGCTGGAATCACCATCACAACAGCTGGTTCCACGTCACTTGCATTTAGACATGATTGCCTTGAGCTGTGTTGACAGTTGGAGGGCATCCACACTGCCAACTTGTACTGAATTTAGTTTGGCACCACTGGGCAGGGGCCAAAGTAGCACCCATTCACCCAGCATGCCACTGCCAGATACAGCAGATACAACAAGACTTACCTTCTGCTCATCTGTAGCTCTTCATGATTCCATGCAGTATGACTGGCAACAGCATTTGGGAGAATTGAAGGAGGAAAGCTGCCTGAGGAAGATTTGGGCTTCCCCTGTGTATTTTTTTAACCCAGTACAAGGGACTTAATGTCAATGGAACTGTCAAGTGATTTCAGCTCTACTAAAACCAAAGCATTGGCACCCCAGTATGTCTAGCTTTCCAAAAGGCCAAATGAGACACAGAAGGCTCAAAGACAAAATCAGGTTTATTTTCAATGGCCAAAGGAGATGTTGGCGGAGAAGGCATTCCAAAGTATCAACATGCCACAGTTGTAAATACAGAGCATTTTTAGTTCTGGGTTGCTGTGAGTTTTCCAGGTTGTATGGCCATGCTCCAGAAGCATTCTCTCCTGACGTTTCACCCACATCTGTGGCAGTTATACTCAGAGATTCTGGGTTTTAGATATCTGTGGAATGTCCAAGGTAGAAGAAAGAACTTTTGTCTGTTTGAAGCAAGTGTGAATGTTGCAATTGGCCAGTTTTATTAGCATTGAATAGTCTGGCAGCTTCAAAGCCCAGCTGCTTCCTACCTAGGGGAATCCTTTGTTGGGAAGTGTTAGCTGACCTTGATTGTTTCCTGTCTAGAATTCTCTTGTTTTCTGAATGTGTTATTTATTTACTGTCCTGACTTTAGAATTTTTAAAATACTGGTAGGCAGCATTTAGAGTCTTTAAAAAAAATTGGTAAGAAAATTCAACAAATGCTATGTTCAGCTAAGGACAAGAGGGATCCTCTCACCTCCACGGGCCCTTAGAGTATATAATATTTGTGGTCCAGAGAGATACCTTGGAAAATTAAGTGAGCAAGTAAAAGAAAATAAATTGCTGAGTTTATGGAATCAAGGGGTTTACTCTCCTCTGAAAGAGGGGTGTGTTAAATATCAAAAAGCTCTGGATGGATAGAAGTCTTTGCATTCTATATGAGAATAAAAATAATCTTCTATGCATAAAATGCTTTTTCTCTATGAAGGACACTAATTTTCTGTACAGAAATAACATAAAATAACCATGTATGTTTTGATGCAGATTAAACCCCAAATTAACAACACTGTACAAACTATGCAGTTTGTGATGATTTTCTCTTAATGATCAGATATATGGTAAAAATGTTCTTCTCTATCAGAATGAAATTTGTGCAAGCGTATATACCTTTCACCTTCTTTGAACAAAATAATAATAACAACAATAACAACAACAGGAAAGTGTCCAGCGTGTGATCAAACACAAAAGCCAGCATAGTGATCTTGTTTGCTGTGTACTAATCTTGTTGTTTATCAAATAATAATAATAATAATAATAATATTTTTTACCCTCCTCGTGGCTCAAGAAGGGTCACAGAATAATTCAAACTCATAAACATTGTAAAAATGCCACAAATACACATAAAATGTATTTCTATAAAAGATACATATTAAAATGTATTTCTTATACACACACACACACACACACACAAAACAAAGATTAACCAGAGGACACGGGTTTAAAATTAATGCTTAAAAACTGGCTGGGTAGGCTTACCAGAAGGGTTATGTCTTTAGCTGGTTTTTAAATTCTGACAGCTCATTCAGCTGTCAGAGCTGTTCCAGCAGGCCATTCCACAGTCCTGGGGCAGCTGATGAAAAGGTCCTCTGGGTGATGGTTGCCAATCGGGTTCTGGCTGGTTATAGTAACCGCCCCCCAGAGGACCTAAGTGTTCAAGGAGAAGTGTACGGGAGAAGGCAATCCTTTAGGTAACCTGGACCCAAACCATGTAGGGCTTTAAAGGTCAAAACCAACACTTTGTACTCCACTAACTGGCAGCTAGTGGAGTAATGTTAGGATAGGTGTAATATGCTCACTCCTAGATGTTCCTGTAACTAATCTGGCTGCCATATTTTGAACCAACTAGAGTTTCCAAAATTGATACAAAGGTAGCCCAGTGTAAAGTGCATTACAGAAGTCCAACCTTGAGGTTAGTAGTGCATACACTACAGAGAAAGAAACTAAGTTAGTTAATTAATTAATCATTCAATGTACATGCTGCTTGCAGTTTCCAAGTCTGTACTTCAAAAGAGCAATCTTGTATAATTGAAGATGCATTCTTATTCTAGTGTTATGTACTTACCCTATTCAGCACTGGTTACAAAATGCATCTTTGTTAATACATTTACATTGTGAATGATGGTATCAACAACACAGCTACATTGAAAATTTATTTTTATGTAACATGAATTGAGTAATATATTTCCATCTGTTTTCTATTTTACTGCAAATTCTTTAATATAAAAAGGTGAATCTGAAATTTTTACTTCTGTGATTGTTGTTATTAATGCTAATTTACAATACAAAACAGTATATTATTACAATGCTACAAATTAAAAAGTCATAGAGACAAAAACGGGTCAATTTATTATTAACATTTTTTAAAAAGCAACAATTTTGGGGTTCTTCTACATTTAATAGATACAAATCACATTTAGTAAACAAGCAAGCAGTGTTTGCTTGTTTACTAAATGTGATTTTGTAGCTATTTCCTATTTCATCACAAATCCTGTAGCATAGGAAAAAGAGCTTGTATATGCTCAGATTGGACATGAACCTAAACTCCAAATCATTTTTCTGTTCTACACAACTGGAAATGACGTTCTTGTAAGACTTCAAGTGTCAGCTCACTGTTGCCACTCCCAAATGAAGACACAGCACACTGTCTGGTATCCTTGGAAACTTTTACTACAGGATTCATGGACATGGGAAAAACTGAGAGTGCCAAGCATACCGGGTCACTCCATTTTATACCCTCCTCCACATTCAAAAGTGCAATTCCTGCTAAACAAAACCCTGCACAATTCTCCCGCCAAGTTCACTGGTCATTTCTTCCCACGACAAGTCCTACAGATACGTTATCAGTATTTACATTGTCAGTAACCCTGATTTCGGGCACCAGAATCCAGACCCTGAACATCGGGTCCTGACACTTCAAGTATATGACTATTGAATCATTTGTTGTAAACAAGCTACTTGTATTGATTATAAAACATAGCAGCATTAAACAAAGACTTATATTTCCATGTTTTATCCATCCAATAAACTATCCTTTGTCTAGCAGATTTAAAGTAGGATTCAGCTACATGCAAATAATGTTTTTCTTTAGGAGAAAATATTGACCAAAAGCTAGTCTGAATGCTCTATTTGTATATCTTTAATTTTTAAGCATTAATTTTAAACCCGTGTCCTCTGGTTAATCTTTGTTTTGCATTTTGTGTATAAGAAATACATTTTAATATGTATCTTTTATAGAAATACATTTTATGTGTATTTGTGGCATTTTTACAATGTTTATGAGTTTGAATTTGCATGCATTTTGGGTAGCTTGAAAACTTTCAGATAAATAAGAGGAATTTAGCTTATTTTCCCTTTCAATTCATAGTATTTTGTGTGAGGAAGATTGGGAATGAGGCTGTTTAAATGATCCATTATCAGATTTTGAGAAGTAGCGGGCAATTTTTTTGAGCAATTAAATGCCCGTGAGAATTATTTTTTGTTGACAACTTAAAATATTTTAGTTCTTGCATAAGTTGCTTTCTGTATACATAACATGCAAATCTCAGTACAAGTATACATAATTTTACATTCAAATAATAATAATAATAAACAAATATTTCCACAAATAGCAAATCTTGAGAGAAAAATTCCAGAACGTTTGTATGGTAAGCAAGTTGTTGTGTTTTTCATTCATTCAGTTGCTTCTGACTCTTCTCTAAGCTTTCCTTTTTTTTCATGATGTGGCCAAAGTACAACTATCTTTCCCTCCAATGAGCAGTCGGGCTTAATTTCCTGGAGTATGGACTGATTGGATCTTCTAGCGGTCCAAGGCACTCTCAGAACTTTCCTCCAACACCTCAGTTCAAAAGCATCTATCTTCCTTCGCTCAGCCTTCCCTAAGGTTACATCCATAGGTTACTATGGGGAATACCATTGCTTTGACTATGCAGATCTTTGTTGCCAGTGTGATGTCCCTGCTCTTCACTATTTTATCGAGATTAGCCATTGCTCTCCTCCCAAGAACTAAACGTCTTCTGATTTCCTGGTTGCAGTCTGCATCTGCAGTAATCTTTGCACCTAGAAATACAAAGTCTGATAAGCATATCTTCCTAAAAATCCTCCTTAAATTCCATTTCCACTGTAGTCTTTGACTTATCCCTTTAGGCAGTTATGGCCAAAGGGTGAACCTGGGACCCCAAATTATACCAGATACCAGATAGCTATTTTTCTGGCAAAAGGCCTGTCTTACCTGAAAATCTCAAAAAATGGCACTTTTATTAACGACACACACAAATTGAAAAATGTTTTTAGGGGGCAAAGATGGACAGTAGTTTCTAGAATCCTTGTAAGATTTCCAGAGCACAACCGCTGCAGTTGTCCATCCTTGCCTTAGTTTTGAATTTGTGATAAAGAAGCCTGAGTATATGTAGGTGAAATGAACTACCGGTATTCTTTTAACAATTTCTATTCTATTAATTCCACGTTCTTCCTTTGTTGCCTGACCTTTATCAGTTTTAGATTGTAAATTCATTGGACAGAGGCATTGCCTCTTGAACTTTACAAAAAGCCACATTCTTCCCCCTCCGTTTCCTTGTTTCAGAGTTTGTATAAGCTGGAGAAAGGGTTGGAGGAATATTTACTGATTCTCTCTTCATTTAGCCATTGTGCCTACTGAAATGCTACTTCAAACAGCCTGAAATGTAATTTAGTATTAGCATATGGAAAGGAAAAACAGTTAAAATTGTGTTGTTCTTGCCAATTCTTCCAGTGGGAACCCTCACTGGAATTTAGTCCCCTGTTCACACCTGGGACAATTTGGTATCTTGCAGGAACTGAAACACATCTCAATGAAGTCTTTTTATTACCAGTTACAAAAGGCTCCCAATTGGGTTAAAATTGTTTCTTAAGCTACCAATAACACTGATCAAAAGTTGCAGTCTAGAAAGAATTCCTAAGATGTATAAAAATAGTTCTAGAGATTGTTTGAAATGTGGAGAAAAGGTGGGCACTTTTTATCATATGTAGTGGTCATGTAAAAAGGCCCAGAAATACTGGGCAGAAATGCATATGATTTTAGAATAAATTATTGAAGTCAAATTTTAAATGAAACCTGAACTCTCTCTGCTTGGGATGTTAGATTAATAACTCAATAGGAAATTTAGAAGGTTATTGCTATACATGATAACGGCAGCAAGAATTACCTATGCTCAAAGATGGAAAGATGCAATGAATCCATCACAAGATGATCGGCTTATGAAAACTTGCCAAAATGGGATAAGCTTACCACGTTGAAGAAGAAATCTCTAACTAACTTTAAAAAAGTCTGTGGCCTATTTATTGTATATGCCGATATCGTTGCCTCTGTGGAGACTCCTCCACATTACTTGCTCATTCCACTTTGGATAACCCACACTTTCACCATCCCGGGAACTGCCCAACTTTACTTAATTTGGATTTTATGGCAGTATAATCCGCATCGGCACATTCGATATTTCCAGCTTGCATATGGACTGTGAGTTACTCTGGGACTTACTGTGGGGCATTCCTCTGTATTGGGGACAATTTAACTTCAACACCATTGGACTGCTAGGTTGTCTATTGTATATTATTGAATATTTACTATTTTTCAACTGATATATTGAATGTCAGTGATCGATCCTCCGATGGTACGTCTGTATGCTTTGCATTATACAAGACTGAATATCAGATAAACTATTTTCTATAGTATTGGTTAACTAATATTGTTGTTTCAGTCTTATCTTGTCCCACTTTAGACCTCATGGTCTTTTGTACTTAGTTTGGTTACTATAGCCATCCCAGCATGTTTGTTATTGTTTTTGAGACTACTGCCGTAATTTTCCCAACAGCCCCCATAATTTCTTTTGCTTACAGCTGTCTCATCTGAATGACTGCTAGTACTCATCAGCACTCTTGCTTTCTTGACTTTGGACTAACTACTATGACTCCATTTACTCTTTGCTGGCTTCTTGTACCTCCAATAACTGACTTCTTATAACAACTTCTAGACCACCCTCTTGTTTCTCTGTTCGGCTTGTTGGATAAACGGTGAGTGACCTGTATGAAATTAAGTAATCAGCAGGTCTTGCATTCTAACACTGGGGTTGTGGGACATTTATTGTTTGGAGCATAGGACAATGATTGGTTGCTATAGGTCTCTATAAGTAAATAAACTGTGGACGATATGAAAAACAAACATACATATACACTTGGATTATTTTATAGTAACAGTTAACTAGAAAACATGATGTTGGTTTGATGTGTAAAATTTACTGATATATTGTATTTGTCAGGCTGTTTGAAGGAGAGGTGGAGAAGTAAGTTCTTCATATGGTGCAGGATCTAAAGAACAGATATGTCAAGGGAGATTTGTCAGGAAGGCCCTTATCAACAATTTATCAAGGCTTCAGCACCAGTGGCTAGTGTGAGTAAGGCAGAGTGTTGCAATGCAATGTGCTATGCAAATCATCACATGAATAATTGAGCATCCATCTTGAGCAGGCTGGTCTTTGGAAGCATAGCTGTTAAATGTCATACCTGTGAGAATCACAGCTGCAGCTTAAGTTGTCAGAGGAGAGAGAAGACAATGGTTGTGTGAATAGAAAAGATGACCCTACCCTAAATATGAAATGTAACAATACATTATGTTAAAAGAGTCAACATAGTGTAGTGCTTATAATGCTGGATTATCAGGAGGATCTGGATTTGACTTCACCTGATATTGCACCACACTTTTTGACAGGGCTGGAAAAATCTGTCCGCTTTGCTTTTTTGCATTCAAATTATTTCAACCACAAGTTCTTAAAGTGACAGGTTCTTGCCATCTTGCACATGTAATTTCTCCATAGGAAAAAATAAATATTAGCAAAGAGGAAATTGCCCCCTCATTTTCGCTGGACCAATTCAGTAAGTGCCATTCTTGACATACAGGGAATTATGTTATATGTGTCTGCTATAATGATGTTAGAGGCCTCTCATTTAAAAGGAAGGGGGTTGGGAAGAAAGAAAACAATTTTTCTACACTAACTTGGTTAGAAATAAATGGCTTCAAACCCAAACTTTCAGAATTAAGCCATCTCATCAGGCCAGTTTTGCCTTCCCTCACATTTACTTCCCAAAGAGAGAGTTTTCACTCACATCCTAAATACAAAAAGTTATAAAGTATATGTGTAACATGAATGAATGTTGTGTTTAGATTTGGGTGCCATATCCAGGATATCTCATTATGTTTATGTAAATATTAAAGAAATAATAATAAAACCCCAAACAGAACAATTTTGGTCCAATTAGCCATGTTGTTAAGAAAATATACAGTATATGATCAACAAATACTTGGACAGCATTTGTACATTTAAGTAGAAAAAGGTGAGATTTTCATTTTGACTACATTTTTAATAAAATGACTTCATCCACACTTGCTGGACTAATATGCAGATCACTTGTATCCTTATGTTGCATAGTTTTCTGAATTTTTGGATTCCGGCTCAACAACTAAATTGTTCTCGGAGGAGAAAGGGCAGGGTAAAGGTGCATAAAATACTGTAAATAAATAAATAAATAAATAAAATGCATGTTAGGTAAAATTGCTGACCAAATGTAGATGTTAGGGTAAACTAGAAATGCAAATCAGGGTCAATTTTCACATGTATGTTTTTAAAGTCACAAACTGACGTAGAGATTGCATGTAGCACTTTGAATATGTGAAAAATTAACATGGAGTGATGGGATAGTTGCTACATTTAAAATTCTGATTACTGGAATTCTGGGACCATCCTAGTTTAAATATCATAGCATTCATTTAAATATGTTGCCCATCACAATTGACAGATAGAAGCCTTTGTTTTTTTAAAAAGCCAGGCTCCAAGCAGCTGCATCTAGTGTTTTGCAGACACTTTTGCTTTCTTAAAAGAAGATACATGACTTCCACCAAACCCTCCTAACTATTGCAGCTTTCTTCACAATATTCTATTCTATGGGGAAATCTCCCAGCATCTCTCACCATTCAGAAATAGCTTTGTCTTGAAAAAGCAGAAACACTTTGCATTAGTGCAAAGCGAGCAATGGATTCAATGCAGTGCATTAACACATATCTAAAGGGAATTTTCTGTCTTCTTGAATTTTGTGTTTTCTTGAATGGTTTGTTTTTATGGTTTCACTTATATATATTCATTCTATTTTTACTTTTTGTCAACCATATTGGACATTATTTGAACTGAAAGAAATTACATAAATGTCTGAAAAAACTTAAACAAATAATTGATTATACTGTTTTTATGGGGTTTTTTAGTATTACTGGTAGCTTTAGGCACCATGATTCAGTTATTTATGAGAATTGCATAACATCTATTTATAGTTCTTTACAAAGTTTTTTCCCCAAGTGAAGGCAGATATAATAGAAAGGCAAGGCTTCCCAAAGCATTCAAAACACTGATTCTCTGTAGGCAAACGAGGCCCATCCGAAGGGCCCTGTGCTTCACCCCAGTCATCTAGCTCATCCTCTGAATCCACATCTGCTGCTGCAGGCCCTAATGCTAATGGAACCCCAGGACCTATTCCCTGCCCTCCAGGCACAAACGAGAACTGCTGTGCTACACTATCCCCCCCCCCCCCTCAGGCCCCTCCGAGGCCGCCCTCGAGGTTTGGGTTTGTCAGGGTACTTGCGGTGAAAGCGAGCCACCAAATCCGGAGCATGGACATCCCGAGCCCGGGCCCAACCCCTTCCAGTCAAGCAAATACTCCAACTTCCGGTAGCGGATGCGGGCATCCAAGATGTCCTGCACCTCCAACTCCTCCTCGCCATCGCGCATCACAGGGGGAGGAGGCGGCTGCGTCACGTCAGGCCGCACCCCCTTCGCCGGGCAGAGCAACGAACGATGAAACACCGGGTGGAGCTTCATGTCCGCTGGGAGTTGGAGTTTGAAGGAAACAGGCCCCACCTTCTCCACAACTTTGTAGGGACCCAAAAATCTCGCGTCCAGCTTGCGGCTGGGTTGCTGCGTGGGCAAATTCTAGGTGGACAGCCAAACGTTATCCCCCACGAGGAGCGCAGGTCCCTCCTGGCGCTGCCGATCGGCCATCCGCTTGTAGTCGGCCTTCGCCTGGTCCAATTGGGTGCGTAGCAAGTTTTGGAGTGCAGTGAGCTCTCGAAGCCAATCCTTAGCCTCCGAAACATCCCCAGACGGGTCTACCAGCGGGTAGAACCGAGGGTGGTGTCCATAGTTAGCAAAGAAAGGAGTCTCTTTGATGGATTCCTGTGTCGCATTGTTGTAAGCAAACTCTGCCAAAGACAACAAGGACGCCCAGTTGTTTTGCTGATAGTTGACATAGCAGCGCAGGTACTGCTCCAAGGTGGCATTGACCCTTTCGGTTTGCCCATCGGTCTGCGGGTGATGAGCCGTGGACATCCGCACATCAATCCCCAGCAACTTCTGGACAGCCTTCCAGAACTGGGAAGTGAATTGGGTGCCCCGGTCCGTCACCAAGCTCTGTGGAAGTCCATGCAGCCGAAACACATGTTGCACAAACATATCAGCAGTCTCCTTGGCAGTAGGCACCCCCACACAGGGGATGAAGTGTCCCATCTTGGTGAAACAGTCCACCATGACCAGTATCGTGGTGAAACCCTTGGACTTGGGGAGGTCGGTGATGAAATCAGCCGAAATCATCTTCCAGGGAGCAGAGGGGTCGGGAGCGGCTGGAGCAAACCGGCCGGCTTGCCCCCTGGTTCTTAGCCCGCTGGCACACAGGGCAGGAGCCCACATAGTCCTCCACATCCCTCCGCACTTTAAGCCACCAAAAGTCCCATAGGACCAGCTGCAGAGTCTTGAAAAGCCCAAAATGGCCTGCGGCCCGGCTATCGTGGCAAAGCTTGAGAATGTCCTCCTTTCGGGCCCAGGGGAAACATAGACCGAGTCCCGGTGGTAGAGCACCCGTTCTTTACCTGGAAAGGGGCTTGGGGCCCCTTGGTCAGCTGCTCTTGCACCCACGGGTCGGTCCGCTGGCGAGCCTGGACACGAACACTCAAAGGTCTCTTGTCTCCAGGGGCCGGCGGGGCCGCTGGAGGGTTGACAGGGAGCGCCCGAGCCGCCGCAAAGTTCTCCGCTTTGAGCAACCTGGCCTCCGACGGCCCGGCCCCATCACGAACGTACTCCGGCTTTCGGGACAACGCATCAGCTTGCTTGGTCTGCTTGGGGGTCACATAGTGAATCGGAAATTGAATCGCTCAAAGAACAGGGACCATCTCTGTTGCCTCTGGTTCAATTTGCGCTGGGTCTTCAAGTGCTCCAAATTCCGGTGGTCGGTATGAACCTCCACCGGGAACTTGGCCCCTTCAAGCAGATGTCGCCACACTTCAAACGCCACCTTGATGGCCAGGAGCTCCTTCTCCCAAATGGTATAGTTCTTTTCCGGAGCCGTCAGCTGCCGGGAATAGTAGGCACCGGGGCCGCCCAATCGGCCACGGCTTGGACCTTGGTGTCATCCATGGCAATGCCCGTAGGAGAGATACGGTAGCCCAGAAAGTCCACCTCTCGCAGATCAAAAGCACATTTCTCCAGCTTAGCATAAAGCCCGTGAGCTCTAAGTCTCTGGAGCACCTCCTTGACATGGCGGTCATGGGTCGCCTGGTCTGGAGAAAAAATCAACAGGTCGTCTAAGTAGACCGCCAGATAGCGATCCAGCAGGTCCCGGAAAATGTCATTCATGAAATGTTGGAAACAGGCAGGGGCGTTGCACAAGCCGAATCCCATCACCAGGTATTCGAAACTTCCCCACTTGGTCTGGAAGGCCGTCTTCCATTCATCACCCTGGCAAATCCGGACAAGGTTGTAAGCCCCCCTCAGGTCCAGTTTAGTGAACACCTTGGCTCCCGCATCCGCTCCAGGAGCTCGGGGATCAAGGGAAGGGGTAGCGGTTCCGGATCGTGATCTTGTTGAGTTCCCTATAGTCATTGCAAAGCCGCAACTCCCCCGATTTCTTCTTGACGAACAGAATCGGTGCCCCGGCCGGGGATTGGGAGGGCCGAATGAACCCCTTCCGCAGATTCTCATCCAGGAAATCTCGGAGAGCCTGTTGCTCTGGTTCCGAGAGAGGGTAGAGTCTCCTATCGAAAGTTCGACCTTGCCTCTCAGCAGCTGTGTCGCTATCTTCCTGAGAACCTTCCTCCCTAGCACTTTCCCACTCGGCTTCGTCCATGTTTTCACTTTCAAGCTCTTGGGAATTCCTCCCCCCCCGGGGTGTTCATAACTCCCTTCGCTGCTTCCCATCTCCACCTGGTGATCGGAATCTATGCTAGGCCCAAACATCATCTCATCCCATGCCAAGCTCTCTGTAGGCAAACGAGGCCCATCCGAAGGGCCCTGTGCTTCACCCCAGTCATCTAGCTCATCCTCTGAATCCACATCTGCTGCTGCAGGCCCTAATGCTAATGGAACCCCAGGACCTATTCCCTGCCCTCCAGGCACAAACGAGAACTGCTGTGCTACACTGTCCAGTGTTGTTATTTCTTCCTTGACAGTGTTTTATCATTCTGTTGTGAAACTGTTTATGTTAAGAAACATACTCTAGACATTTCTACATATACTACTACACAACATCAGGAGAGAAAAGCCTAGATTGTATTGTTAGTTTCCACTATAATAGCCTTTTTGTTAAACCTTGAGTCAACATTTAGGTAAATTTCATAGATTAAATGTATTCTAGTTGGGATTAACACTCTTATCCAAATTGTGATTGTAATGTCGAAGGCTTTCATGGCCAGAATCACTGGGTTGTTGTGGATTTTCTGGGCGGTATGGCAATGTTCCAGAAGCATTCTTTCCTGATGTTTCACCTGCATCTATGACAGGCATCCTCAGAGATTGTGATGCCTGCCATAGATGCAGACAGAAAATCAGGAGAGAATGCTCCTGGAACATGGCCATGCAGCCCAGAAAATCCACAACAACCGAAATTGTCTATAAAATATGACTTTTAATCATTATCGGCTGTTAAACCATGTTGTAACCTGCCTCAAGTCATCTAACAAATAACACCATCGTCGTCATCATCATTCATTCATTCAATTTATTATTTGTTAATCGCCCTCCATCCCAGATGCTCTGGGTGATTTACATAAAAATATAGCATTAAAACAGAAAAATATTAAAATCAGATCATAAAACAAAAGCTCTGTTAAAAAGCCAGGTCTTAAGTACTTGCGCAAAGGATCACAGATTGTGCATGGCTCTCAGATAAGGGTGCAAAAAGTTCCATAGGACAGGAGCAGTAATAAAAGGCCCTGCGTCTTGTACTATCAAGACGTACTTCTCTGGGACCTGGTACATACAAAAGATTTTGTTGAGTGGGGTGAGGCAACCGTTGATGGTAGAGAGAAGAGAGGCGGTTTCTGAGGTATGCTGGCCCCTGGCCATACAAGGTTTTAAAAGTTAGGACCAGCATCTTGTACAGGGCCTGATATTCCATTGGGAGCCAATGGAGATGTCACAGCATAGGCGTTATATGGCATTTCATAGGTGATTTAGCGAGTAACTTGGGTGTTGCATTCTGGATGATCCGAATTTTCTGGGTCGTTGACCAAGGGAGCCCAACATACAAGGCATTGCAATAGTCCAGCCTAGATGTAACCGTGGCATGGATGACTGTTCCCAAGTCCTCACTTGAAAGGTAAGATGCTAACTGCCTTGCCTGACAAAGATAGAAAAAGGCCTGTTTACTAACAGCAGCAATTTGGGACTCCATGGTTAACTGTGTGTCTAAGACCACACCCAAACTCTTAACAGTAGCAAATGGAGGTAGGGGAGCACCATCAAAGGTGGGCAGGTGGTGCACCACACCTACCGGGCAGCCAGGCCACAATTCTTGGCCAGATTATCATTCAATATGCTGGCACACAGCAAATTTGACACGGCTTCGAGACACAAGATGAAACTGTCGGGTACTGAGGTTGCTCCAGGCTCCAAGGGTAGAAGGAGTTGAATGTCGTTCGCATATTGGTAACACTCCTGTCTGAAACTCTACACTAGACTGGCAAGTGGCTTGACATCGATGTTAAAAAGAAGAGGGGGGGGAGAATTGCACCCTGAGGCACCCCACAAGAGAGAGAGGATCTTTCGGAAAATACGAGCCATAAACTCCACATGCTGACCCCAACCTCGGAGGAATGAGTCAAACCAACTAAGGGCCTGGGCCACAATCTCGGGATACGGCATGTCGATGGATCAATATGTCATAATCAATGGTATCGAATGCAGTAGTAAGATCAAGAAGTACCAGCAGCGCCAACCCCCCTCTGTCGAGCTGGCAGCGGAGTTCATCTATAATGGTGACCAGGACGGTCTCTGTCCCGTGGCCAGGGTGAAAACCAGACTGAAAAGGGTCCAGACCGGCTGTGTCATCCAAAAACAGCTGCAGTTGCCCTAATACAGCCCGTTCAATCACCTTGCCTAGAAATGGGAGATTAGAAACTGGTCGATAATTGGCAAGGGTTGTCGGATGACCATGGAGTCTCCAATTCACATAGTGTGTCCGCTGTAGGGAGCAGGTCTTGCTAGAGCATGATGATCTTATCACTGAAGAACTTCCAAAATGCCTCAGCTGTGATAGTCAAAGTTGCCAGATCCTGGACCAGGGGAGCTGAGTTGGACAAGGCTTGAACAATTTTAAATAATTGCGCTGGACGGGATCTAGCAGAGGCTATCAGAGAGGATAGCTTTGGGCCTCCTTAACAGCTGACTCATAGGACTTACAAAAGGTCTTAAGAGCAGACAACAACTTCTCATCTGGATTCTGGAACCACCAATGTTCCAGCAGTTTTCGCTCTCGTTTCATCAGCTGCAGCTCACTGGTGTACCAAGGGGAGCAATTGCAGTGGGGGCGGATGAAGCGTTTAGGAGCAATCTCCTCTAAGGCAGCTGACAGACTGACATTGTTAACCTGCTCATTAATGGCATCGTTAACATTTCCTAAGTCCTTAAGGGCATTCAGAAACCTGGTAGGTTCCATAAGGCTCTTAGGCCAAGCAAAAATTGGTTTCGCTTCCTGGGGAGGAGGAGATGGAATCTCCATCCGAACATTCAGGAAAGAGTGGTCAGACCAAGGGACCTCAATCGCTGTGGATAAAGACATGCGCAATCAGGTGTTAAAAATCAGGTCCAGGGTATGCCCTGCTCGATTGGTGGGACCAGTCTTAATTAAAGAGAGCCTTAGAGCATCCATCATTGATCATCGGTCCTTGGTTACTGGTGATGAAGGTGCATAAACATGCACATTAGAATCCCCCAGGACCATAAGTATAGGGAATCTCAAAACCCAGTCCGTCATTAGGTCCTATAGTGTGGGCAGGCCATCTCCCAGCGACTCAGGTGCCTGGTATATCATCATCAATTTCCTAAATTGTGTACATGCTTAATGACTTGGCATATTCACTTATCTTTGTTTACACATAGTGTAAATAATAAAATGCTTGTAGTAGATTTTTAAACTTGAATAACTCTGCAATATAAGTATAATTTGTGATTATGCTACATCGGTTTACAGAATGCATATTTGACACCATAAGACCCAAATAATTTTTTTTATAGAAGAACATATCTTATTTGGCACATGCTTCCATAGCAGGTCCCATTTTTGTAACCCCCTTCTCTTTCACACACAACCAATTATGTATACAATAATCACCCAGCTGAGAAATAGTGTAACTGATAAAGTGAGCTAATGCCTAAAAGTTTATGATACATAAAATGTATTTATTACACATAAAATGTATTAGCTGCATCACTTTCTGTTGTTTTGCTGAACAGATTAACACAGCTACTATTTCTCCCGGGAAAGGATTTCAGAGGTTTCACATTAAAAGACAGACATCCTTCTGGTTTTTTTTTTTTTTAAAAAATTAAATTCAAAATACATTTTTCCAGTGAGAGTATATATGCCCTTACTTTGCTGAAGGAGACAACATAAGGTAAGGAGGGGGAAATTTAGACAGTAACCATTTTTCACCCTATTTCAACTTTGAATTTATCTAAATTTTCATTTTCTCCTCAACATGGTCCATTCTACTTCATGATTACTTAGGCACTTTCTGTACTGCCCTTATATCCCAGGATCTGATTCCAGGTTATCTTCTTTGAAGTGGATTATGAGTCTCCACTGTCAGATAATCTGGGATAAACAAATAATCTGGGATCAGATCCTGAGATATTGGGCAGTGTAGAAGAGGCTTTAGGCTCCATCTACACCAATCATTTAATGCAGTTTGAAAGTATGGTGGCCAAAAAACAAACTCCCACAAAAGCATGCAAACAAAGCCCTCAATGTGCATCAGTTCTTTGCTAGTCTTTGTGCCTCTGTGACCTTTGAGATGCCATTCCCAGTCTGGTAAAACATGGTAGAAGACAGAAGGGGGCCCAAAGAAACTAAAACAAAATTACAAACAGACATATTTAATAGAACACTAAGGACAAGTGTGGGTAATGTGACTGTAATCCTTGTGTACAGATATGTTTTTACCAGATTGCTTCAGCAACTACTGCACTTACATAATTAAAATCAATCAGAAAGTGGGAGTAAATCTTATCAAATAAAGGATTCCAAATAATAATTACTTTTTCATGGGTCAATACTGATGTTCAATAATGTTCAGTTTGATTGGTGAAACAAAGGTCACCAAAAACAAGCATGGGGCAATTTATAATGTGGAAAAGTACCAGCAATGACAGAACTATCACTAAGAATTTACTGTTGACTCAGCACCTTAGAATTCTAGAAACACTTCAAATATATATTGAACTTTTTAAATAGGTTGAAATTGCTGATCCTAATTGTTGTGGGTAAAGTTACGAATGAGAGATAATGGCTTGCTTGTAGGTGAGGTTTAACAGGGCTTAAGAGCACATGGGTGTTGTTGCTGCATCACCCACTTTACCTTGAGATAAAAGCAGAATTATAAAGTTCCCCTTAGAAGTAATTATTCCATAACATAAATATGAGGTGTGACAGAGTCCCTACTTACCTCTCATTCCTATCTCTAGAGTCCACTCTTAAACCATCCATCAACACCAACTCCACTGAGTTGTCAAAAGGGAAACAAGCATACAACATGCAGACATGTGCATCCTGGGTTTTTAGGGGTACATGACGGGAACCAAAGAACTCCTTGACAGAATACACTCAAGCAGTACAGGTTGGACATTCTTTCTTTGAAATGCTTGGGACCAAAAGTGTTTTGGATTTCATATCTTTTTGGGTTTTGGGGTAACTGTATTTGCATATATGTATATAATTAGGCATTTTAATTATGGGACCCAAATCTAATCATAAAATTTACGTATCATATATACCTAATACACATAGCCTGAAGTTAATTGTATACACAATATTTTAATACCTTTGTGTGTGAAAGTATCTCTGCCACCTATGTGGATCATTTTGGAGTATTTTGGATTTTTAAAATTCTGGATAAGGGATGCTCAACTTGCACTTCAATATTGAAAAGAAAGAAGTTTTATTCAATGGCTTCTCTTTAAACCCATAACACCAGAGGTTGTCTCATCTTCTGCTCTCACCTACTCCTCTAACTGGCTAGAACCCATTGCCTTTACTATTAAACTATTTTCCACTTCATAATATTTCATTATAATTGATTGGTTGAATCTGCTACAAAATTTTATGATCTGTGATTAGTTGATGTCAGGCAGGACATGGCATAGGATTCTGGGAGTGACTTTTTACACCTGTTTTTCCCTACTAGAATGGAGGGGGCAAGGTAAACAAATTCATGGAATTGTATATTGCTGTTTCCTTATGCATCTCCTCAAAGAGGACACAACAAAAGCAAATATGCAACTTGCCTCCAATGCAGAGGCAGCTTCTATGTCAGCGAGAGAGCAAATCCACTCTAGATTTTAGCCCATTGAGCTTTCCAAATTGCTGAACCCCTATCTCCCTTAGAGAGCTTTCTTAAAGTTCAAAATAAAACCTAGGCTAGTTATCTGTTAGTGTCCTGTGTGTGCGTAAACTGAAATATGCACGCAGAATAAATCATTCATCACAATGCAACATATTCTGCTAACATCAGCAGAAGTGGAGCATGCAACAATGCTATGTGTGGTTGCACATCTTGCACTGTGATTTCAGTTGCTCATTACTCATTGGACATTGCAGTTTCACACTGTGTATTGCAATTGCATATTTCAGTTTGCAAATACATATTGCACAACTGCACCCAGTCATTGGCATGTTTTGCCTGGTGTTGCTCTTCTGCATGGGAGCTACATATTGCGGGGAACACATCTCTGAATGTGGATATTTACGCTACTCTGAGAGATTGTGGAATTGTAGCCCTGGAGTAGATTGAATACCTCACTGACCCGAGATTCACCCAGCCACCTCTGCTCCATCCACCCTGCTGCTGGCACAGGAAAAGGCAGCTCCTTCACATTATGTTAGCTTTCTCCTGTCCTACAGAATTGCTCAGCACAGTCTGCCACAGCTATAGTATCAATACATAGCTAAAAAGAAGTCAAGGACAATCCAAGCAGTCAATGTATTATTGTTAAATCTCCATTCCTGACAGGGTATTTACAATCCAACTTTGTTATATTGAGCAGCCCTTCTTCCTCTGGCAATTTTTCTTTTTGTCTCAGTGTTTACAAATTCCCTGTCTGTTGCTCTTAATTTCATGTTAAATATTGGATTCATTTGTGTACACAAGGCTATAAACAATCATCCATGCATGTGTGGGTTTTCTTTTTAAAGCATTTTTAAATGATTGCTTGAGTTTATATACAACCAAAAATCTATGATCTTGGCCTTGAAAGCAAACCCAAGCCATGTAAATCTTAATAAATGGAAATGCTATTAAATACTAGCTCTTACATGATTTTCTCGAATGGCCTGGAGACATGTTTACAGAAAGTTACACAGCAAGGCAAATAAATTTAAGAGCACAATTTTATTATGCCCTATTTGTCTTGTAAATATCCACAAGAGGAAAAGCACTTGAACAGACAGGATACTGTATGTATTTCAACATATGGTTGTTGAGGGACTGCAGTTGGAATATATTATTCTTTCTAACAACAACAAAAATCTACCTGTTAAATGTTTCAAACACCGTGTCAAAAATTGAAGCAGATTTCCCCCCCTCAGAATTTGATTGGCACATGAAAGGAACTTCTAAAGAATTTTGCACATGCAGACATTGATAAGATACACCCTCAATTGAGTATTGCAACTCTAATGGGAAAGGGATGGGGGCTGGACAGACATTCCTACACATCTGCTTCAGAAACCATCAGGGAAAATGTAGATTTCACATGCAACTTATACAAAGTCTGCAAATGTTACTGGTCTCTGAGGCACTTTACTTGACGCAGAAGAATAGTAAAACTTTTTGTGATGGAACAGAACAAATCCAGAAAAACTAGAAACAAATTGCCTAAAGTTAATGAGATGTCTAATGACAGTGACAAGGAGCCAAGGAGTTGCACTCTTGAAAATCTATAGCATTGCCACTGGCCTCACTACACATGTAAACTAATGTAACTGGAAGCAGAATCTGGACAACACTCAATGCTGAAACATGATCCAGTGTCTGATCTCAGGAGTACAGGTAAGTGGTCTTAGATAATTTAATGTATTGAACAGATGGGGCAAGTACATTGAGAGAGGGCTATATATCAAAGTAGAAAAGCATTTCCTTTCCTTGCCACCTTCAGCGTATCTTTTCCACTACTGTATTTCCCATGAGATCTCTTTTCAGGGTCACAGCCAAAGCAAATGACAAAAGATCTTCTGAACATAGAAAGGCCATTGTACCTGACCCAATACAGAATCTCAAACACCAAGCAAAAGAGTAGATTTTGCATTTACCTGGTGTCTCCCCAGTTTTTGAAAGCCAATATTTGAATGCTGATTTGAACAACCAGTCACAGAGTTTAAACCTAATATCTGAACATTTCATTTGAATTAATGTAAATATATTGGATTAGATTCAGACTCTGCCTCTCACTATTTCAGCATTGGGCAACATGTCACCTTAGGTTACTTTGGGGATTATTAGACAAGAAGAACAGGAGGAATGATAAGGGTGGTTGTCTGGCAGTGCAAAAATAAGTTCAGGACTGCTGGGCAGTTAGGACTCCCTTTTGCCCCCACAGTGGCCGGAAGGTGTGTGTGCAACCTATCTTAAGGCCGATCCAGAGTACGCCGCACTGGATCATCCCTGGGATAGCGGGCCAGTGTAGATCTACTCTAGAACTCTGGAGACCAGTGTTCAAATCCCCACTCAGCCAGGAAATACACCCTGCGATGCATTGGACAAGTCCCACTTTCTCATTTCAGAGGAGGACAAAGGCAAGCCTCTTCTGAAGAATTTTTTGCCTCGCGCTCTCGCCAGCCACGCTCCTAGTCTTCGGCCACTCTCCTCTTGCTGCTCCTATTGTCCCTGGATGGTAGACCAGCAGCAGCAGCCAGGACAGAAGCAGAGCCAATGAGCAGCAAGTGGAAAGCAGCCTCCCTCCTTTCGCCTTCTCATTTCCCCCCTTCCTTGATTACCTCCCTCCTTTCACCTTTCCTTTCTTTCTCCCTTCCTTGCTTCCTTCCTTCTGCCTTAATCCCTTCCCTCCTTTTTTCTTTCCCATCTTTTCCATGTCTTGTCTTCCTTCCTTCACTCCTTGCTTCATTTCTTCTGCCTTAATCCCTTCCCTCCTTTCACCTTTCCTTTCTTTCTCCCTTCCTTGCTTCCTTCCTTCTGCCTTAATCCCTTCCCTCCTTTTTTCTTTCCCATCTTTTCCATGTCTTGTCTTCCTTCCTTCACTCCTTGCTTCATTTCTTCTGCCTTAATCCCTTCCCTCCTTTCACCTTTCCTTTCTTTCTCCCTTCCTTGCTTCCTTCCTTCTGCCTTAATCCCTTCCCTCCTTTTTTCTTTCCCATCTTTTCCATGTCTTGTCTTCCTTCCTTCACTCCTTGCTTCATTTCTTCTGCCTTAATCCCTTCCCTCCTTTTGCCTTTCCCATCTTTTCCATGTCTTCTCTTCCTTCCTTCCCTCCTTGCTTCATTCCTTCTTTCCCTCTGCACTTGGCCGCTTCCTCCTTCCATTCAGATCCAGCTCTGCCTCCTCATCCTCGCCCTCTGCACAGTTTGGATGCAGCCTTGGGGTTTTCTTCCTTAGGACTGGGGAAAGAAAGCCACAGTACTCCAGAAGAGGATCCCATTTGAAAAAGTGCACAACGCCCCCACTCCCCTTATTCATTGCTCCTGCACTCTATGCCCAGTAACTCTCAAACCCAGGCCTGGGCCAACTTAGGCCCTCCCTCCAGGTGTTTTGGACTACAACTACCACCATTCCTAACAGCTGTTAGGAATGATGGGAGTTGGAGTCCACAACACCTGGAGGGAGGGCCCAAGTTGGCCCAGGCCTGCTCTAACCAACCTGGGATGGAAACTGATGCTGGGGATCCAGAGAGAAGAAGGGCAAGAAGTTGGGCTGGCAATGTGGGGTCCTCCTCTTCCCCTGAGTCCATAACACTACGTATCCCAGTTCAAAGCAGTTCATGTGGGATTTTAGTCAGCTGAGTGGAAGGAGCCTGAGTGCCCCAAAGCCTCCTCCCCTAAACTGTACATTCCAGAGTCCCATATTATGGAACCATGAGAGTTAAAAGTGGAATCATCGCTCTGTAATTGAGTGCTGTATCTTGTTGCCTTCCCTATTCTTCCACACAACCATATAACCCAGAATATCAAGACAGATAATCCAGAATATCTGCTTTGAACTGGGTTATCTGATTTCACACTGCCAAATAATCCAATTCAATTTTAGGTGATGGAATACACATAACCCTGCTCTGGGTCACCCTACTCCACTCAGAGCAGGGTTATGTGTATTCCACCACCTAAAATGTGACTGTTACTTGGTCTTAACCTATGAGCCTTGAAAAAGGAACCTGCAAGGTACCCGAAACGGTTATAATGTGGCCGCGGAAATTGTAGCATTGGCTTGCCGTCGGCTCAGCTTACCACCGAGCTCCCAAGTGAAGGAGAAGCCACATCCACCTCTCCTCCCTTGTTGTCCTGGGGGAATTTCCCCCACTGAGCATTTGCGCTCACCACCGGACTTCTTTGTGTTGATGCCATGAATCCTACCTTCCCCATGGAGAACCCATCACCCCCCTCTGTGTGCTGATATCCCGGGATTCATACCCATTCATTCAATACAGCACGGAGCCTCGCCTGTCCTGCAGACGGAAGCGCGAGACTTCCCAGGTCTCACGAGAAAACGCCGGGATTTCCCTCTGGAGGGCCCGACTTGGGGATTCCCCCGACTGCACTTTCATCTTCCCTCCGCGGATCCCTCACACCCCGCCCGTGTGCTTTTTCTTCCATTATTTCCGCATTGTCGCTTGTAGACGGCGCTTCACTTCGGCACCCGGACACGCCATCGGCCGGCTTCCAGAAATGTGTGCAGGCACACGCCTCACACACACAGACTCCTCTCCACCACTTGGATATTCTCAAGGAGCCTACACGGGCCTGAGTATCTTCCTCCCATTTTAATCATTGGGCAAGTACTCTGGGGTCTTCCCATCGCCTCCACCAGTGCCATGCATTCTCTGTATTGCAACCGTTATATGTAAATATCCCACAGTGTTGGCTTCCAGATACCCTTACATGTTCTCCTCTTTGATAATAATACAGCTATATTTTGAATAATACTGTGTAGTGATTCCATTGCCATTTGCACTTAGTCCTATATAGTCTGGTTACTATTGTGTTACTCGACACTGTTGTTCCGCTAGATCTAAACTGCCATATAACATAAAGGTTATTTGCTTTGAACTTGATTATATGGCAATATAGACTCATAAAATCCAGTTCAAAGCAGATAACGTTGAGTATGTGCTTTGAAAATCTGTATTATATGGCAGTGTAGAAGGGGCCTGAGAGGAAAACCTGTAATCAAGTGCCTAGAAAAAGTGCCCCCCTCCCCAATTCTTGCAAGTGCAGCAGATGATCTACCTTAATTATAATTAAATGACAATTATTATTATTTTAATAATAATTACTTATATAGCCCAACCATTTTTTTAAAAAATGTCTTCACTTTTATGATTGATCCTGGATTTATTTGGGACACTGATTCAGAAAACTGCATTGCATGGACCAGATTCATTCTAGGCCCCTTCTACCATATAATCCTGATTGTCAAAGCAGATAATCCACAATATCTGCTTTGAACTGGATCATATGAGGGCCCCTCCTGATAGGTACTATATCCCAGGATCTCATCCCAGGCTTTCTGTTTATCTCAGATTATCTGGCAGTGCCAACTGTCTGGAAGGGCCCAGAGTCTACAATGTCATATAATCCAGTTCAAAGCAGAAAACCTGAACTTGATATGGCAGTCTAGAAGGGGCTCTAGTTTCTTAGGCTGGATGTACGCTGCCCTATGTCCCAGGACTTGATCCCAGATTTCCTACTTTGAACTGAATTATATGAATCTCCAATGCCGTATAATCTGGGATAAGAAAATAATCCAGAATCAGATTCTGGGATATAAGACCTTGTAGAAGCAGAAGCAGCATTTGTCTGGATCTACACAACCATATAATTCAGATTCTTCTTCGAGGGCTCTGTGAATGCACACTTATAAAGTTTGCGCGCCAGCGTGGGTTTCCAACGGAAACTTTCCCAGTTTGAAAAGTTTTGGCGGTAGCTCCGCCCAGCCAGCCCGGAGGGCATAAAAGGCGCCTCCATGCGCGCCCACCCCATTCCTTTGTTTTCCGCCACTTGGGCAACATCGGAAATTCGGCTGGTTGTGTGAGCATAGCATGTCCACAACCAGTTTCAAAAAGTGTTTATCCTGCGGTGGCAAGATCCCGGACTGCGACGGTCACTCGAAGTGCCTTCGGTGTCTCGGAGAGGGGCACGTTGTTCCTGTCTGCTGACACTGCCAGGCCTTCTCGTCGCACACCAGAAGAGCGAGAGCCCGGAGGCTTCAGGCCTACCTGACGGAGCATGCTCTCTACCCTCCAGAGATGGTGACGGCTGTCCCATCTACCTCCTTGGGGACCGGGGCGGCTGCTCCGGCCCCCACCGTGTCGACCGCTCACCCGGCCGGGAAGAAGCGTCCACGGAAGGAGAAGGGCACGAAGTCTGTCTCATCGAAGACTTCGGCGCCAAAGAGGCCCTGCACCGTGACGACAGAGACGGTTCAGCTGCCTCCACCCTGCCAGTCGTCGGCGAGCTCAATGGCGTCGGGCCTCTCCCAGAGGTCGGCCATTTCGAGAACTCCCTCCAACAGAGCTATGGAGATAGCGTTCCTGAGGTCAAGTGAGGAAGCCCGTAGAGCCCAGACCAGAGGCCTGGTTCCTGTTACTCCGGGCAAGTCTCTGGAGGCCGGAGCCTCGAGACCCCCGTCTCCGAAGAGGCGCAGGACTCTGACGTCATCCTCATCGGCATCGTGCCCTGATTCCCTGCCTGCCCCTGTTCTCGCTGTGGAGACAGGGGTAGAGCAGCAGACCATCTCACTGGGAGACTCGGTACAAACAGTCGTCAGAGTTCCCCCGGCGCAGCCCTCGGTTCGACAACTGTTAGTGACGACGCCCGAGAAAGGCAGGCAGACAACGAGGCTCGCCATGGCCCCAGCTTCAAAGAAGCCTCCCCCTGCATCAACGGTGGTGACCGCAGTCCCATCCACGTCGAGATCAGCACCGGCGTCTTCACTTCAGGCGGGACCGGAAGTGGTTCGGCCATTGTCGGAGGACGAGGTCGAGGAAGGCGAAGCCCCGCGATCGGTGATGTCGGGGTCCATCCTGTCGGTCGCCATGGACTGAACACCCTCCCACAGAGGCTGTGAGATGGAGCCATCCTCGTCACCAACAGACTCCGCAAGGGCCTTCGGTGAACAAGTGGGTCGTATGGCAAGAGCTTTGGGCATACAAACGTATGTGCCTAGAAGATCCAGCGCCTGCCCCGTCTTCAGCAGGGTGCAGGTCGAGAACTCTGCCCAGCCACATCTTCCCATGCTGGAACCCCTGGAAGAGGTGGTGAAAGCGTCGTGGAAGACCCCGTCGTCCATCCCACCCACGTCAGGGCGTATTGAGGCGTGGTATAAAATCGACGAGAGGGAGAAGGAATGGCTGCACGATCATCCGACACCCAACTCGATGATTGTCACCTCCTCCCAGTCTTCAGGCAGAGAATCCACAGCCCCCTCTGACCAAGAAGGGAAGAGATTCGACACGGTCGGTAGAAAGATCTACCGAGCTGGACTTCTTCTGACGAAGATGGCCAATTACGGGGCGTGCATGGGAGCCTACCACCAGATCCTGTGGGAAAGGGCCCAACCCTTTTTCCAGGATCTCTCCCAGGAACAACAGGCTGCACTGACCTCCATCTCTCAGGAGGCTCAAGCACTAGCACACCACCAGATCCTGATGTCCCGCCACACGGGGGACACCTCAGGAAAGCTGCTGGCCCACGGTGTTGCCATCCGGAGACACGCGTGGCTGAAGTCGTCGGGGTTGTCCTCCAATTCCCGAAAGGTCATCGAGGACTTGCCGTTCGATGCCCAGGGACTCTTCTTTACGGGCACGGATGACAAGCTGAAGGCCAACCATGACTTCAAGGTCCTGACGGCCAAGTTAGATCGACCACCGGCGCAGCCCAGGACCCGGTACTACCAACGGGCGAAGTTCCAGCCCAGGTCACAGTACCGCCAGTCCCCACGGCCATACTCGGCCCCACAGCAGCAACAACAGCAGCAGCCAAGACAGCAGCAGCAGAACAACCGGCCCCGCCAAGGCAACAAGTCGAGGCTGCGCCAGAACAACGGCAACGGACAGTCGAAACGCCGTGTTTGACGGGGCGAAGGACGACACCATCTCCTCGCGAGGTACCTCTGGCGCCATCGTGCCTCCTCCCAGCCCTCGACCTCCACCATCTCATCCGCCGTTCGGAGACCGCCTGACCCGCTTCATCGGTGCTTGGCGACGCATCACCTCAGATGCATGGGTTCTCCGGATTGTCGAAGACAGCTATGCCTTGGAATTCGACGAGCTCCCGCCAACGGGGTTCATCGTCGAGATGGAGCTGTCCGAGGTGATCTTGAGGGAGGTCGACAGCTTGCTTCAAAAGGGAGCAGTATCACCGCTTCCGCAGAGCAAGGAAAGAGAGGCATTCTTCTCACGGTACTTCACCGTACCGAAGCCAGACGGTACCCTGCGACCCATCCTGGACCTCAGAGACTTAAACGCGTACGTTTTGCCGAGGAAATTCAGGATGGTGTCAGTGTCGTCCATTCTCCCACTTCTACGGGCAGGCGACCATTTCGCCTCGATCGACTTCCGGGACGCGTACTTCCACGTCTCGATCAGACCTGCCCATCGACGTTTCCTGAGCTTCAAGGTGGCCGGGAGGGCGTAACATTTCAACGTCCTTCCCTTCGGCCTCAGGACGGCTCCTCGAACATTCTCCAAGTGCATGTCGGTTGTGGCTGCGCACTTGAGAAGGGAAAAAATCTGGATTTTCCCTTACCTAGATGACTGGCTGCTGGCGGCTCAGTCCCCGGAACTGCTGCAACATCAGATCACAGCGACACTTCAACTACTCTCGTCGTTAGGCCTACGTCTCAACGAAAAGAAGTCACAGCTTGTCCCATGCACGACCATGAAGTTCATCGGGACAATGTTCGACTCCGTCGATCAGCTCGCCTATCTGCCAGAGGTCAGATTTCAGGCGCTGCGGCAAGAGGTGAACAGCTGCACCCGGCCTTATATCACGGCAAAGCAGGTCCAAGTCACACTGGGCCATATGGCATCCACGGTGGCCGTCACTCCACTGGCGAGACTACGCTTCAGACCGCTGCAACATTGGTTTCTCGACCACTTCGACCCAGTCTGGGAGCACCACTCAAAGAAGCTCTCCCTCCCGGAAAAGGTCAAAGACTCCCTCCAGTGGTGGACTTCCAGCACCAACGTTTGCCTGGGAGTACCATTCCACATGGTGACCCCATCCATCACGGTAACGACGGATGCGTCGCTGCTTGCCTGGGGAGGCCACACAGAGCGCCTGTCGATCAACGGCCAATGGTCGGCAGTGGAGAGGCTCCACCACATCAATTACCTCGAGCTCCTGGCCATAGCCAAGACTCTTTGGGCCTTTGCCCCTCTACTCAGAGGACACGTAGTACTGGTCAGGACAGACAACATAGTGGCCATGTACTACGTCAACAAGCAAGGCGGAACGGGCTCGAGAAGACTCCTTGCCCTGGCCCAGAGCTTGTGGGAGTGGTGTGTTCGCCACCAGGTGACCCCAGGGCCGTCCATCTCCGGGAGTCGAGAACTTGAGGCGGACTTGCTCAGCAGAACCAACTGGTCGTCCCACGAATGGATGCTGCATCCGGAGGAACTCCACCGTGTCTTCCAGCGATGGGGATTCCCAGAGGCAGATCTGTTCGCATCGCCGGAAAACAGCCAACTGCCAGTTTTCAGTGCCCGGCTTGCCCCGGATGCTCACCGGGGATGCCTCGGGGACGCACTCCTGCTCGATTGGACGACGGGGTTCTTCTACCTCTTCCTGCCGTTCCCGCTTCTTCTCCGCATCATCGAGAAGATCCAGCTCTCGGAGACCGACTGCATCCTCATCGCTCCCTACTGGCCGAGGCAGGTTTGGTTCCCGACCCTACTACACTTGGCCGAGGGGAAATACATACATCTCCCTCGCCGACCAGATCTTCTGACTCGGGAGAGGGGGTTGCTTCTACACCCGGACCTTCCGTCCCTGCACTTGACGGCATGGAGAATTTCCCGGCGCCGGACGTCTCACCGGCCGTAGCGGCGATCTTGGCAGCAGCGCACAAACCGGCAACGTCGAAGGCGTACTCGGCCTGCCTTGCCCGCTTCGCCAAGTTCCAGACTGCCTGTTCCAGCGCCGTCTTCCCGCTCTCGATTCCGGTGGTTCTTGACTTCCTGGCCGGGCTGGTCGACAGAGGGCTGTCCATTTCTTCAGTGAAGACCCACCTGGCGGCGCTCACCTGGCAGAGTCAGCAAAGGGGTGGTCCTTCGCTGTTCCAGTACCCGATGGTCAAAAGATTCCTGAGAGGGGTAAACAACACCCGCCCTCCCGTGCATCCATCGACACCCGGCTGGAACCTTGACCTGGTGCTGTCCTGCCTTGCGGCCCTACCGTTCGAGCCATTGTCATCCATCGACCGACGCCTCCATTCTTGGAAGGTGGCTTTCCTGGTCGCCATTGCTTCAGCGCGTCGACCCTCCGAGCTGGCGGCGCTGCGGGTGGACGAGCCCTACCTGCTATTCCTAGCGGACAGGGCCATCTTGCGGACGGACATCACCTTCCTTCCGAAGGTGGTGTCTCCGTTTCATGTGAACACTGACATTGTGCTTCCAGACCTGGTGCCCTCTTCGTCTGTGGGAAACGAGTCAACCCTCAGGGCCCTCGATGTCAGGAGAGCCCTCTGGATCTACAAGGGCAGGTCTGCAGACTACCGACGGTCGACTAGACTCTTCGTCTCTTACGCCACCGACAAGCTGGGCTTGCCGGTGTCATCCCAGAGGCTGTCGAATTGGGTGGCTTCCCTGGTTGAGTTGTGCTATCAGATAGCCCGTCAACCGTGTCCCCTTAGAGTTAAGGGCCGCTCAACGAGAGCAGTGGCCACGTCGACGGCTTTCCTCCAGGGTATCCCTCTGGATTCAATATGTAGGGCGGCCATCTGGGCCAACCCCTCCACCTTCACGTCCCATTACCGGGTAGACACCCTGTTTGGGAGGGAGGCGGCCTTTGGTCGAGCGATCCTCACCCCCAAGGTCCCTCAGGGATAGTGTCTAGCATACGACCCTGTTTTCTCCCTCTATGTAACTGTTAGATCGACAGTTCCTGGGTCGATCAGACCTCTCAACCTTTTAGAGAGGCTAAGTGTTACCGTGCCGCGGCTCCCGGGGTCACAGTCTACCTGTTAAAGCACGCTTTACCTAGAATTCTTAGGGTTCTATGTTGCACCTGTTGTGCACTAATACTGTGAGGCCTGCGTGCCTGACATGAATGGTGCTTGTTGCACTTACTGTTGTGAGGCCTGTGTGCCTGGCATGAATGGTGCTTGTTGCACTTTATACTGTGAGGCCTGTGTGCCTGACATGAATGGTGCTTGTTGCACTATGTTTACAAGTGGGAGCATGCCTTCCACTCTTATTTAATATACTGTTGATATGTTATTCATTCATATTGCTGGTTGCAATAAACCTGTTCGGTTTTCAAAATTGGCTGGTTTGTTCCCACCTCCTTTACCTTAGCTCTGTAAGTCTTCATAAGTGTGCATTCACAGAGCCCTCGAAGAAGAATGGTAGGTTACATACCTGTGACCATCTTTCTTCGAGTGGAGCTCTGTGAATCCACACGAACCCGCCCGGCCGTCCCCTCTATCTCAAACCACCCTTTCCTAGGCGTAGGAATGGGGTGGGTGCGCATGGAGGCGCCTTTTATGCCCTCCGGGCCGGCTGGGCGGAGCTACCGCCAAAACTTTTCAAACTGGGAAAGTTTCCGTTGGAAGCCCGCGCTGGCGCGCAAACTTCATAAGTGTGGATTCACAGAGCTCCACTCGAAGAAAAGATGGTCACAGGTATGTAACCTACCATTATCCAAGCACATAATCCCATGATCTGCTTTGAATTGGGTCATATGAGACCACACTGCCATATAATCTAGTTCAAAGCAGATAACCTGGATGTTATCTGGCAGTGTCGTAGAGGCATCAGGCCCCTTCCACACAGCTATATAAACTGGGTTACCTGGCAGTGTGGGCTCAGATATTTCACTTCAAAGCAGATATTGTGGATTATATGCCTTGATGTTCTGGGTCATATGGCTGTGCAGAAGGGCCCCCAGATAGGGTTGACCTGGTTTTCTATGGGTGAGCAGATAACAAGTGTTAGGGCCCTTTCACACAATCATATAATCAAGGCAGAAAATCCCACAATACCTGCTTTGAACTGGAATATCTGAGGCCACGCTGTCATATATTCCAGTTCAAAGCAGATAATGGATTTTATTCAGCTGGGTGTCAGTTAGCTACAGCTGCTTCCAAATAACCACACAGGAGACGTCTTGGGAATTACTGAAAACTTTACTGTAGAATACTAACATGAACAAAGCCAAAAGTAACAACCCACCACCCAACACTGTTTATGTACACTCCCACAACATTTCCCGCTTTCCCCTTTTTGCGCACAGCCCTTCCCACCAGAGCTGCAATCCGTTCGTTCCCACAGTCCAAGCTCTTATCTATGATGTGTCTTTGTCAGTAATCTGGATTTCAGGAACCAAGATCCAGGCCCCAAATATCGGTTCCTGACATTAGGTGGAAGGGCCTTAGATGGCATATGTTCTATGATAGGGAAAACTGGGGGCATTTTTGGAATCATCAGAAAAGGGCTACCATTTGAGGCATCACAGTGTGTGTTGGCTAGGGTCATATATTAGAGGAGACAGGCTGCTTGCCTTTCTGCAATTATACAGATATTGAGAATATATTCCAGGGACTGCTGTTTTCTCTAATGGAGAATAATTTATGGGTGAAGACAAGAGGAGCCACAGTTTGGTTTAGGGAGCTGGACCCCTTCTACACTGCCATATAACCCATATTATCAAATCAGATAATCCACATTATTTCCTTTGAACTGGATTACATGACTCTCAACTGTCATATAATCCAGTTCAAAGCAGATAATCTGGATTTTATATGGCAGTGTAGAAGGGGCGGGAGTTGGTTGAATAAACTAGTATCACAGGGACCTTCCACACAGATGTATAACCCAGAATATCAAGGCAGAAAATCCCACCATATCTGCTTTGAACTGGGTCCACACTCAGATAATGTGGGATTTTCTGCCTCGATATTCTGAGATATAGGGCTGTGTGGAAGGTCCTGGGTCCACACTGCCATATATCCCAGTTCAAAGCAGAAAATGTAGGATTTTATTCAGCTGTGTCATCTCCTAGCTTTTATTTTTCAGTGATTGGTTTTTTTTGGGGGGGGGGAGTGCCAAAATGCTGTCCCCCGAGGGGGGACTCAGGATGGCTTACAATAAGCCCCGTTAAGAGGCTATTACACATGATACAATAATAAATCACAGATAAAAAATATCATAGTTAAAAACAATACATAATTTAAAACCATACAAAGCCATCATTAAAACAGTAGACCAGTCTCGTCGATCGTATTGTCATTCCAGATTGTCCCTTTACTGTGCTGCCTTACATCTGTCCAAACGCCTGGTCCCAGAACCATGCCTTTAGTTTCTTCCGGAATGCCAGGAGGGAGGTAACCAATCTTACCTCCATCGGGAGCGTGTTCCATAGGCGGGGTGCCACCACCAAGAAGGCCCTGTCTCTCGTCCCCACCAGACGCATTTGAGCTGTAGACAGGAGCGAGAGCAGGGCCTCCCCAGATGATCTTAGATTTTGGGGTGGGATGTAGGGGTGGATGCGTTCGGACAAGTAAACTGGCCCAGAACCATTTAGAGCTTTAAAGGTCAAAAACAGCACTTTGAATTGGGCTCAGAGATAGACCGGCAGCCAGTGGAGCTGACATAACAGGGGGGGGGGGGTGGTATGCTCCTTGTATGTCGCCCCAGTTAGTAATCTGGCTGCCGACTGTTGTACTAGCTGAAGTTTCCAAACCATCTTCAAAGGCAGCCCCACGCAGAGCACCTTGCAGTAATCTATTCGGGATGTAACCAGAGTGTGGACTACCATGGCCGTGGTATTTGGAAGTCAGAGCTGAATCAGTTGAAGGTATTGCAAATCCCATCATCTGTTGTCCATACTCCCCCAAGCATATTGTTTTTGTAATGAATCACTATGCTTTAATCACTATGTGGCATCGAATTGCTGCCTTTGTTAGCCCGTCTGAGTCGCCGGGGTAAAGGGCAGGGTAAAAATGCTGTAAATAAATAATAAATATAAAGTATGTTCAATTTTAACAATAAAAATACTTCCTGCATATCAGATATTTACATTACAATTCATAACAGCAGTAAAAGTAGCAAAAAAGTAATTTTATGTTTGGGGGTCACCACAACATGAGGAACTGTTAAGGGTCACGGCATTAGAAAGGTTGAGAACAATTGTTTTAGGCCTTAAAAATTGAAGTGAACCTTATTAGTTTTATAAGAGTAATTTGAAGCCAACTTAAGCTGTGGTGGTGGTGGTGGATGTGTGCATGTATGACCCTGCAGACCGCACTGTTCACCTGGGCTGCAAAGCTTTACATGGGTTTGATCCATGTGTTAAAGATCCATCTGTTTTCTCTTAAGTCTTGTCTAGATTTTTATTTAACTTTTCCTGGTTCTTAGCTGCATTATATGTTGTTTAGCTGTTTTCCTATTATTGTGTCTGGTCTGTATATTTCTCATTACTGCTAGTAATTACTTTTACTGCTTATTATTGCATATGGTTTTCTTATAAGGTGTATTTGCTCTTAAAGAAATTGTTTACAGAAAATAAGTATCCATGCTTCTTTCACAAACCTCTAGTGCAATTCAGACTCCCACACATATTGCCATAGATATGTAGAAGAGGGACAAAAGGATGAAAGAGTGAGATGCTTTAACCTTGTCGAGAGATTCCAAGGAGATAGAAGATGGTAAAACTAATGAAATCAGGAAGATACATCTCCTTGTAGGACTTTGAACATCATCTATCAGAAAATGTCTTTGATTACCATATGCAAATTTTAATATTGAACATTGTCCGAGGAAATGAGAACATGTATGTGAGTCATCAATGAGTATGATAATTTCTCAGCTGCAGTACAAGTGCAGGTAAACATTTGATTCCCCCCCCCCAAATTCAGTAGTTGCAGTAGAACAAGAATTCAGAAGAGATCAGCATAATTATCTCACTAAAATTATCATAAAGTAGATTTTGTATGATAAAGCATTTTAATCTTTCCTTTCAGAGAACTATTGAAATGAATCAGCAATGGCAACTTTCCCCAAAGAAGGCTATTTCTTATGTCCTTGTCTGAGTTTTATCTTCTAATGACTTCAGGAAATCTCAACTACTCCATTTGCTTCCCTTTAATGGAATATATTATCCCAAACAGCTGACAGTTTTGTTGTTTATTTCTGCATGGAGAGATCTGCTCAAAGCTTTCCATTGGTTTCATGCCTACTTGGTTAAATATTGCTGGTTTTTCTAGCACAGAGAACTGCATCCTCACACATAAATTAATTCCCATAACATTCTTAAATTATCTTCTTACTTCTCCTCTTAATTTTAAATTGCATCTCAGCACTAAGGGCTTTGATTTGTAAATTATAATTATGTACTTTTAGGCAGAGCCATATAATGCAAAGTAGAATCAAAAAGTTTATGAAAAATGTGCTCCAAATTATCTTAGAATGCTCACTATCCTCACAAAATTGTAGTCTAATGATACAAAATCAATTGAAATTGAATGACCTAGTTACATGGGACCTTGACATACATCATTGCAAATCAGACGCTTCAAATAAGATCACTTTGCATTTGTATAGTTCCATCTGAGTTCTGCAGTCATCACAGTGACTCATGAAACAACCCTTCATTTATTCATGCATACATGTATTCATTTATTTTTTCATTCATAATGCACCTAAGGAAGCACACAAAAGAATATTTGCAAAATTTTCTAACAATATTATTGCAGTGCTGTCAAAGTCTGGCCATCATATGGTATTATAATGGTCTGAAGAGGGACAAGATCTCTCCTTCTAAAGCTGCATACAGAACATTGTGCTCCATATTATTTATTTATTTATTTATTTATTACTTCAAACTTGTATACCGCCACTCCCCGAAGGCTCGGAGCGGTTTACAGCAGTTTAAGTAACACAACAGCAATGACAAACAACACAACACAATGGGGGAAAGAACAGAAGGTTAGGGGGGAAAGGGAGGGGGTAGGGTAAAAGGCCAAGCAGCGAAAGTCTACTGAGGCCCCATTCTGCCATCAAACGAGGGCAGGCAAGGAGGACCCAGCAGAATCGCTGGCACTTGGGCGCAGGTGGGGAACGGAGCCCGCAAGCTCCCGTAAGGGAGCCTGTGTTGGAAGCTCCGACCCGTCCGCACAGTGTCCTTTCTGTCCTTTGTGGCGGACAGATGTGTCCCTCGGAGCTTCGACTGCCTATAGGAGGAGCTCCAAAATGTCCTAGTTCGAAAGAGCCTCCGGGGTCTCACCACCTTCGGTGTAGGCCGCCCTTCCACCAGCAAGTCCACAGAGGGCCTGATTCTGAAGGCTCGACCCTCTCTGAGGGGAGCCGGTCCTGTCTCCTGGTCCATGGTGTGGGAGATGGCACAGTCATCTTCCTTCCGCTTCCGGCGCCGCCTCCTCCTCTTCCGGGAGCTTCGCTGTTTCCGGGCGGGGGCGTTGCTAGGGGCGGGGGCGTTGCTAGGAGCCGGGTCCTCCAGAGGCGGGACTTCCAGTGGCCGACTGCTTCCAGGTCCTGCTTCTTCCCCACAGCTGAGCACTTGGCCTGGCTGAGCGTCCTCAAGGCCACACGCCATGTTGGGCCTCTCCTCCTCAAGCAGGCTCCCCCAATTCCTTCCAGCGTGGCGCCGGCGCAAGCAGGCATCCCGGGGGGGAGCCAGAACAGCTGAAATATCAAGAAAGGCCGGTGGTGAACCTGCATATTGACCCCAGAACAAGTGTGATGGTGACCAGAAGCACATGGCTGAACTACATTGGCTTCCAAACACTTCAGCTGAATAGAGAACAAATCAGCACCTCTTGGCCATCACCTCATCCTTTGCGCTGCTACACCTGGCTAGCTATAGAGCTCCATGCAAGTTCCTTGTTGTCAATCTGGTGATGCAATAACAGGACATCCACATGACCACTAAGGAGGGGAAAGACTGCGTCCCTCATTGTTGCTGGTCATGCAGGTGCTACATTCAGACACCAACAGATGTGACCATGATGCAGGGAAATAGTGGTGGTGTAGGGTCTATCTGAAAAAGCATTGGGTTGAATTGGACCTTATCCAGTTGTCCCGATGGCTTCAAAACTTCCCGAAAACTCCAGAGTATCCGCTGACTTTGCCTAACGCAGGGCAAAGTTGTGTTAACTCACCAAAATTGCCATATGTCATGGAAACATACAGTGTTGGATTTGAGGTGAGTTCACTTTTCTTCTTGATTTAGCTGTGTCCCAATCAGGATTTCTAATGTTGAAATTCCTCCATCTTGAGTCTAATCTAGAGAGTCACTATTATCAAAGATCGGTTGAGTGGCAATAAAAAGATAATGGATGATTCTGTTTGAACACCTATATCGTACCTATGCGATATTATACTTCAAGCATTGGGTTAAGGTGTTTCCATTTGCTGATGAATTTCAAGGGAATTATGTTTTAAACATTGGAAACTGCGATGTCCATTCTATTCTGTTACTTTATCAATTGTGTTTCTGTTTTGATTATGGTTAATATTTTGGATTTTAATTTCCCTGTATATTCTTCTGAGATAAATAATTATGAAGGATGGAATATAAATAAAAAAGAACAAAAGCACAGTCCTATTTATGCTTTGAATCTCTAACCTTGAACCAGCTGCAGCTTTACTGACTGAACACTCCCTGCCACCTTATTAAACAGCACTGCTATCACTTGCAATATAATTACAGTTCACAGTTCAACTCCTAATCTAAATTATGGAATGTGAATGGACTTAGCATGAAGAAGCACCCAATATAAAATATGAGGCTCGATCCTTATCTGATAATAGATTGTAGTGGTGGTGTTCCAATTTGCCTCAGCTAGTCTGGTCTGATGTATCATCAAGTCCTTAAGTGACTGCTGCTGAAATTTAATATTGTTATCAAAAGCAAATCCAAGAAATACAGTTACAACCGTTTGCATGAAACAACCAAAATAATTAGACAGGCAATTAAAAAATCTAGTAAGATTAATCTTGTGCAGTACACTGCCTCTAAAGAATTGCCATAAAACTTGCTGACATATTTTAGAACAGTTTCCAAAACATGCCAAATGGATTCCTTGTTAGAGAAAAAACAGGGATTTGGAATAGTTTCCCCATTTGTGCCATAAAGACTGTTAGTTGAGCTCTTTTTTATTTTCCCCATTAAATGGCATTTATGCTCAAATAAATTGTGAACCAGGGAAGCTTAGTTCCTTTAATGGTCATAATCCGCTGTTGAACCAGGTATGGTTCTGGGTATTTTATATGAAACTTCAAAGCTATGCTTGGTTTTCATCCAGCCAAATATTTTGGGGACCACATACCATGGAGTGCATCCATCTTCTTAAGCCAACTTTCCACCCTTAAAATGTGAACATACATTTTCCATTAAAGGGACCCGTGAATGCCTTGCATCTTGACTAATGTTGTTGTGGTCATATTTGGGTTACTCTTTTCATAGGTGCTGCAGATCAAGAACAAGGAAAATCAAAATAATGAGAGAAGCTGTTTGTTGGTTTGAAAAGCTTTCCACATGGCAAGCCAACAACAGAAAGATTTAAAGACAGATTAACTTGTAATTGAAACCAAGTTGTTACTCTTTTGCAATAAAACGAAGCACCTCTTTGTGGGTGTGTGGAAGGAATGGAAAAAAAATGTCTTCATGCTAACATCCAGCTGCATCAGCTTGGTACCAAATGTGCTGGATTTAAAACAATTTTTTTTTATTTTTGGTATAAGCTAGCATGATGCTCCATGGGCATGATTTTATGCACAGCTACCACAGACATAGATAAGCATCTTAATGCACCCTAAGATGAAATGTTGGGGCAGTTCCACTTTAGCAGTGGAGAAGTAATTGCCCCAAATATGCGAGGTTTTCTTTTTCTAGAAGCTAGATTGCTGTGTTTTTGTTGAATTCCCTCCCGCCCCAAATAAAACAACAACAATAACAGAATAAAGAATACTATAGAGTCAATACAGAGAAAAGCTTTCACAAGTTATTGTGAAATTAAATCTATTGCAATTCAGTGTATTTTCAAATGTATCTTCTTCTATGAACCATCATGGAGGTTAAGATCCTCTGGGGAGGCCCTGCTCTCGATCCCGCCTCTGTCGCGAGGGCATTTGGTGGGAATGAGAGATAAGGCCTTCTCAGTGGTGGCTCCTCAGCTCTGGAACTCCTTCCCCAGCGAGATTAGATCAGCACCTTCCCTCCTGTCCTTTAGAAAGAGAACAAATACATGGTTTTAGCTTTTAGCTAATAAATAATGCAGTATGAAGAATAGTTAAGGAACATGTGCAATGACAGTTTGGAATGGCTATGGTATACAATTTCTGGATCATGGGATTTTAATTTTTATACTAGGATGATTTTATGCTTTGTCTGAATGTTTAAATTTTATGAACATCTTAGTTTTAATTGATTTTAAGTTCATAGTTATATGTAGTAATTCATTATTATGATTTCTTTATGTTACTGTATATTGGCATTGATCTTTTGCCATTGTTTTCTTGTTGTTTATTTGTTCAGCTGCTTCGATTGTTTGTGACCTCATGAACCAGATCACGCCAAAGGTACCTGTTGGCCATTGCCACCCCCAGCTCCTTCAAGGTCAAGCCAGTCACTTCAAGGATACCATCCATACATCTTGCCCTTGGTTGGCCCCTCTTCCTTTTTCCTTCCATTTCCCACAGCATCATTATCTTCTCCAAGCTTTCTTGTCTTCTCATTATGTGGCCAAAGTACTTCACCTTTGCCTGTAATATCCTTCTATCCAGTGAGCAGTCAGACATTATTTTCTAGAGTATGGATTGGTTTGATCTTCTTGTGGTACAAGGCACTCTCAGAATTTTTCCTCCAACACCACAGTTCAAAAGCATCTATCTTCCTTCGCTCAAGTTTCCTTATGGTCCAGTTCTTGAATCCATAGGTTACTACAGGGAATACCATTACTTTAACTATGCGGACCTTCATTGCCAGTGTGATGTCCCAACTCTTCACTATTTTATTAAGATTGGTCATTGCTCTCTTCCAAAGGAGAGCAGTCTGCATCTGCAGTAATCTTTGTGCCTAGAAATACAAAGTCTGTCACTGCCTTCACATTTTCTCCCTCTATTTGCCAGTTATTAATCAATCTGGTTGCCATCATCTTGGGTTTTTTTATATTTAATTTATTTCATTATTTATTTCGGGCTTTTATATCCCATCCTATCTCAACATCCGCAGAGGGACTCAGGCCGGCTAAACTGAAACCCAGCTTTTGCACTTTCTTCTTTCACCTTGGTTAGAAGGCTCCTCAGTTCATCCTCGCTTTCAGCCATCAAAGTGGTATCATCCGCATATCTAAGGTTGTTAATTTTTCTTCCAGGAATTTTAACTCCAGCCTTGGATTTGTCAAGCCCCGCACGTCACATGATGTGTTCTGCATACAAGTTGAATAGGCAGGGTGAAAGTATACATCCTGCTGCACTCCTTTCCCAATCTTGAACCAGTCTGTTGTTACATGTTAAACAGCCTTGAGTCCCCCCAAGGGTGAGAAAGGCAGTATATAAATACAGTAAATAAATAAATAAAATAATTTCAAAATGAAGATGATTTGGATGAAGATAAGGATGATGAGTAACAGTTTACTCAGATCTTCAGTCTGTTACCTACTTCAGGGATGGAATCAAGAAATCCTCAAGATGTTGTTGGCTTGCAATTCTAGCAGTCCTAGACAGAATAGCCAATGTTGATGACTACTAGGAGTTACAGTTCAAATGCATCTGGAGGGTGATTTGATTCCCAACCCTTATTTACTGGAAATTATTTTATTTGTTAAATTATTTATATTCTGTTCTATATCCAAGGATCACAGGGTGATATACACAATTTTGCTTACATGTTTCCTTGGAGAGTAAAATGTATATGTATTTTGAATGGGAACATTTCAGTTTGTTATCTGTATACCTTTATAAAGCGGAATGTTTGTATGTATGTATGTGTGCGGGGGGCGGAAGGGCGGGAGGGCGGAGGGGGGGAGGGCGGGAGGGCGGATATGTGGCAGCCACTTTCACAGGCCGCCACTTTCACAGGCCACAGCGACCAGCGCGGGTGATGGACCTGCACCAAACTTGGTACACATAACCCCCCTAACCCCCTTTACGTCCTGATGCGGTTCGGGGACATGACCCATGGATTATGGGATTTGTAGTACTTTCAAACACTTTGGTTCCCACAGACCACTGAGGCCACCAAAAAGGACCAATACAGACCACATTTAGCACACACAGCCCCCATGACCGACTCTACGTCCTGGTGCAGTTTGGAGGAGGGCGGACCATGGATGATGGGACTTGAAGTACCTCTACTCACTTCCCAAGTCCGCTGCAACCCTCATCCAATCACTGATCGAGACCAAACTTGGCATACATAACCCCCATGACTGCCTTCACGTCCTGGTGAGGAGGACTGACAATGGATTATGGGATTTGTAGTACTTTCACACCCCTCTGTTCCCACAGACCACTGTGGCCCCCAACAAACACTGATAAAGACCACACTTGGCACACAGAGCCCCAGTGACCCACTCTACATACTACTGAAGTTTGGAGGGGGCCAGAACATGGATGATGGGATTTGCAGTACCTTCCCTCACTTTCCAAGACTGCTACAAACCTAATCCTATGACTGATCAACACGAAACCTGCCACACAGAGCCCTCATGACCCACTCTACATCCTGGTGCAGATCGGAGGAGGGTGGACCATGGATGATGGGACTTGAAGTACCTCTACTCACTTCCCAAGTCCGCTGTGACCCTCATCCAATTACTGATCGAGACCACACTTGGCACACATAACCCTCATGACTGCCTTCACGTCCTGGTGAGGTTCGGGGGAGGACTGACAATTGATGATGGGATTTGTAGTACTTTCACACCCCTCTGTTCCCACAGACAACAGTGGCCCCCTACAAACACCGAGAAAGACCACACTTGGCACACAGAGCCCCAGTGACCCACTCTACATCCTACTGAACTTTGGAGGGGGCAGAACATGGATGATGGGACATGCAGTACCTTCCCTCACTTTCCAAGCCTGCTACAAACCTAATCCAATGACTGTTCAACACCAAACCTGGCACACAGAGCCCTCATGACCCACTCTACATCCTGGTGCTGATATGTGTGAGACGGACCACGGATGATGGGACTTGAAGTACCTTCACTCACTTCACTCACTCACTTAAAAACAATGCAACCCTCATCCATTCACCAATACAGACCAAACTTGGCACACAGAGCCCCCATGACCCAATCTACATTCTACTACACTTTGGGGGAGGGTGGACCAGAGATGATGGGACTTCCACTACCTTCAGTAATTTCATGATACCACTGCAACTCCCAATAATGATGGATCAAGACCAAACTTGGCACGCAGAGCCCCCATGACCCACTCTACATCCTGCTGCACTTCTCAAATGACCCGGGCCCCGCCGGGTCCCCAAGCTAGTATTCAATAAATGGTGAAAATGAGGCAAAATGTGGGAGGGGGGGAATGCTAGAATAAATTAAAAAGTGGGTTTGATTAATTCCCAGGGAAAATCTGGGCCACTTATGCATGCATCAGGACAGAAATAATGCACAAGAAATCCTGCCCTAATAATTCTTTGGCCCTATCTACACTGACATAAAACCCAGTTTCAGATCCCAGATTATCTGCTTTCAACTGGATTATATGGCAGTGTAGGCTCATATAATCCCATTCAAAGAAAATAAGGTGGTCCCCGAGTTACAAATATCCAACTTACAAATGACTCATAGTTAAGAATAAGGGAGAGATATCAAGAAGTGAGAGAAATCTATGCTTAGGAAGGGAAATCCATTCCTGAAAGACTTATCATGGGGAAAAGGCATTTCAAAGGAAGCTTTAACAACAATTGCTGTTTCCACAAAATGCCAATTTCTTCAAAATGTAATTATTACAGGATCAGAAAGTGAGGTGAAATCTTCTGAACAGGGGCATAGACAGCAAAACAAATGCTGCAGGGGTGTTAACCCTCCTCTATGTGATCCAAAGCTAAAATTTAAATATATTTGGCTGAGTATATTTCTCTCTCTTCCTGTTGTTTTACTCCCATTTGTAACTATGAGTCATTTGCAAGACGGATGTTTATAACTTGGGGACTGCCTGTATATCTTTTCATTAACTGTCATGAAAAATAAATACATATTTGGCTATAACTTTTATAGATTTTCAAAACACTGGATGATATTTGAAAGCATAATAATGTTTTATGTAGATTGAAACTGCCAAATATTAGACATATTAGTACAAAGATTTCTGAGTGAGGTATTTTTATATTGGGGTGTGTGTGTGGGGGGGGGGGGTTAGCAGTTCCTTTAAAATGTGTGTATGTTGAGGGGAGAGACCTCAGTGTATGCATGAGGTAAGCAATTTTTTTCCTCTGGAGCCTGCACTGATGGTGAAAAACAAAACAAATCATATAGGACCAGAAGTTTAGTTTTGGAAAACAATGAAAGCAAGTCTAGATACCAAGTAAAGGTTGGACCACAGATCGTAGGGATTTCCAGGAGATGTTATTTACCTCTCTGTTTCTGCAAGGAAAAAAAGGCAGCATGGAGGAGACTGGAAGCTAAGCCCCCCACTTTTGCTACCCTGATCCAAAAAAAGGGAGACACGTTTTCAAAAATCATTTGTGTCTTGAGCAGATGAAGGCAAATATGAATGTTCCCACATACACGTTACCATTAAAGAGGAAGAAGGAAAGATTCAACATTAAAGGGGAAGAAGGAAAGACTCAACATTGCCTCTATAGACTGAGATCTTGAACAGGGAGGTGTATCATAAAATTCTGCACAGATAGAAACTATGAATGTCTCCTCAAAAACCCATCCTTTATCTGCTTCAGCTCCCTGACCACCCAAATTTGCCAATATGCTGATGTAGGCATGTCAGAGAAGCACTAAGAAGTGATGCCCTCCCCAGAAAACTACAAAGCATTCCCAAGAGGTCCAGAAAAAATGCCTTGTTATTGTGTGTCCAGCTATAGGAATATAGTTTGATTTGTCTCTGCAACTCCCTTGCTCTCCAGCAGAAAGTAAATTGGCATTTTGGAGAGGGAGGATTGCTGAACCATAAAGGCAAGTAGTGAGGGGATTCGGTTATTAATAGAGAATTCTGGCTTCTATAACCATGAGAAATGCATAAGTTGGATGTAAATTTCACATGCTGCTAACATGATGTCAGCTATGGTTTTGAGAGCAATTTATAGAACACTTTTTATGCTTCACAAAGTGTCATCTCATTTTAAAACTACCAAATTTTAGGCATATAGGAAACATTCAGAAGGAAACATACAGCGAGGTAGAGAGTTATGCTCAATCATAAACAATTTCTGAGGCCTCTTGTTCTCCTCATCAGGCATTAAAAGTATTCAAGCAGAAAAAGGACACTTTGTTGGAAAAAATATGGAAGCACATTGTAAGAAAAAGAAGTGTTTCAAGTGTGGGGTGATTTTTGGAGTGATCGGCCTTCATTTGTGGGCAATTTATTGTTCTTCCTCGCATGTACTATGTGACTGCTACAAATGCATGCATGCAGTGGTAATGCATGTTGCAGCTTTAAACCCTGTTTGACAGTAAGGACTTCAGAATGCTACTTTTTTTAGGTACAGAGAATGTATATACCTATGGTGGAAGAAGAGATTCCAAAGGATGGCAAAACAAATAATTTTTGTATTTACCTCTGTTAATGGATTAGAATTTGTGAATAGAATTCAATCCAGAAGTTTGCCTTTCCTTTTTAAAAAAAACCATGTTCAAGGATCACCAAGGCATGCAAATTCCTTGCTTTATGTTTAGAAAGGATAGAATGCTCTGTAAGTAGTTTTTTTGGGGGAATTGTCATTTCTACTGTGAGAGTTGTGTCTATTTGTGGTCTTGCATAGAAACTATCTTGTTTGTTCAATGTGTAATGTGGAAGGAAATTGCTAGCATAGTATGACTACTATTTTTAACTTCCTGGTGTAAAAAGGCAGGTACTGCTGCTGTTCCTCTCTCTTTTCCAAAACAAAATGAGCATGGGAAGAAATGTTAAACCCACATCTTTACTTTTCCAAGCAGGTATCTGGACCTGATAATTAGTAAAAACCAAATAGCAGGGATCTTGGGGTTTTGGTGGACAGCTCAATGAAGATGTCAACCCAGTGCGCAGCAGCAGTGAAAAAAGCAAATTCTATGCTAGGCATGACCAGAAAGGGAATCGAAAATAGGTCAGCAAATGTTGTATTACCTCTCTACAAATCTATGGTAAGGCCACATTTGGAGTACTGTGTACAATTCTGGTCTCCGCACCTTAAGAAGGATATAACGGAACTGGAAAAGGTACAGAAAAGGGCAACAAGAATGATCCGAGGGATGGAGCGGCTCCCTTATGAAATCAGGTTGCAACGCCTTGGTCTTTTCAGCCTTGAAAGACGGCGTTTAAGAGGTGACTTGATCGAAGTGTATAAAATCATGCATGGGATAGAAAAGGTGAATAAAGAAAAAATATTTTCTCTGTCACAAAACACTAGGACTAGAGGGCACTCCCTGAAGCTCCAAGGTAGGAAAATTAGGACTAATAAAAGGAAATATTTCTTCACCCAGAGGGTCATTGGGTTATGGAACTCACTTCCAGAAGAGGTTGTGACAGCTGTCAGCCTGAACAACTTCAAGGCAGGATTAGACAGATTCATGGATACCAAGTGTATCGGTAGTTACTGATAAGGACATTCAAGTGCCACCTCGGAGTTGGTTGAGGTAGGCAGGATTTCCCTGGGTACTAGTTGTGGGGGGTTGGGAGCAGGTTAGGGTTTTGCCCTCCCTTCTGCTCGAGATCCCCGTGTACAACTGGGGGCCACTGTGTGATACAGAATGCTGGACTAGATGGGCTGAGGTCCGATTCAGCATGGCTCTTCTTATGTTCTTATGTTCTAGCAATCTCTCACATGATATCTAATCTGGCCTCAAAGAGTCTGATCCCAATATACTGATCAAGGGCCTCAACAGATGGGGCAATTTAAGCATCCTATGATGTTTCCACGCTGTTTTGGGATGGAGCCTATGCCGGATATCACACAATGACATGTGACTTCTGGCAGAGGCCCTGCCCCCCACCACAGTGGAAGCATCTATGGATGCTTTCCCCACAACATGGGAGCTTGTCCATGTTGTGCTAGCTCCAATGGAGCCAGCATGGGTTTTCACCAGGAGGGCGATGCTTCCCACATATGATGTGGGAAGTAGGGCTGGTTAATAAAAAAAATGGTTCAAAACTCGCTTCTGCTGTATGGGGTGCTGGTGATTTGATTTTGGACTGACTTTTGAAATTCTTTTTGAAAAAACTTCAAAATTAACGAAATTTCGTAAGTTTTGGACATCCTTTGTTAATGGTAGACATGTTTAACCCACTTTGCAAGTGTCTTCCCAAGTGGGAAAAGGCGCCTCTTCCCCCACCTCCTTCTCTCCTGCGAGAAGGAGGTGGGAGAAGAGGCATCTTTACCCGAATTTCCTCCAGATCTCCTGCGGAGGGATGTTATTCCGCAATCAATCTGCATCCAACTTCCGGGTTGCTTAAAGTCCTTCAAAAACAATTTGGAAGCGATTTAATTACAAATTTAATATGACTTTTGAAGTATTACGATGAACCTAACCACCCCTAGTGAGAAGCATCACCGTGAGGGAGTAACACGTGGGGTGACAGATCCACTCCGTTGCACCATCTGTCTGGCAGTGAAGCAGGATCCTTTGCCTTGCCTTTGTGATGAGGTCGCAAATGTGCTTTAGATCCTGGGATGCACATATTTGAAATACCAAAGCCAGATAATTCAAATTTGGTTCTCTCCCATAGCCCACCTATGCTTTAGTAATCACAATTTATCAGCCAAGTAAAAAATCATTATCCCAGAAGGGGTGAATTTATCTTAAACATTCAAAAGCTTGTTCATTGCTATACAGTTTTGAAGATGACTGGGCACAACTCATTATACATAATATATGCAAAACACTTTTTGTTCTTTCAAATGGGAGACAAATGGAGCAAAAATAAGACATCATTTATAGACCAAATCACACAGGAAAAATAGTGCAAGTGGAGTGCTATAGGTGTGACTGCAAAATTTCTGCATATTAAATGAAAACATGCTCATAAGGATGATCCATCCTTGCTAGTGTAACTATACTATACATAAGAAGGATCAATATAGTAAAATCTCCTCTTCCATAAAATTGCACATTATGGTCATTTATTTCAATGTATTTTTCATATAGGTGTGCTTCATCTGTGTCCTCCACATAGTCCTGAAAGTAAATTCCTCCTGAGGAAACACAAACATAAAGTGCAGAGCAGAATAAAACAAACCATGGTATAACACCAGTGAAGGTCAGAGCAGATATCTTCAACACTACAGTTTTATTGGCAATGTTATACACATCTGAAACATGGGCAACAACAAAGTTAGAGAAGGAAAACTTGTGATGACTCAGAGAGCAATGGAAAGAAGGATGTGTGGCATAACAATAAGAGATAAAGTCAATCATAAAGAACTACGTCAAAGAATTGGGGTACATGATATAGCCAATGAAAGCTATAAGGCAATAGAAGATGGGCAGGGCATATAGCACGAACAAAAGACAACCAGTGGACATGCCAACTAATGAATTGCTATCAAGAGACCACAAGCAGCCCTTGGGCAGACATCATACTTAATGGGATGAACCAATAGTTAAGCTATTTGGCCAGAAATGGAAAACAAAAGCACAGAATCATATATTTTGGCAAACGCTAGATTGCATGAATCCCAAAGGAGTGGATCAATGACAAATCAGATAGGATGGGAAAAGTATAATACCCCAAACTAATTTGTACACAATTTCAAAATACTAGATTTTATGTATAGCTATTAAAAGATGACTGCCATATCATTTTTCAGTCTTCTCTTTTCCGGGATAAACGTGCTGAACTCCCTTAAACCACTCTCTATAGTGCTGAGTTTCCGGAACGCTTCGCCATCTTTGTTGCCCTCCTTTGGACATGTTCAAACTTGTTAATATCCTGCCTATCTTGTGGCACCTGGAACTGGACATAATACATCAGATGATATCTGAATGAGCAGAGTGGTATGAAATTGCATGCTTTAATTTGGACGCTATAGTTCTGTTAACATAGTCAGAATTGCATTGGCATATTTGGTTGTCACATTATACAGTTGACTCATGTTTATTCTTGCAGTTTTCTGCAACTGCTAGATCCTTTCACATGTATTGATGTGAAGCCAAGTGTTACCCATCCTATACTAGTTCATTAGGTTTTTCATGCCTAAAGATAGTACCTTCTGTTCATTCTGTTTGAAATTAATTTTGTATATAAAGATGCTACACAACATAGAACCTTATAGTACCCCACTTGTCACTTCTCTCCACAATGATTTTAGCCATTGATAAACATTTGTTCGGTTGGGTTTGTCAACCACCTATAAATTCAGCTGACAACCACACCATCTTACTTGTTTGTTTGTTTATTGGATTTGTACCCCACCTGTCTCCCAGTATGAAATCCAAAGTAGTTTGGTACAAGTCTATCATTAAAAAGATCATGCTCAAAGTGATGAAAATCAATATTAGCAATATGATGCCATTAAAAACTATATGCCATATGCAAAACCTCAAACACTGAGGGAGGTAGGGTAACCAACCGACTGTTGATATGATGAAGGAAATAGCCTACATGTGTCATGAAAGGACCTGAGTGAATTCTTTATGCATCCACAAGTCCATATCTGTCACCCATCCATGTTGCATTGGACTACCCTTCCTGATCATATCGTCTTTATGTAAAGTTAAACAACCTCAGCATCTGAAACAGCTTCACTTTATTAATTCTTATTTGACCCCCAGTAGCAATCTATCAATCAGTACTTCCTGTGAGTTGCAAAACCCATATTTACAAATCACTTTTGTAAACTTAGATGCTGACCTGCATTTAAAGCCCTACTCGATATACTTGTGTATAAAACAAGGAGAGGTTTTGGGGCCAAAAATATGGATTTTTATAAGCTCCAGGGATAAGTTGAAGGTCAATCCACAGAGAGGGGGGAAAGTACCAGTGCTACCTCAGGGGCTAGACACTTATAAGAACTGTACACACCACCACAATTTTTCCACCCCATTTTTCCATTCAAAGAAGCTAGAAACAATACTGTGTCAGAGAGAGCAGAAGGAGACCAATGCATTCTTTAGGTTCTCCTGGGATAGGCTAAGCTGTTGCCTTTTGCAATTCTATTTAGAGATTGGGATGACTTCATTTTTAGCAAGAGTTAAAGTGCTACATTGACCCATGGCTAAGTCAATCCAGGTTTCTAGGTAGACCTTTTGACTAGATTTGTAGAGTTATACATGAGTATATAGTGCATGTTCCTGTACCATATCTTTACCTATTTGGGGCTACCGCTCCCTTGCTGTATTATTTATTACGTTTTCACCAGGTTGGACAGCTGGGGGGAAAGACAGGAAAAGTGGCTATTGAGAAATTCTTTCTCTGTGTCAGGCATTAGCATTTTACCATTTTCTCTGTATAGTGTATCTGTGATATCCTTGTTTTTCCTCTTGTCCTGGACATACCCGAAACCACTTTTTATTATTTTAACATCTCTTGCAAGCCTGAGTGCATCTTGAGCTTTATCCTTTCTGTTTTTTCTTTCTACACACACTGGTTATTGTATGCATTCTGCCTTGATGATTTATACTTTCTGTTTCTTTTAAATGCTCCTTTTAGAACTCAGCTCACTGAAACTCTCCTCATGCATCCCTCCTGGTTTCTTTAGATGCCTTTGTTTCTCATTGGATTTTTACTGTTTGTTGTGCCTACTACTCTCAACCTGGCTACTAGGTAACAAAGTGCAATATAATTGATATGTCGATGACACCAAATTCTATTTTTCTATTTTTATTAAACAAGAATTGGTGTTTGTGGCACTACATTAGGGTGGAGTGTTGGGTAATACCGGATAGATTAAAGCAAACTTTAAAAGCATATTTATAGCAGTCAGCAGACAATAATTATTAGTAACTGACCAGATCCTATTCAGACTATATTAGCTGTTATTATATTAGGATGGCCGACTTCAATCAATGTTTGTGTTGATTTTGCACAGTTCAATGAGAAAAGGGGATGCATAATACATCAAGGTGATCTTGCTTTCTGTTTTTAGAATGCTGTTGATAGATTCATACATTTAGTGAAAGAGGTAATGAAAAAGTGAAATATTGGTGTGAGATATAAAATTATCCTTTGTGGATAACTACAGATGTTAGCCTTCCAGATACTTTTGTCAACAAGCCCTGCCTCTAATAGGCTGTTGTAGCTGAGCCATTAAGTAGCACTGTGTCACCCTCTGAGGCTTCTTGGCACTTGACCCCCCCAGACAACAGACAAGGCAGCTGAGGTACAACAAGCTTTATTGATTATAAAGTAGCAAAGTGGATAATAAGTCCAGGAGGCCTTTAGTATGCAGCCTCCGGATAGCAGCAGACACTGGAATCAGCAAGGCTTGAGTATCTGCAACGGCAGGGTCTCAAGCAGAGGAAATGCAGGAACAGATGCGGGATGCGATAGATAGTCTCTGAGCCCCCCGATCGGCGCAAGAAGATCGGGTGGCTTTGGGTACTGCAGGCAAAGTCAATGCAAAGCAATGCAACTTCCCCACAGGCTCGGCAATGAACAGGAACAAGGCTAGATGCTGGAACGAGGCAGCTGGGAACGGCTGGCTGGCTGGGTCTTAGTACCTGGCCGAAAGGCCCGGTTCATTTGGACATCATGGCAGTAGCGGTCGTTGGTACGAGATACTGCCAAGCAGGATCTCACAGCTTTTATAGGATTTCTGCCAGCAGGGCCCAGTGCGTCGAACATCAAATTGGATGATGGATGAGCCCTGGGTTGTTTTGAGAACCTCAGTCCTGAAGAATGTAGGCCCTCGTTAGTGCGGACCATCTGGCCTGGGGAGTAGCGCTTACTGCTCCGAGTACTCGCCTCTGCTATCAGCTTGGTGGGCTCTGCTTGGCCTTGACATGCCTTCAGCATGGCATCTCCCCGGAACAGTGCAGAAGAGCCGTAAAGAGGCCCATGACAGGGGCTGGGAGTTAACGCAGCTGTGCTGGGAAGTTTCTCAGAAACAAGTGGGCAAAATGCAGACCCAAGGAAAGATGCTGTCGGAGGCCCTTGAATCTCTTGGGGTGTGACACACTGAAAGCATGGAATTGGGAGCTAGGAAGGGAAAGCAGGTTACTCGTGAGCAAGAATCAGATGAAGAGCAACAAAGGAAAAGGATCCAGCAAATACTTGGGGAATCTACTGATGAAGACACTTTTGAGGGTTTCTTTGGGGATGATGGGTCTGTCAGTGACTATGGGAAGTGTAGCTGGGAATGCCGAGGATGGTTCTAGTGCTATGGACTGGACTAGAGTGCAGGAGGTGCACGATGGTTGTGCAGATGGGAATTGGAGTTCTGAGGATCAGGCTTCATCCTGGGGGGAGCTAAGTCTTGACAGGAGAGGGAGGCAATAGGCTACACCCCAGGCTGCCATCGCAACTGAAAGCACTAATGAGAGGATGTTGGCTAGTTCCAGCTCTGATGAAGATTTGTGAATAAAAAGGGGCATGGAATCTGGGGTCCTTTGCAGTTAGCAAGGTGTTGCTGGGTGCCTGTGTCTTGTCCTGTACCCTGTGCTGTGTTTTTCCTGGTTCCTGTGGACTCGCTTTAGAATGTGAGTTTCAGTCCTACGTAGACTTGAGGATAGAAGGGGCTGGTTTCTGGGGTTTGGTTCCCTTTCGGCTACACTTTGTATTCCTTCCTATGTGTTAGGTTGCCATCGCCTGCTTCACGACTGACCTGGTTGGCTGGCATCGTTTCTGTCACTTCTCCCTTGTTGGCGTTGACGTGATTCTGCTGGTTTCCCGTATTCAACCATTGGCTTGTTCAGACGTCTCTTTGCTTTCGGCTGCTCCTCCCATTTGACGATGACATCGGCATGATTGACAATGTGTGCTTTTTCCTATGTGTAGTGCTTTACTTTGGGATTTAATGCCAGTTTTCCAGCGATATAATCCAGATTTTATGTTCCATTGACTCTCTGACTGTTTGGACATTATTTTTTATTTGTTTTGCCATTCCCACTGAAGTTAAAGCGTTCCTGGCTCTTTTTGCCACTTTTTGAGTTGACTGAGCTGTTTTGAAATAAACTGTATCTGACTTACTACCCAGTCCGGCTCTTTGAGACTTACTGTGTTGTGACATAGGCAGTAGAAGATTTATCCAAAGGAATACTTTCAGTTAAGTTAAACAACCTGTTTAGCAAAGTAAAAATGGGTTTGTTTCTTGAAAGAATATTTGCATTTAAGTTTTGTACATTGGACATAAAATATTTTTAAATAAATATATGTGGGCTATCTAAATACTGTACTTGAAAAGTAAGTAATACATGATAAATGTGTATGGCATTTGGAGTAACAGGAAGATAGCATTTTTATAAAATGACATGTTGGGAAGATAGAACATACTACTTTTAAAATGTATATAGCACCTAAAATGTTTTTTTCTGGGAGATTGTTGATAGGTTGCAATTAGGAAAGCAGAACCTGATTATAATAGTACCCTCCCATTCAGGATTCCATAGCTGAAAAACCTTATACTAGCTTCATATGGGCCTGTCAGAAGGAAAAGTAGTTTTCTCCACATGCATTTTGTCTCTAATGCAATTAAACAGCTAGAACAGGTAAGAAAAACTAAAGGGATCTATATTTCACGAAGAAGAAAATGTTTCTTCTCTTAGACACCATCAGCATCAACTCTCAAAGCAAGACTAGTACTTCAAGAGTTATCTTCTAAAGTGGTATGGATAGATAAATTACTATCGTCTCACATTGTTTGTCATAGATAGTTTTGTCAAATAATCAAACAGGAAAAAAGCACTACTTAAAAAAACATGAAAAAAACTCACAAACGTTGGGTAAGTGCAGATTGCTTTTGGAACTATATTTCCGAGAATGCTTTTCTCAATGTGTTCAATTTTGAGGATTGCAGGAGATATTATCCAAAAAGGAACTATTACTACTTCAAGGTAAAAGTCAGAATCAACACTGCTTGCAAAATGAATTTTGTAGCGATTGTGAAAGGGCAAGTCTCAAGCCCAGAATGCAACCACTTACATTATTAATAAAGAAGTAGTAAGTTATTTCAAGATGCACATGAAGGCAGGCAGGGAGATATAAAGGGAAGTAGAACACTGTGCTCAAATGTGATTGAGGTCATTAACTTGTTGGCAATATTGATGCAAGTCTGCTTGGCTTCTGAACACACAATGGAATTTCTATGTGAAATGTATCACTTTGTACTTTGCTTTTTCAAGCACAATGTCATGGGCCTATCTGGCCCATCCTTGCCCTAGAAAAGGAAACATATACCTATAGTTACGTGGCACTCCTTTTGCTACTGTCTCCGGACACAAAAAGAAAACAGACAACTGTCATCATGCTGACAAGAAAATGAAACTAGAGCAAGATTTACCCGCCAAATATCTCATATATTATTAAGCCATCTGTCAGGAGTGTGATCATTGTGACAGAGGCTAGATGGCCATCTGTTAGAACTGTTTTGATTGGATATTCATTCACGGTGGGGGGTTTCAACTGGATGGTCCTTATGGTCTATTCCAACTCTATGATTCTATTTTTGCATTTTCTTTAGTTTGGAATTCAGTGTGGCTCACAATTAAATACATATAGTTAAAATTGTCAGAATACAAAAGTTAAAAAGAAATTAACCAATTAAAATATCTGCATCTGGCTAAGTCAAATGTAAAAATGGTAATAATAAATAGAAGCCCAACTGGTTATACGAAGCTTGTTTCCCCTGAAAAATCAATTCTCAAAACTTTACCAAAATAAAAAGTAGTTTACTTGCATTTGGTTTACACTCAGACACAAATGGTTGAATATGTTAATCAGCAGTGCACAGCAGTAATTTAATATAATCTCTTGTAAACAGAACAACTTTTTTATATAAAGGAACACAAACCTAACAATTGTCTGCTTGCTGGTACATCAATATCAGCCTAGCATTCTCAAGCTCTATCAGCAGGAGATCCCCAATGTCTCCGACTGATTTCTGTTCTAAATGACAGCAGTTCCACCTGTTTCTTCCACATGGCTTGCTAACAATGCAATCCTCCCAAATTGCTTATTCATGATTAAAACCTGCCCTTTCAGAATTGTCTAAAGTGTGTATGAAGTCTCCTGTTATACCCCCATAGACTTTAATGGGTTGTTTTCCCTGGGTGTCTACTTATCCTGTATCAGTGTCAGTATATCTGTTTTAATTCTTCTTGGGGACTGAAGATTGTTGGATGTAGCTGTTTCTTGGATCTGCACAAGGACTTTTTTTCAAAAACAAAAGAAATCAACAACAGCATGGGGCCATGATTTGCTGAGTTTGTGGTGTTATCCTATGCTTTGAAAGGCATTATTTTTCTTTCCTTATTTTTTTTTAAAAATGAGTTATTTTGCCTTAGTGCTTGTGTAATAGTGTGACTTGCAAAAATGCCACTGATGCTCTATATTACAGTAATTCAAAACCATTAAAGGGGAAAGAGGAAAGAATGGAAAATAAGAGAATTAAAGGAGATCTGTTCACTTTACAGTTCCCACCATACTTCTTGAAATTGAAATAGCAGATAAAGGAAGCAGAATTCCAGTCAACATGTTAATAGAATGACCCATCTTACTGTATACATCATTGGGGAGAGTACCCTGAAACTAGCATGAATGATTGATAATCACATGCCTGTAGGATTTTTGTGTTTTTATATTACTTAGAATATAGATAAATAAATAGATAGATATTCTAAGTAATAATACATTTATGAGAAAGAATAAAAAGTTGATGCTTCTTCCAGGAACTCCTCATAAAATATTTGGAGACAAGAAAAGGATTACTTGAATATTAGAAAACAAAAAGTGAAAGCAAAAAACAATAATGTTATCTCTAGCAATGTCTAACACATTTGGCCCACCGGAAGGTGCCCCATTTCTAGCATTAGGGCCATTTCTAGAAAAATGTCAGTGGTGGAATGCAAGACATATACAGTGACCACTTAGATCAGTTTCAAACCAGTATTGAGGAAAGCGGTTTTGCTGTGTGGGTGATCAGTGTATTTGTTAAAATATATAAGATGGTGATTATTATGCATACACAGAGACTGGCATCAAACACGTTCCAGGATCTGCACCATCTACAGCTTGACAGCTGCTGATAATTTTTTTTCAATCTCCCCTCTGGAATGTGGAACACTTTCTGTGTTTGCTCAGCATTTTGCATTCTGTGGAGCCAATGTGTTTGTACTACCTCACACTGATGTTCATTAACGGCTCCATTTTGGACTTCCCCCAACTTTCTTATGTTGCATTATTGGCCTAAAATGTGCTGAGGTGCTTTTTCATGGTGTGTGTGGTCTAGCCACCAAATTTTGATGATAGCTTGAAGCTATATTGAATGGTCAGTGTAGAAAGGATCTGGTGATTGGACTGATCTGATAAATCAAAGTTCTGTTATTTTTTTTTCAAATGCAGCAAAATAGCTCTGCAATAGTGGCATATGCTGTCTCTGATGGTGGTGGAGGCTCTTCTCAGGACATTTCAAATTGAGACTGGATGGCTTCTAGAGTGCTTTGATTCTGGATTTATGCATGGCAGGGAGTTGGACTGCATGGTCCATGTGTTCTCTTCCAATTCTGTGATTCTATGGTTTTAGTGCTTGCAGGCCCGGATTACCCATAAGGCCACCCAAGGCCATGGCCTCGGGCGGCACTTTTGGGGGGGCAGCAGATCCGGACCCCAATTTTTTTAAAAAAAATTGGAATTTTAAAAAAAAATTCAAAAATTTTTAAAAAGGGCGCATGCACGGGGGGGCGCAAGCACCATCCACGCCACCCCTCCCTTTGCTGTGCTCCCTTCGACTCTGCTTTAGGAGGGAGGGAGGATCGGCTCTGCCCCTGACTCCACCCCTCCTCGCCCCTGGCTCTGCCCGGCTCCAGCCCCGCCTCCTTGCCGGCGCAGAGCCAATCCTCCCTCCCTCCTAAAGCCGGCCTGAAAAGGGTGATTTCGGCCACATGGCGGCTTTAGGAGGGAGGGAGGAGCAGCTGTGGGGAGGCCCCACATCGGCTCTGGGGGTGGGGCTTTCCTTCCTCCTCCTCGTGCCAGGGGGCAGGGAGGGGCGGAGCTGGGGCAGGAGGGGCGGAGCCGGGGCGGGGAGGGATGGAGGCAGACCCTTTGGCCTTGGGCGGCAAAAGGGCCTGGTCCGGGCCTGAGTGCTCTAGTAATGTACACATTATTGCCTGCTGCTCTATGCACACCATGTACAGTAAGAAATAATTGTAATGGATTGAATAAAACTCAATTTATATTGTGAGTAAATTGCATAAACGAAAAAAGAATACCCTAACTGGTTTTCAAAAAGATAGATTAGGTGTTGAAGAACTGGAACTGGGATGAAATGAAAGCCTGTTTTCCCCAAGCAGAATATGTACTAATCTGGCATGTTACCACAGATGTTCTTAAATCAGAGAAGCCAATTCCTGTTTTAGCTAAAACTATGATGCAATCAGTGCAATATGTGCTAACGTTTCTTAGTCAGCTGTCTCACCCACACACTAAAAGAATACATGCAAAGAAAGCAAGTCAGGAAAGAGAGATAAGAGACAAACATATGTTGCCTGATTGGATAGTGATATGATTGGATTAAAGTGTGTGAACATTTGAACATATTGTTATATTATCTGTTGAACTTGACCTGTTGAGAAAAAGCCACAAAAGGAGTTGCGATAATTCACTTTTAATGAATAAAGCAAGCAGGAGACTGGAATAATGAATGGAAGGGTGCGCTTCTTAGACTAATAAGACAAACAAAAAGATTGCCAACCATTCAAGTCAAAGGCCAAACAGATTGTAGCCAAAAAAGCATTGCAGGCATGGGTTTTCTCATATTAGCATCTGCATATTTTACAGAGATTATTTTCTAAGGTCAATACAGTGTGCAAAACCTAGAGAAATAATAGATCATATGAAGATTTTATGCAGAAAACTGGTTTGTTCTCTGTCTCTGTCTCTCCCTCCCTTTTTTTTTGCATTTGAATTAAATGCCTGGTCATATTGATTAGAATTACATGAATGGGCTTTTTGTTCTTGTGAATTGAAGTACTTACATTTTTTTAAAAAACACCCCAAAACTTCTCATAGTAATGAGCTCAATAAAAAATGCATCCAAACTTTCACAGCTCCGTTCTCTGGATTCTGGCAAAGGTTAAATGACAATCGATTGAGCCAAAAACAGATGCACTTCATCATCATCATCAAAATTAAATATTGAGGGAAAATTTAAAAAAACTTGGAAGAGAAACATGTCTCTAGCATTGAAAGAAATATAATCTGAACTTTTACATTATCTGTTTCTTAGAAAAGGGTCAACAAATAATATGCTATAGGTAAATGCAGTTTGTAGTTATATTTCCATTTTTACTTAAATTACAGATCTGGAAGGTAGTGGATCTGAAGAAGAACGAAGAATACAGAGAGTTGGCTTTGCTATCAAAAATGACCCGGTGAAGCATTTGTCCAAAGCGCCCATCAGCATTAATGAACAACTCTCAACCCTCTGAATTAACCTTGTCAAATACCAACAGGCAACCATCATACGTGTTTATGCACCAAAACTAGATGCTTATGAAGATATCAAGGAAAAAATTACTGTCAGCTGGATACCATCCTATCAGAGATACCTAAGGAGAACAAAATCATCCTCCTGGGGGATTTTGGCATAGGAGTCAGATATGACTTCAACCTGTGGCCAATTACTATAATGAAATAGTAATGAAATTTTGTTACTCTTGTTATAGTAATGAAGTTTTTAGAAACTATACTTTAGAAACACTTTAAAAACAAAGCACCAGCACCCTCCAGTTTTGTAATGATTTTGAACTATTTTTTAATGGATCGCACATCCCTAGCCTACGGATTACCTATGAAATGAATCCTGCATCATGTGAAAAGACTTGTAGGAGTCAGTATGCAAAGGGTGTTGAGATAGGTTATATGATTGTGTGCTGTAGTCCAGTGTTTCCCAACCTTTTTTGAGCCGTGGCACACATTTAACATAAAAAAAATCCGGGGGCACACCACCAACCAAAATAACACAAAATGACACTCTAACACAGTAAAGAACGGCTTGGGGATAGTGGCCTGCTGGGAGCAGCTGCTGGGAGTGCCAAAGCTGGGGGAGGGGGAGGAGCCAGGCAGTGCCATGCCCTGCCCCCTCCCCCAGCTCCAGCTCTCCCACAGCTTCTCCAGCATTGAGGAGGCAGTGCCAAGCCAGCGGTGGCAGAGCCAGCACAATGCTGGCTTGGCAGTGCCCCCTCAAGGCTGGAGAAGCTGTGTGAGAGCTGAAGCCGGGGGAGGGGGTGGAGCCAGGCCATGCCATGCCCCGCCCCCTCCCCCAGCTTCAGCTCTCCCAGAGAAACACTGCTATAGTCCATAGTTTTACTTTGAGGCATACATTTTGACGTGTGTAGAAAACCCAGGAATAGTGATAACACCTGTGCTAGATGGGGTCACACTCCCCCTGAAATCACAGGTTCGTAGCTTGGGGATAGTCCTGGACTCTGTCCTAAACCTAGGAGGCCAGGTGGTGGCAATAACCAGGACTGTCTTTGCTCAGTTAAAACTGGTATGCAAGCTACAACCATTCTTGGAAAAGTCAGACTTGGCCATGGTAGTACATGCATTGGTTGCATCCATTTGGATTACTGCAGCATGCTCTATTTGGGTAGAAAACTTCAATTTGTCCAAAAGACAGCAGCCAAGATTCTAACTGGAACTGGGGTAAGGGAACATACTACTCTCCTGAGACAGCTCCACTGGTTGCCCATTTGTTTCCAGGAACAATTCAAAGTGCTGGTTTTTAACCTATAAAGCCCTTTACGGCCTCGGACCAGGATACTTGAAACAGTGTATTTCCTACTATGCTCCCAGAAGGCAAACTCAATCGTGTGGGGAGGCACTGCTGATGCCTCTACAACTATCCCAAATGCAGCTTAAAGCTACAGTACTTGAGAAGGGACCTTTTCTGGGAAGGTCCCAGCTTTGTGGAACGCGATCCCTAGAGAAAACAGGGCCACTACCACTCTTTTATCATTTAGGAATTGAGTAAAAAGGTTTATGTCGAACAGGCCTTGGGGGAAATTAAAATCATAGATGGACCACAGGTCTCTCTAGATCAGTGGTTCTCAACCTGTGGGTCTCCAGGTGTTTGGGCCTACAACTCCCAGAAATCCCAGCCAGTTTACTAGTTGTTAGGATTTCTGGGAGCTTAAGGCCAAAACATCTAAGGACCCACAGGTGGAAAACCACTGCTCTAGAGCCAAGAGTATGGGAACTTGGTTCCCAATGGGGTTAATTAGTGGTTTTAGAAATGTATGCTATATTTGTAAATAGGGTTTTATCGCTGACAGTTTTAGATCAATCAGGTTGCTATAAGAAATTTATTGGGTTTTAATCTGTTTTATTTATTTATTTATTACTTTGCATTGTATTGTATTGTATTGTTAGCCACTTTGAGACTCGCTTTGGTGTGGGAGAAAAGCAGGGTAAAAATAGACTCAAATAAATAAATAAATACTGACTGTTCAAATTACATGGTTCTACCTGGACTGAAGAAGTGTAACTCTACCTGCAGCACAGCTAAAAAATGGGTGATTCTTTTTTCTGAATATTATTCCAAAGTGTAGGAAATATGGTGCACATATTATTCTTCCTGAATGTCTTGTTGCCTTACAGTCACTCCACCAAAATAAATCTGTAGTGAGCATAAAAATCAGTAGCGTACTTGTATAGTCAGGTTACATGGAAGGCAATGCAGAATATTTAAACAATAATAACAACGTAATGATATCAAGAATGTGTGCAAAGACTTTGTAAGTGTCATAGAATTGGAAGAGATTGCAAGAGTCATCCAGTCCAGCCCCCTGTCATGCAGGAATACACAGTCAAAACACTCCTGACAGATGGCCATCTATCCTCCCTTTAAAACCTCTAGAGATACTCTGTTAAAATTTCCTTGAACCTTGACAAGTTTAGTTCTTGATGTACATCACAATCTTCTCAATATCACAATACTCTAGTATTGTTGGCAAATAATAAGAATAAAAAATAGCAGTGTATGCTGATTTTTTTTATTGTTTGCTAAACTCTCACATTTGGACTATGACAGACATGCTGTAATTGCAATATTATGTGCCCAAGGCCAACACCCTAAAGTTATGGTTACATATATACATCCTGTTAAACAACAAACAAGCTCTGGATGCATACTGTGCAGATCACATAGATCTCAGATAAGGATCATCATGTACACATTAGATAGTGCTCATTTCACTTTGTGGTTGCCTGCATAACTGTCACGATGCACGGACTTGACCGGCCCCTTAATCACACACACAGAGACGGACTGAAGGCTAACTACTTTATTGAATATAAAACAGTTCAAAAGGTAAATTGTCCATAAGAATAGCAATGCAATCCAAAGGCTTGAAGCAAACAATGTCCAAAACAACTTGGTAAAGTGATCCAAAGGCTTAAGCAGGGCTCCGCGCAGCAATGCGGATTCAGGAACAAGGCAAGGTAAATGCAAGGCAAGACTTGGTGGCCACTAGCCAACTTAGCTCCGTGGACCAACTTCGCTACACGTCTGCTCAGAAGAGACGTGGCCGAAGCACTGGGGATTCGTTCCCACGGATCCTATACTTAATCTTTCGGCCGAGGTCCCCGACGCTCTAGGCTTCGTCGTCTCCAATCTTTGCTGACGGACCTCGGCCTGTCTAGGCTGTGGTACCATCCCCTTCTGCTGGACTCAATGCTACTTCTCCTATCAAAGGTTCGGCCTTGTCTCCCAGCACCTGGGTCCCTATCTCCATGAGAGCTCTCTTCCCTAGAATCTTCCCAGCCGCTTTCTTCCATGTTTTCACTCAGAAGCTCCTGTGAGCCTCTCCCACCCGGGTGTTCATAACTTTCGCTATCACTGCTTTCTATTTGCACCTGGTTATCATCTATGTCTGCATAAGAGTCAAGCCAACTTTCATCCCAAGCCAAGCTTTCAGTGGGAGAAAGAGGCCCAGTGATGGGAAACGCTCCTTCAGGTAACCCTTCCAAATCCTCTTCAGAATCTATCTCTGCAGGTGCAGGCCCTAATGCCAATGGAACCCCCGGTGCTGTTTCCTGGCCCCCAGGCACAAACGAGAACTGCTGTGCTACACTATCCCCCCCTCAGGGCCCCTCCGAGGCCTCCCTCGAGGCTTGGGTTTGTCAGGGTACTTGCGGTGAAACCGAGCAACAATGTCCGGGGCGTGAACATCTCGAGCCGGCGTCCAGGAACGCTCTTCCGGCCCAAAGCCTTTCCAGTCAATCAAATATTGCAGCTTCCGGTATCTAATGCGGGCATCCAGGATGTCCTGCACCTCAAACTCCTCCTCGCCGTCAAACATCACTGGGGGAGGGGGCGGCTGCATCACATCAGGCCGCACCCCCTTCGCCGGGCGGAGCAAAGAACGGTGAAACACAGGGTGGATCTTCATGTCCGTAGGGAGTTGTCGTTTGAAAGCCACAGGCCCCACCTTCTCCAACACTTTTTAAGGGCCCAAAAACCTCACATCCAACTTGCAGCTAGGCCTCTGCGTGGGCAGGTTCTTGGTAGACAGCCAAACTTTATCCCCCACCAGGATCTCAGGGCCCTCCTGGCGCTGCCGATCAGTCATTCTCTTGTAATCCGCTTTAGCCTGGTCCAATTGAGTACGTAGCAAATCCTGAAGCGCTGTGAGCTCCCGAAGCCAATCTTCTGCCGCCGGCACTTCCCCAGACGGGTCAACCGGAGGGTAGAACCGAGGATGGTGGCCATAGTTAGCAAAGAAAGGAGTCTCTTTGATGGATTCCTGCGTCGCATTGTTGTAGGCAAACTCCGCCAAAGACAGCAAGGACGCCCAGTTGTTTTGCTGATAGTTGACATAGCACCGTAGATACTGTTCCAAGGTGGCGTTAACCCTTTCGGTTTGCCCGTCGGACTGGGGGTGATGAGCCGTGGACATCCGCACATCAATCCCCAGCAGCTTCTGGACAGCCTTCCAGAACTGGGAAGTGAATTGGGTGCCGCGGTCCGTCACCAAACTCTGTGGAAGTCCATGCAACCGAAACACATGTTGCACAAACATATCAGCAGTCTCTTTGGCAGTAGGCACCCCCACACAGGGAATGAAGTGTCCCATCTTGGTAAAACAGTCCACCACGACCAGGATCGTGGTGAAACCCTTGGACTTGGGCAGGTCGGTGATGAAATCGGCCGAAATCATCTTCCAGGGAGCGGAAGGGGTCGGAAGCGGCTGGAGCAAGCCGGCCGGCTTGCCCCCCTGGTTCTTGGCCCGCTGGCACACAGGGCAAGAGCCCACATAGTCCTCCACATCCCTCCGCACTTTAAGCCACCAAAAGTCCCGTAACACCAACTGGAGGGTCTTGAACAGCCCAAAATGACCTGCAGCCCGGCTATCATGGCAAAGTTTGAGAATGTCCGCCCTCTCGGGCCCAGGGGAAACATAGACAGAGTCGCGGTGGTAAAGCACCCCGTTCTTTACCTGGAAAGGGGCTTGTACCCCCTTGGTCAGCTGCTCTTGCACCCAAGGGTCAGTCCGTTGGCGCGCCTGGACCCGGTCACTCAGAGGTCTCTTGTCCCCAGGGGCCGGCGGGGCCACTGGAGGCTTCACAGGGGCCGCCTGAGCAGCCGCAAAGTTCTCCGCTTTAAGCAAACGCGCCTCGGAAAGCCCTTCTCCGCCACGAACATACTCCGGCTTCCGGGACAGAGCATCAGCTTGCTTGGTCTGCTTGGGGGTCACATAGTGGATGCGGAAATTGAATCGCTCAAAGAACAGGGACCATCTCTGTTGCCTCTGGTTCAATTTGCGCTGGGTCTTCAAGTGCTCCAAATTCCGGTGGTCGGTGTGAACTTCCACCGGGAATTTGGCCCCTTCAAGCAGATGTCTCCAAACTTCAAAGGCTACCTTGATGGCCAGGAGCTCCTTCTCCCAAATGGTATAGTTCTTTTCCAGAGCCGTCAGCTGCCGGGAGTAGTAGGCACAGGGCAACAAGTCCGTCCCCTGCGGCTGTAGCAGGATCGCTCCCACTGCTACATCCGAAGCGTCAGCCTGCACGATGAAAGGGGTGCGGGGGTTGGGATGCTGCAGAAGCGGCTGGGTGGTGAACAGCTGCTTTAACTTGCAGAAACCCACGTCCGCCTCCGGTGTCCACCGGAACGGCACCTTTCCCCGCAGGCACTGGGTGATAGGATCAGCCCACTTGGCAAAGTCAGGAATGAACTTTCTGTAGTAGTTGGCAAAGCCCAGGAATCTTTGAATGTCTTTCTTGCTGGCTGGAGCCGTCCAGTCAGCCACAGCTTGGACCTTGGTGTCATCCATGGCAATGCCCGTAGGTGAGATACGGTAGCCCAGAAAGTCCACCTCACGCAGATCAAAAGCACATTTCTCCAGCTTGGCATAGAGCCCGTGGGCTCTCAGTCTCTGGAGCACTTCCTTGACATGGAGGTCATGGGTCGCCTGATCCGGAGAAAAAATCAGCAGGTCATCAAGGTAGACTGCCAGATAACGATCCAACAGGTCTCGGAAAATGTCATTCATGAAATGTTGGAAACAGGCTGGGGCATTGCACAAACCGAATCCCATCACCAGGTATTCGAAACTTCCCCACTTGGTCTGGAACGCCGTCTTCCATTCGTCGCCCTGACGAATCCGCACAAGATTGTAAGCACTCCTCAAGTCCAGTTTAGTGAACACCTTGGCTCCCCGCATCCGCTCCAACAGCTCGGGGATCAGGGGTAGGGGGTAGTGGTTCCGAATCGTGATCTTGTTGAGCTCCCGATAGTCATTACAGAGCCGCAGTTCCCCCGATTTCTTCTTGACAAAAAGAATGGGTGCCCCGGCCGGGGACTGAGAAGGCCGAATGAAGCCCTTCCGCAGATTCTCATCCAGGAACTCTCAGAGAGCCTGTTGCTCTGGTTCCGAGAGAGGGTAGGGTAGAGTCTCCCCCGCGGGATAGGGGCTCCAGGTTCCAATTCAATGGCACAATCATAGGGCTGGTGCGGAGGCAAGCGTTCCGCCTCCTTCTCGCTGAAGACATCCCAAAAACCGGCATACTTTTTGGGCAGCGTGGCAACGTTTTCCACCTCCTGAGCCTGGCAAGCCCGGGCCGTCATGCAGTGGCTCTGGCAATGGTCGGAAGAAAAAACTAACTGTCTCTTGGCCCAGGAGATCTGTGGATCATGGAGCGAGAGCCACACAATGCCCAGGATGATAGGGAAATCCGGTAACTTGGTCAAAAGAAAGGAAATGTCCTCTTTATGGGAACTGGTCCACATCTTGGTAGGGGCTGTATAGTGAGTCACAGCCCCAGTTTTCAGAGTTCTCCCATCAATAGTCTGCACACCCTTTGGCTCTTGGAGTTCAAGAAATTGTAATCTGGCAGACTTGGCATAGTCTGCATCGATAAAGTTGTTGGTAGCCCCTGAGTCGATCATGGCATGGACCATCATCGGCCCCTTCTCTGGCGACCACAGGCTGACCATCACTAAAAACAATTGTCCAGTCTTGGGTTCAGGGGGAAGATGAGCGACGTCGGCCGAGTGAGCGAACCCTCTTACACCCGGCCGTTCCCTTCCCCTGTCGCCTGGATTGCTTCTTCGGCCTCTGGGGCCCCTCCAAGGGCGGCTGAGGCCCGAGGAATCTTTCCCCGCGGCTTCTGGGGGCATTCCTTAGAAAAGTGTCCAGCTCCTCCACAATACCAACATAGGTTGAGGCGTTGACGGCGGGCTTTTTCCGCCGGGTCTACTTTGGGCCGCACAGTCCCAAGCTGCATGGGCTCCGGCTCGTCCAAAGGTTGAGCGGCCGGGGCAAACTGTCGGGGCAAGACTTGGCCGGCCCCCGACTCCTTCCTCGCCACTGGCTTCTCCACCGCACCTTTATCGCAACGCCTCCGGGTCTGCAAACCCGCTTCCACCCGTAAGCTCAAGGTGATTGCTGCCTCCAGGTCCGCGGGACAGCCATGCCCTCTTAGCATCTCCTGTTGCATCTCTGATGACAACCCTTTCATATACTGGTAACGGAGGGCAGAGGTGTTCCAATCCACCTGGGCAGCCAGCACACGGAAACGGGAAATATACTGGGACAAGGACATGTCCCTCATCGATAGCCGGTCCAAATCCCGCTCGGCTAACTCCGCATTCACTGGGGCTCCCCAAGTCGCCTTGATGGCGTTTAGAAAGTCTCTCAACGTGGCCACCTGGGGGGATCTCGCCCGGAGTAACGTAGTCGCCCATGCTGCCGCCGTTCCTTCCAACAAGTTGTAGACAAAGCCCACCTGGGCCCTATCGTTGGCAAACTCGTTGGGCCGCAGCTCCAGGTACATTTCCACTTGGCCGAGGAACACCTCGACTTGAGCCGGATTGCCTCCGAATCGTGCAGGCGCGGATACTCTGGGGTGCCGTCTGGCCCTGGTCCTCAGCTCCCCCAGTTCTTGCTGCATCTCGACCACTTGGGCATCCGACGGCCGAGTCATGGCAGCCACGTTCGTTGGGCGCTTCTTGCGGCGTCCCGTGGTGTGATAAGGGGTTCTTGGAGTGCTTCGCCAACTGTCACGATGCACGGACTTGACCGGCCCCTTAATCACACACACAGAGACGGACTGAAGGCTAACTACTTTATTGAATACTAGCTGAACCCAGCACGCGTTGCTGTGCCCTATGTAGGTGATGGGAGAAAGTCTGGGTATGTAAGTTGTGGAAATGATGTGAGCATGTGTGTTGTGTGTGTATATATATGTGTGTGTATGTGTGTTTATAGTTGTATGTGTATGTGTGTGTTGTTTATGTGTGTTTGTGTTTTGGTATGTGTGTGTGCATGTATTTGTATGTGTATATTTGTGTGTGTATATATGTGTGTGTGTGTTTATCTGTGGTTTTTGTGTATGAATGCGTGTATATATATATGTGTATTTGTGTATGTATAGCTTTAACAAAAACCCTTCTTTTGCTTTGCTTTCTTCACCTCACCCTAACATTATAACAAATCCCCCAATAAAGTGTAATCAAAGTGTTACGTTTTCCTTTCCAGAGTGTGTCCTTTACTGTCTCTAACTCTCTCCAGCATGAACTTTCCCTCTCTGAAGACACAGATCGCTGTCGGCTCGCCCGGGATGCATTTCCAGCATCCCGGGGAGGCCGAAACTGCGCTCCTCTGAACCACTGATACGTATCCACAGGTCAACGGATCGCTTCCTAACCGGTGCCAGGCTTCGGAACCGGGCGGCGGGGGGGAGCGCGGGAGGAGGTGGGAGGGGCTAGGGAGGGGGGAGGGATGTCCCGCCTCCTTCCCCGCCCCCTCCCGCCAGGCTTCGGAACCGGGCGGCGGGGGAGCGCGGGAGGAGGTGGGAGGGGCTAGGGAGGGAGGGATGTCCCGCCTCCTGCCCGCCCCCCTCCCGCCAGGCTTCGGAACCGGGCGGCGGGGGGAGCGCGGGAGGAGGTGGGAGGAGCTAGGGGGGGAGGGATGTCCCGCCTCCTGCCCCCGCCCCCTCCCGCCAGGCTTCGGAACCGGGCGGCGGGGGAGCGGGGAGGTGGTGGGAGGGGCTAGGGAGGGGGAGGATGTCCCGCCTCCTGCCCCGCCCTCTCCCGCCAGGCTTCGGAACCGGGCGGCGGGAGGCGCGGGAGGAGGTGGGAGGGGCTAGGGAGGGGAGAGGGATGTCCCGCCTCCTGCCCGCCCCTCCCGCCAGGCTCGGAACCGGGCGGCGGGGGAGCGCGGGAGGAGGTGGGAGGGCTAGGGAGGGGAGGGATGTCCCGCCTCCTGCCCCGCCCCCCTCCCGCCAGGCTTCGGAACCGGGCGGGGGGGAGCGCGGGAGGAGGTGGGAGGGGCTAGGGAGGGGAGGGATGTCCGCCTCCTGCCCCGCCCCTCCCGCCAGGCTTCGGAACCGGGCGGCGGGGGAGCGCGGGAGGAGGTGGGAGGGGCTAGGGAGGGAGAGGGATGTCCCGCCTCCTGCCCCGCCCCCTCCCGCCAGGCTTCGGAACCGGGCGGCGGGGGGGAGCGCGGGAGGAGGTGGGAGGGGCTAGGGAGGGGGAGGGATGTCCCGCCTCCTGCCCCGCCCCCTCCCGCCAGGCTTCGGAACCGGGCGGCGGGGGCGCGCGGGAGGGGGGGGGAGGGGCTGGGGGGGGGAGGGATGTCCCGCCTCCTGCCCCGCCCCTCCCGCCAGGCTCGGAACCGGGCGGCGGGGGGAGCGCGGGAGGAGGTGGGAGGGGCTAGGGAGGGAGGGATGTCCCGCCTCCTGCCCGCCCCTCCCGCCAGGCTTCGGAACCGGGCGGCGGGGGAGCGGGAGGAGGTGGGAGGGGCTAGGGAGGGGAGGGATGTCCGCCTCCTGCCCCGCCCCCTCCCGCCAGGCCGGAACGGGGGCGGGGAGGAGCGTGGGAGGAGGTGGGAGGGGCTAGGGAGGGGGAGGGATGTCCCGCCTCCTGCCCGCCCCCCTCCCGCCAGGAGGAACCGGGCGGCGGGGGGGCGCGGGAGGAGGTGGGAGGGGCTAGGGAGGGAGGGATGTCCCGCCTCCTGCCCCGCCCCCTCCTGCCAGGCTTCGGAACCGGGCGGCGGGAGGAGCGCGGGAGGGAGGTGGGAGGGCTAGGGAGGGAGGGATGTCCGCCTCCTGCCCCCGCCCCTCCCGCCAGGCCGGAACCGGGCGGGGGGGAGGGGAGGAGGTGGGAGGGGCTAGGGAGGTGAGAGGGATGTCCCGCCTCCTGCCCCCCCCTCCCGCCAGGCTTCGGAACCGGGCGGCGGGGGAGCGCGGGAGGAGGTGGGAGGGGCTAGGGAGGGGGAGGGAGGGATGTCCCGCCTCCTGCCCCGCCCCCTCCCGCCAGGCTTCGGAACCGGGCGGCGGGGGGGAGCGCGGGAGGAGGTGGGAGGGGCTAGGGAGGTGGGAGGCGTGTCCCGCCTCCTGCCCCGGCCCCCCCCCCGCCAGGCTTTGGAACCGGGCGGCGAGGGATGCGGCAGGTAAGGAGAGTCGGGGGCGCGGGTGGGGTGGGAGGGCGGAGGAGGCGGGCGGGGTGAGGGGGAGTCGGGGTGGGAGGGTGTTTTGGAGGAGGTGGAGGGGCGGGAGAGGAGGGAAAAGAGGTGCCGGGAAAAGCTTCCCTCCTGCCTCCTCAGGGATCGGGGAGAGAACCGGGGTCCCGATCCTGGCGGAGGTGGGAGGAAGCTGCCGGGACGGCGGCGGGAGGGGGGTGGGGAGTGCGGAAGGAGGTGGGAGGGGCTGGGGGAGGAGCCGGTTTCCCCGCCTCCTTCCAGGTCCCCCCCCCCGCCGCTCTTCCTGAAGAGGCGGAGGAGGCGCTCTGGCTGCCAGCGCGAACGTTTCGAACGTTCGCTGGCAGAAAGTGGCCGGGTTGGCAATTTTTGGGGATCGTTTTTGGGGTGCTGGGAGGTATGTAGGTCGGTTTTTGCTGTTGTCTGTAGCGAGTGTAATGGTCCAGTAGGCTGCCAAGTTTGGTGCTTCTGCGAGCCATAGTTTCTTTGTCTATATACGACATTAAACGGACTCACCAAAATTATATATATAGATAAAACAGTTCAAAAGGTAAATTGTCCATAAGAATAGCAATGCAATCCAAAGGCTTGAAGCAAACAATGTCCAAAACAACTTGGTAAAGTGATCCAAAGGCTTAAGCAGGGCTCCGCGCAGCAATGCGGATTCAGGAACAAGGCAAGGTAAATGCAAGGCAAGACTTGGTGGCCACTAGCCAACTTAGCTCCGTGGACCAACTTCGCTACACGTCTGCTCAGAAAAGACGTGGCCAAAGCACTGGGGATTCGTTCCCACGGATCCTATACTTAATCTTTCGGCCGAGGTCCCCGACGCTCTAGGCTTCGTCGTCTCCAATCTTTGCTGACAGACCTCGGCCTGTCTAGGCTGCGGTACCATCCCCTTCTCCTGGACTCAATGCTACTTCTCCTATCAAAGGTTCGGCCTTGTCTCCCAGCACCTGGGTCCCTATCTCCATGAGAGCTCTCCTCCCTAGAATCTTCCCAGCCGCTTTCTTCCATGTTTTCACTCAGAAGCTCCTGTGAGCCTCTCCCACCCGGGTGTTCATAACTTTCGCTATCACTGCTTTCCATTTGCACCTGGTTATCATCTATGTCTGCATAAGGGTCAAGCCAACTTTCATCCCAAGCCAAGCTTTCAGTGGGAGAAAGAGGCCCAGTGATGGGAAACGCTCCTTCAGGTAACCCTTCCAAATCCTCTTCAGAATCTATCTCTGCAGGTGCAGGCCCTAATGCTAATGGAACCCCCGGTGCTGTTTCCTGGCCCCCAGGCACAAACGAGAACTGCTGTGCTACAATAACTGAAATTCTAAGCCTAGTGCTTGGAATAAACTTAATCTATCTTGACCGGTGCTGTGTGTAAATTGTACTGAAAGCAGTATTGGGATTTGGTAGATTGGTAAATACAGTAAGGCTGATATTACAGTCCTACCCAACGGTACGATTTTCAAAACTACTCTAGTATCAAATGCAGATCAAGAAGAGGCAAGACAAGCCATATTCCATGTATTTGGATTTTAATATCATGTGTTGGGAATCTGAATTCTTTCACATTTGTTCACAACAGTATTTTCTGCCTTCTCACACAAGTTTTTACAGTTGATCCATCTGCATCCAGTTTCCCTTGCGTCACATGGGTGATAAATTATGCTTGCCTTCCTCAGTCTAATCCGTTTCATTTATTTATATTTTATGGAGGAAACATAAAAAGAGTCCTCATAAAATTCCAACTGTTCTTGATAAACCTTGTCATGTGCAAATAATGGAGCCTTGTCAAGCAACAAGCTCTGTTGGAAATTTATACCTTTTAATAATAATAAAAGAAAGAAAGAAAATCAGAAACAAATAAGGAATCTATTGAAAAGGATATAAAGCAGGTCTAAGTTTTAAAACTGGTGACAGTAAAGTCTATTGCATTAAACAGAAAGGGAAGGACTAAATAGTTAAAAATATTGGAATGACTGGAGCAGTATATTGGACTGCTAGCTTTTGAACAATAGATACTGAAAGTGTGGAGAGAAGGAGGGGGAGAGAGAGAAAGAGAGAGAGAGAAAGATGCTTTATTGAAAACCTTATGGATGGTACATTAAATTTGTGATGCTAGATAGTTAGGCTTGGAGTAATGCTCATGAAAAACATTGCTAAGTCAAGTTCTTTGGGGCCATTTTAGTATTTGTATTGATCCAAAGGCAGAAAATATCTTCAAAGATTGTGGAGAAGTATGATACATTTCTAAAAATTCTGGAAGGTTTTGTTTCTTATATTACTGATCATTTACCCCCAGACACCTACTCCAATGTTTGTATTTCAATGCGTACGGTCAAAATAATGCAGTGAGATTTCCTCTTCCACTGTCATATCTCCATGGAAAGGATGCTGCTCTGCATTGTGCGGTTCCTATGGGCATCTGACAGAGGAAAGGAAATGTGCTGCTGACTCTGGAAGCTTGCTGGGAAAGCAGAGGGTATGTCAAATCTTGCTGGTTGAGGCTGCTTTTATGAAAGTACAAACATGGAAAGAAATAAAATATTTGACAATACTATGTAGTCATTCTATGAAAATTTCTCAGGAATTTGCCCATTTGTCCAAAACAATGGACACGCTCCTTTAAATTTTCCACTAAAAACACAATTTGAGTAACTATAGCTCTAGATTTTCTGCTTTCAGCAAATATTTCATTCTTTGTTGATTTGGAGAAAGTGATATGGATGAAACAGGATGTTCTTGATAAAGCTTATCTTTGGCAAATTTCTGAAGTTTGTGAGCTGTCTGATATCTTGGACTAGTATTGTTATATATCAATAATACCATTCAAAATAATTAGTTCTCTGTATTTTACTAATGCCTGAACTATAGTATTTTCCTCATTTTTGCAAAATTGAAGCAAAATCTAAAGAAGAGGAAGACAAAGAATGTTTGTGTTTAGGGGAGGTGACCAACAGATACAACACCAATATATTTTATCCATGTCCAATATTAGTCCTAGGACAAGCAGACTAATGGAAATAAACAAGACTTGTTCATCACTGCTCATTTAAGTCATATTGACTTCAATATGTATGTTAGCTAGCTAGCTAGGTATTTAATTTATTATTAACAATATTTATATTATTAATACAGAAGAGAAATGGGTAACTATGGCTTTCTAAATCAGTTGGACTTCAACTTCCCTCATGCTTTCAGTTTGTTATGCTACTTGGGTTTGATAGGAGGAACAGTACAGTAACATCTGGAAGGCTATAGGTTATGTACTTTTGATGCAGAAAATATAATGGAATTTCTATTTGTAGAAAATAAATAATTAACTGATGTCTACCCACTGATTTGAGGGTTAGCTATTAGGAAAAGAATAAGGCAACATTTATTGAGATATAGTCAAGGTGGTGATTTTGAGCAAGTGGTCACACATTAGCCCATCAGCACTTATTCAGCACACCAGAGTTTGCAATTAACTAAAATTTGTTTAGCCATTGAAATGAGAAGTACTTGTGCCAAAAGAGTTCTTTGAGTACAGGATTCATTGCCAAGCCTAATTAGACAACACTAGATCATTTAAATCCCTGTACAGAAGATACAAATTGGATTTTGGCACACTAGTCCAAAAGTAGTTTCCAACTTTTATATGTGAAGCTTTCATGAATGTTTGCCTCAATTATTCTGTAACATATATATGAGATCTACTTTCACTATGTGCATTCATTGGAAAATGACTTTCTAGATTTGTCATTAGTTCTGCTCTCAATGAAGTTATAGCCAGCCATGGCATTCTAATTAACATGCTTCTTTGATGCACTTTTTGGTGGATACTTATAAATACTTGTCTATGGCAGGTTTAATAAGGATAATGTATCAATGGATGAAGAAATTGACACTCTTAGTTCTTGCCTTGACAAAATTAAAACTAAAAGGTAGGTGACAAGGCTTTTCCCCCCATATGTCAATATTTCCAGTTTACATAATACATAATTCTCATAAGTGAACATATTTCTGTTTTATAGAGGTAAAAATGTAAAGCACACACTTCCAGAATGGTGTAAATACATAACTTTGCTTTAAGATGACATCATGAAACTCCTATATAAATCTAGACTCTTGTAACATGACATTGACCACAATAGCATTGCCTGATATACATATATTGCTCTGTTAACAAATCCTGTGACAAAGAAGATCCTTTCTATAAAGTTTTATTATGCCTGCCCTGCCCCTTTTCCTGCTTGTATTCTGTGTACTTAGAAGATTGTTTAGCAGCACCAGGACTGGATGTATGATGGAAGGCTAGAGAAACATAGACTTTTGTATTGGGTTACAATAATATATCTGCAGTAAGTAATGATATAATGCATAAGCTGAGAAAGAATGGAGTTCTGTTCCAGGCAACCCAACTGTAACTATTTGTGCTTGTCTATAACTGGCAAAGAAAACAGCAGCAACCTCCAGAATCCCTTACCGACCATGCAGCATGCATCATAAAACAACAAACCATAAAGGGAGGCCAGATAAGTGTGCTGTACTAGCTACCTCAGAATTGATAAATTCTTGCCCCAAGGTCTTAAATTTAGGTTCAACATATTTTTGATTATTTACCTGACCTGGTTGTTTCACTTGACATATACATATGATACGTCGGGGATAAAAACTGCCGTTTTGTGGCGTAAGAGGAACCTACCTTTCCATGTTTCTGCCTCTGGTATCAAATTTTCTTTTAAATAATTTATTGTTTAAGAGTACATCAACTTGTATCTCCCCCCCACACACACACACAGGGTTTGTGTGATGTTTTCTTACTCCAGGATAGGTATGTCAACAGGAATGTGCTGCATTCGATTAAATGTAAGGAAAAACTCAGTATTTGCTCAACTCACATCTGCTACTGCTTTTAAAACCATTCAATCCAGAGATGGACAATCCAGCTACACCCTTCAAGTCACAGCTACACCATTTAAGTCACTGAGTCAGCACTGGAAAACCTAGCACTACTTGTTCCTCCATTTTCATACTATAATGTGTTGAAAGATTGAGAAGGAAATTTGATGCAGCATAATAAGCAAGTTGAAATGCTTACATATATTGTATTATTGAGGCATTAACTTAATCAACCAAGGTGTTCAGTCAAACTGGAGTCGATGAATAATTGTCAAAACAGTGTCTGCTTCCTTGGAATGTTTTGCCATAATCTCCTCTTGCCACATTAACCTGTTCAGCTCATGGAAGTTTGAGCAAGCATTTTTCCTCATGGCATTCTATTTACTTAAGACAGCCCAATGCCACAAAGTCAGAGGAATGCTTAATAAAACACTAATTAGATTTCAGTTCTGAATTAATTTTAATAACACTGAATTAATTAGGGTTGTAGAAGAGCCTGAAGTATAGGCAGATTTCTTGGTTGGTTGTTATTCTATATGGCATGTCCGTAATTCTTATGACTAACTGCGTATAAATGAAATTATTTCCACTCTGTCTACTTCATCCTACAGTAAGTCTATTCATTCAGCTTTCGTTTCTTCGTCTATTCATGAATTCTCTTGTCATTATCTCACAATAATGAAGAGTATTGTGATAGTGAGTGCAAAGCTTGTTGACTAATCCCATTAATACGATTCTGGCAGTATGCACCATGTTTCTTTGCACTCCATTCAGGCCTGCCCTGAATTGTCCATGCCAGTCATAGTGATTGGGATTATTGCTTGGAGAATATCAGGAAGCTTTACCTACTTAATAATTACTACAGAAGCTATTGCTTGCAAAAGTATTATGACCAGTTTGTTTGAATGCGATCAGTACATTGTGCAATTAGTCTTTCCTTTTATTTCCTGGTTCAAAACTTTATGTTGAAGCTAAATTTTCATAAAAGAATATGATTTTTAAAAGGAATCAACTTTCACAAATTGTAATAACAAATTGTGTCACATCATATATGTTCTGTAATGACTATGTACCCCCACTATAAACAGTACTATTTACTTTTAAAATTTTAATGAGACCACAGTTCTGCTTAATTTAATTTTATGTCACTGCAGTGCTCTTTAACCTCTCAATTATTCAGATAAAGACTGTTACTCCATTGATTATTAATTGGATAGCAGTTAATACTCATTATTATGCTTCAATTGGCATCCTGACACTTCAGTTATATTTGGCAAAAAATAGCCAAAGGTGTTGATCTCTATTTTTGGAACTATAAAAAATGTGGTAGAGACTTTATTTTTGTTCATTTATTTGCTTTATTTTTGTCTCACCTTTCTCCCAATAATTATGACAATGGATAAACTGCAAGGACAAAAAGACACATTTAATGTTTTTAATTACATTTGAAAACATATCTGCATATGTTATGCAGATAGGCACTGTAAACTACTAACAGGAAAATAATGGTGATAGAGAAATAATCAAAATGGCTTTTAAAATTCCTGATTCAGTTTTGCAGATCTGCACTCACCTTGGGAAAAATGCTTAAAATGTAAAGTGTTAGAAAGTTGATTGGATTGTTTACTCCCATCCTCATTGACTCGCATGCTTAGCTCTGTCTGTAGAAAAGAAATCTAATATTTGTATCTTATAAATCAACATTGTGCATATTTAATTGAAATGGATCCTTAATTAATATTTCAATGCAGAAAATGTTTTTTATTTGTAGAAAAAATTGATTTCTCTGCAAAACAATCATGTGTGAATTTTGTGCAGAATAAATCCCAACTGGTGAAGATCCTTACTATTTAAACTTTAGGAAGAACATCCTGATGGTAAGTACTATTCAATAGTGAAATATGCTTCCTTGGATTGTGCTAGAGACTCATTCTCTGGAAGCTTTTACACAGAAACTGGATAGTCATCTGTCACAAGTGTTTTGATTAGTATCCCTCTATGCCAGGTGATTGGATTGGATATCTGGGGTCTCTTCCAGTTCTATGATCCTATGATTTTATGAGTTAAACAGTATGGTCTGGGATAAGATCCAGTTTTAGGAGTATCTATAGAGCAGGGGTGCTCAGAATGGTGATTGTGATCACCAGGGTGATCTTCGGGCCTCATCTTGGTGATCTTCAGGTCCCTGACCAGGTTTTTTGCTGTTGGTCCTCTTCACGCACCCCTGCACGCTGCAAAGAAGTCCTCTGTCGTTGCTCCTCCACGCTCCCTGCTCGCGCGCCGCCTCCAAAAGCTCCAGAGTCCAAGAGGCAGAATGGGCCCCCTCTTTTGGATTCCTCCTCCTCCCTCCGTCCTTCTCCAGCCACTCAGAGTTGTAGGAGACCAAAGGGGGCAGGCCTGGATGATGCGATGCATGGCTGGCCCCGCGCGCATGCACAGAAGCACCCATTTTGCCTCTCTGACTTCTCGTGAGCTCTTGGAGGTGACACGCATGCTGGCGGCATGGAAATAGGAGCAACGATGGAGGAGAAGAAGGACGCTTTGGGGTCATTTCCTTACCGCATCTCAAAGGTCGGTCTTTTTACTTTGGGGTGGGTGCTTGATTGTTCTGTGGCATGTCTCTTAGTTTATTTTTAATGTTTAAAAATAGCCTTTTAGCTCCAAAGCCTCTTTGCTTGCTTTGTTCCTTGAGAAATATATGTTGGGGAATATGGAAATGTGGGAGAAATGGGGTGGATGCTCGATTGTACTTTGGCATGTCTCTTTGTTTCCTTTTTTTAAAAAAAATGGCCTTTTAGCTCCAAAGCCTCTCTGCTTGATTTGTTCCTTGAGAAATATATGTTGGGGAATATGGCAGTGTGGGAGAAATGGGGTGGTTGGATGTATTTTTGCATGCCCCTTTGTTTACCTTGCTGTGTATTAAATGGCCTTGCAGTTCAACAGCCTCTCTTCTTACTTTCTGGCTGATAATATGTGTGGTAATATGGCAGTGTGGGAGAAATGGGGTGGTTGGATGTATTTTTATGCTCTGTTTTATATTGTTGTTATTAAATTGAAATGTTGATATTTTATAACTTCATTTTATGTAAACTGCCCCGAGCCTGCTGGAAGGAGCGGTACATAAAAATGAATAATAAATATAAATAAATAAATAAATAAGACAATAGTTATATGTTTTACATTTCAGGGTAAGTGATCTTTGGGACTTGGTTTTTTAATCAGTAGCTCCCATGCTGAAAAAGTGTGAGGCTTTGGAGCTAAAAGGCTATTTTTAAACATTAAAAATAAACAAAGAGACATGCCACAGAACAATCAAGCACCCACCCCAAAGTAAAAAGACCGACCTTTGAGATGCGGTAAGGAAATGACCCCAAAGCGTCCTTCTTCTCCTCCATCGTTGCTCCTATTTCCATGCCGCCAGCATACGTGTCACCTCCAAGAGCTCACGAGAAGTCAGAGAGGCAAAATGGGTGCTTCTGTGCATGCGCGCAGGGCCAGCCATGCATCGCGTCATCCAGGCCTGCCCCCTTTGGTCTCCTACGACTCTGAGTGGCTGGAGAAGGACGGAGGGAGGAGGAGGAATCCAAAAGAGGGGGCCCATTCTGCCTCTTGGACTCTGGGGCTTTTGGAGGCGGCGCGCGAGCAGCGAGCGTGGAGGAGCAACGACAGAGGACTTCTTTGCAGCGTGCAGGGGTGTGTGAAGAGGACCAACAGCAAAAAACCTGGTCAGGGACCTGAAGATCACCAAGATGAGGCCCGAAGATCACCCTGGTGATCACAATCACCATTCTGAGCACCCCTGTTCTAAGGAATTCTGAGAAATGCTGACTTCTCTACTGTAATCATCTATACTTAATTATTCCTTTTTCTTTCAAAGTGTTACCAATAATTTATTTTGCCCCAAGTAATTCCAGTGACACTGCTCTGCTACTTTGTTCTGAAATAGAACTTAAATGGTTTATTCTTCTACTGTATTGTTTATACATATATAACATTGTTATTTGAGACTGTATTCTTCAAATATGTTAAACTATAATAATCCAAATCCAGTTCTAAATTGTTACATCTGTACATTCATTGTAGTTAAATTTGGTCATGCAATTTAATTGTTTACAAATTCATGCTCATGTTCATCAAAGCTGTTGAGGACAGATGGGATGCACAGTAACCCAAATAATTATGTTACAATTTTCATGATCTACTAATGAATTTTGGCAACTGTGTATTAGATTGAGAAAAGATACATGCATTATTTAGGACAGAGGTAGAGAATGAGAGTCCATCTAGTTGTTATTGGAATGTAATTTCTTTAATTTTTACTGTTTGCTATGCAGCAAGTGCTTACGAGAGCAGCAATTCAAAAATGTCTGAAGGGTCCTGTGTTCCTTACTCATGGACTAAGACATACTGCATAAACTGATAAATTCATTCTGATTAACTCAAGTGTTGGATATAATTCTTTTTTTAAATCACAGTTATTATATGATCCTCAAACCTTTGATTTGCAACATCATCGCATGAGAACTTTGACGCTTCCAGGACGGAGCCCGATGGAGCCCATCACATGATGCAGAGCTACTTCCAGTGCAGCTTCATACTGTCTCTATCCTGGCAGCATTGTAGGTAATGAGAATGGTTGGCTACCTGCATTCTCATTACCTAAACCGGGGACAGTACCGGGGGGGGGGGGGGAGCTGGGCAGAAATGTTTTCCCCCATGTGACGGGGAAGGGAGTGATGTGAGACACTTAACAACATTTTCCCCCACTGCCTGATGGATTTGCCCTGCTGCCAGATGGATTCCCCTGCTGTACCCCAGCTTAAGGATCTCCATGTGATGAGGTCCTTGGGCTTAAAGAATCATGGTAAAAGAAAATCCCCTTTAAAATTATTATTGTTATTCTTGAACAACAATATACAACACATCACATAATATTAGTTAGAAGAACATATGAAACCAATACCTATTAAAATCCATCAACAAACGCTTTTAAAACCATAATTTAAAAATAATCTGGATAGGCCAACTGAAAGGGATTTAATTTTTACTGATTTGAACTCAGACAACATCTCAATCAGACAAATGTGATCTGGCAAATAAATCCTCAATCTGAGGGTGGCTGAAAAAAGGTCCTTCAGGTAACAGTCAACCTAGTTTTGGCTGATTAAAATAGATGTCTCCCAGATGACCTAAGTGTATGGGTTAGATGTTATAGAGATGGGTGACCCTGTGGTAACCTGGATCCAGACCATGTAGAACTTTAATCAACACTTTTTACTTTGTTTGGAAACTAATTCGTCAGAAAAAAATCTTATTTTCCTCATGTGTGTTACACTTTCTATTTCAATTATCATACTGTTCACTTTCCAGTAAATATAACTTGGCTGTTTGAACCTTTCTCTCTATCTTATCTTTCCACTGATACTCTGCATTAACACATTATTTAGTCATCATCAAGCTACTCAAGGGTTATATATATATAAAATGAAAATAGTTCTGGTGCTCACAATAAAAACTCAACTCCCTCAAGCCTGCCTGAACTAATGTTTCTTACAGGCTCCTACTAGAATCTTGTCAGGAGCACCACAAAGTTAGTATAAACTGTCTGGAAAGTGGATGGATTTCCTATGCTATATCTTTTTACTTCCCCCCACCCCCTTGCAAATGAAAAATGCTGTCGTTAGCTGTAGTTTTTCCATTGTGGAAAATATACCGCATATTTCTCATACATTATAGGAGCTTTCCATTAAGATGTGGTAATGATTATGCTATTATTTAGTCCATCCCTGGAGATACATTGGCACATTTTTATTTTTATTTCTATGCCTGAAAACAATTGTGTCCACAAATTATTACTTTGCTATATCATTCCATGACATATGGTATGAACTTAGCTTTGTAAAGGACTAAAAGTTACAAAATCTTCTAGCCAGCATAGCCATTGTCACCTGTTCATCAAAGACTATTCAAGAACCATGTATCAGTCATGAATTAAGAGGTACATATTATGATTCTCTAAGGGCATATGTGTCCCTCAGGGTCCTTCTGCTTCAGAAATTCAGGACAATCGTAAGAACGTAAGTACACAAAGGCTCAATAGGATCATGTAGAGTAGAGTCTTCTTCATTTGTAGGTGACACATTGTTTCCAGCAGACATGCTTTTGCATCCCAACAGTGAAAGTCTGTCTTTCTAAGCCCTACTTTAGCATCCTTCTAATGTAGTGCTGCAAAAACTACAACTCCCCTCAGACACACAAAAATACATTTCAGGCAGAAAAAAAGAAGAGACAGTGGTGATAAGAACCATGTTTAGGTTTACTAGTTTGGGAAAAAATCTCTTCTGTGCATTCTCAACACCACTGCTTCTTAAACTGAATTTATTTTTTCATGGACTGTCCCTCCACTACACTTTTTAAAAACCCTATGTAAAGCTCTTGCATGGAGAAAACCAATTCGTTTTCTTAGACTTCTTAAGGAGTTATCATGATATCTTTAATACTGGATTAATTTTTTAAAATTTATTTTATTTATTTACTATATTTCTATACCACCCCTCTCAGCCCGAAGGTAACTTGAGGCGGTTTTTCTTTCAAATGTTTCTGAATTGGATAGAAATAATGATCCCACATGTTAAAGTTGACTGAGCAAACTGTGCATTATGCTCTCTCTATACAGCATAAAGAACATTTCATCATTAATTTGTTTTAGTACTTTTCCTTTCCATCCATTGCTTTATTCCATTCAATTTCACCCAACATTTCTTACCTTTCTATCGTTGACAGAATAATTCATAAAGTTATGTCACTTTACTACAATGGAACAGTTTTTCTTAGAGAGGGAGAAGTTTAAATATATCTCATATTAGAAGGTTGGAGAAATACTGACTTCTTCCCTTCCTCACACCATCTTTTCTTAGACTGCATAAAGAAATACACACACAAGCCCTTAAAAGACAGGTTATTTCAGCACCTGATAAGGACTTGGTATACTTAGATATGGTGGCATATGGAAAGTGAGGAAAGATAGTGAGGATTGTCTGCCTTGACACATTACAGACTCTCAAAAGGATCCATGCAGCATCACTGGTTGCTGATAACCTATAGATGAATAAACATGTGCTTTTTTATATAAACATTTAATTTCCCACTCTCCTGTTTACTCTTACCTTGCTAGATATTTAGCTAGATTATTAGCCCACCTAAAATACAAGCCATTGAAAGCCAGTAACATATATAACATTATATATATACACACAGTCAATGTGATTTAACCCAAAACTTGAAAAAGTTGTTTTTTTCGCCTGTAACCCCCAGACTCCTAAAACCAAGCTCATATTAGTATTCCACTTGTCTTGTGATTGCTACAAATGGTTAAAAGCAATTCAAAAGAACTATATAAAACCACAAAAATCAGTTCAAGCTTCATAGTTGTACAATAACTACACAATGCCTTTGTAAATAATAAAATCTTCAAAAGAAATGAATCATGATAAAAACAGATTCAGAGATAACTACTTTTGCTTCTCCTAGGTTCAGAAGTTTTTGGTTTATTCTCATTGAGCATGAAAATATGGAGTATATGAACTTGACATTTTTAACCATCTCATAAGTACAAAATATTAATTTTGTGTTTTTGAATGTTTCCATTGGTGAACAAGAAGAAACTCAGATAAGAACAGTCAATTTTGCTATTCTTGTTCTTGTGTGCCTTTGAGGAATTTCTATCTTTTCTTGATAAGAATCCATCAGGGATTTTCTTGCAAAAATTCATTCACATGGTAGTGTGCCTCTGCCTTCCTCTGAGACAGTTTGACTTACACAAGCTCACCCAATGATTTTCATTGCTGAGCAGGGCTTTGATCAATAGTCACCAAGTTCATACTGAAACCATTACACGGGACTGATTACCTGTCCTTCCTATCAATAGATAACCTACCAATGGGTTTTCTAACAAACATATTATTCATATTGGCTTGAAACAAGGATCCCTGTAGCAGAGATGACTAGGGTGCCTGTAGTAGAGAAGACAATGATGTTTGAATATAAAATGGTTGAATAACATATTTCTAACATTTTGTGAAATCATATTGAGGAGAATCCTGGACTGATAAGAATATGATTTTCTGTGCAGGAAGTGCTAGCCAAAAGTCACCTGGGACATGTAGCTGTCACAGTTATACCCTGTCTCTTCATCCAAACCTCTAAAACCATCTTAAAATCCAGGCATCCATGCCATAAAGGAGTTTTGTGGTACTGGAAAATGAAGCATTGAAGGATGATATGCCTAGCCCTTTCAACCAGCCAGTCACAGTGTGATGAGCTGAAACAGACACTCCTGTGGGGTGCTATTACAATCCCTTGTTGGTTCACTGGTGAGCAGAAGTTAGGATACATCATTCTTCAGCACCCCATCCATCAAGGCCACAGAACTGCTGTGTATGGCAGTGATTATCAAACATTGAGTTCCCAGATATTTTGGCCTTCAACTTCCAGAAATCCTAACAGTTGCTAAACTGGCTGGGATTTCTGGGAGTTATAGGCCAAAATATCTGGGGACCCATAGGTTGAGAACCTGGCTTTTAAGGGGGTGAGATCTGGGACCATTTATGGTGTAGTAATGATACCATGATATGGGAACATGAAATATGAATATGAAGTTATATAGCTTACAATATTGCAAGTGCCTAATGGAATGATAGCCACTGTTTCCTGGGCAGAAGACACTGCTTTGTATGCAAAAGGACCATGTGCAAATTTTATTTGTAAATTTGCAAATAAAGACTTTCTCATGGTACGTAAATGAAAATTGCTATACTTATTTGTTGCTTCCATCAATAAATAAATTAGTAATAATAAATTAGTAAATTAGCATCTCTAGCCTATAGTATGCTCGGCCAAGCACAAACTTGTTGATATTCATTTATAAGCTACCTTGAGATCCTGCCACATGAAGTAGTCACCAAAATGTATATCAATTTCTGAGATTCATCCCTTCTAAAACTTTAAGCTAAATGATAAGGTATATACAGTATGTAGTGGGGCTGTGCACTTCATTTGTGCCTCATTTGTCCTATCTATTTCTTAAGATTTGTACATACGACACAATATTAATAAATGCGAGGGGCGTGTTTGACCTAAGACTTTTCAGAGGGTTTATGTAAGTCTTGTAATTGGCTCCAGGTCTCTGTCAGGGGCATTGCTTCTAACCCAAAAGGGCTGGGTTTGGTTCCCCCAAAGGGTCCCAAGGAAAATGGTGAGGGCAGAGTCAAGCCCCATTCTTTCCCCAAAAGAGGTGGCAAGGGGGTTGGGAGTTGTTAGGAGTTGAATCAACCTTGTGAGGTAAGCAAAACTGAGAGGCAGTAACTGAGAGGCAGTAACTCCAAAGTAGGTTTCTTTTATTCTTATTTCAAAGGCTGGATGGGCATCTGTTGGGGGTGTTCTGACTGTGTTTATCCTACTTGTTAGAAGGGAGTTGGACTGAATGACCCTTTGGATCTTCCAGTGAAACAGTACTGTCATGTATATGTTGGTTAAAATTCCTTAAAAATAAATGTATGTGCAGATTTTTCCGAAGCTTGGGGGGGCATGATGCCATGGTTATTGTGTATCACTGAAAATAAAAATTCAAGGAGATAGCTGTTTTTTTAAATGTTGTTCATAAAAACTTTAAAAATTCCCCAAAACCAGTGTATTTGTGAAACATTATGAAACTTGGGGGGCGGTTACTGTGGTAGATGTGTTCCCCACTTGTGCCATTATATAATGAAAAACTAGCAAAAATCAGAATAGCTACGAGACTGACCCCTTATGATATTTTAGAAAGACTTTAGAGATGATTCACCTCCATTCGCCTAATTTAGTAATGTGTATTGAAAAAAAATACTGATCGCAAAGGCGTAATATATAGCAATCTGGTGTTGAAGAAAAAGAAGCTTCAATTAATAAAAACATATTTAAATCTGTGTTTTATCTTTCTTATTTTGGCATGCTTCAGAGGTAAAGCACAATATAGACCAAACAAATAAATAAATAATGTAGAAATGAGAAATATTTGATGTATATTTGAATTGTCCATTTCTATTCTTGACTTGTTCATCTTACACACACACACACACACACACACACAAATGTAAGCTTGTTATTGATTTTCTATGTTGATGTATTGCATTTTATGTGTGTATGGCACCACTGTGCGCTATTTTGTAAGCTGCCCCAAGTCCCTATGGGAGATGGTGGCGGTGTATAAATAGAGTCAAGTAAAGTTGACTTGTTCATCTTACAGGCAGGAAAATAAAATATTTAATAGTGACAAAATAACTAATGATAATAAAATATGCATAGCAATATTTCATTTAGTATGGGAGCATCTACCAATATGTAACCATGTTGAATGCCATGTTATTGGATTAGTGTACAGTTTTTCCTGATTCTATTTTATTTTATAGTATTCCACATATACTCAGGTAGCTAGCTACATATGTTATGAATTATCTTGCCTTTAAGATTTAATATCTTACGTTTTAAAGTTGAATCCTTGTGTTCACAAATGTGAGTGTATTATGTGTTTTCTCCTTTGGCTGTGGCTTGAAAAATGCTGAAAGCTAGAGCAAGCAGTGAATTTAGTCGGAGGAACCAAGATGCATCATTAAACACTAATTTTCTCTTTGAAACCAACTTTGAGAGTACCTGCCAAATATAAATCACCGAGGTTGGTTAAACTGCTGCTAAGAATCAGATTGGAAATCTAGGGACACCATGCTAACATTTGACACTCACAATATATGGGTGTAAAACCCAAAGAATGTGCCACAAGAGACCATTATCTGGCTCAAGCAGAATATAAAAATATACAAGGGTATCTCTGAGTTGTGTTGATAACCCAGTTTATGGAATGCACATTATGTCATGTGTACTGACAGCTTTAACTAGATTGGAAAACACAAGCACCTTTTTCTGATAACAGAGGATGCCTAGATAGTCTTTGCTGAGCTTGTCCAAAGAATACAAAATACTTTTGCTTTTAATTTCAGTCTGTAAATGCACCCTTATTGGATTTTCTGAAATTCTATTCGATTTTTGTAGAGAGCATACACTGGTTAGCAGGTTTTTTTTTGTGAACTTGTACATACTTTTCTCAGTTCATCTCAAGAGAAAAAGTCTTGAATTATTTGAGAAGGAAAAACAAAGCAAAGTTGACCCTTGGCATCAGCTCAAGTTTGGTTCCAGGATTTCTCATAGATACCAACATGGATGCTCAAGTGACATTATAGTGTACTAAAATAGTGTCCCTTGCATAAAATGGCTATATTTAGGTTTGCTTTTTTGGAATTTACTCTGAAACGTTCAAGCTATGAATAGTTGGATAAGGAAGCTGTGGATATGAGGTCTGATTGTAGTAAACATCAAAAGATGTTAAGAAGGGCTATAGCTGATATTTATTTATGTCTAAGCATAGTTCATGAAACAGGGATGTAGATACTAGGTTTGTGCATCAATTCGATTTAGTCAGTTTCCTCCGGGCAATCCAGCTTGCTCAGCTGGCTGTAACAATTAGGGCTCAGTTGCCATATTTTTTGCAGACCAACTGGACCATGTGGCAGCTGGTTATAGCTCCTCCCATTCTATTTGGCATCTCACAGTGTGCGAAGAGGCTGCTGTGTGCTCGCACAGGGTTTCCTTCTGAGCCCTGCCTATTGGACCAATCAGAATAGAATAACATATGTGTCTTACACAAGCTGTGTCTATTTAATGGGGCAAGCACCTCCATTGCTCCCAGTGACATCCTGGCTCCAGAGAGGTGCTTCAGTCCGATTGCCTTGCTGCTTGCTCTCAGCTTTATTTTTTGGCTTGGTTTAGCCTCTCTCTAGCATTGAATATTTTTATTTTTGTTTATTTTCTTGATTCTTTTTATTTGGTGGGCCTGTGAGTTGGGAAAGTGCAAGCAAGAAATGCAAAAGCTTTGAAAGAAGTTGCTTGCAGTTGTTTTTTATTAGTAAAGAAGAAAGTGTAACAGTGGGGCACTGGGCTCTGTGATGTGAAAGTGCATCTTTGACATTTGGCAGGAAGGAATGATAGCCTAAGCGAAGGATAGCCTTACTAAAGTCAAAGCAAAAAAGGTAGGGTATAGAAAAAAGGAATGATATATACCACAGAAAACATTGAAAGAATACAAACTGACAAGATTATATAATGCAATAATACATGTATTCAAACTCAGTAGAATATACCACAGCTCACATACAGGGCATATGGTAAATTTGGCTTGTCCCCATGATCCCCAGGGGGGGGAAAGGAAAGGAAAAGGGCCTAATTAGTAATTACAGCTGGAATGTCATTTAAAAAAACAAATAAAATGTAGATATATAGAATAGTGTATCACCGATTACATCAATACAATACAAACAATAATATCAGATAGAGCATATGGTAGACTTAGCTTATCCACATAATCCACACAACAAAACAGGAAATGAATGGTGATCACCGCAGAATAACATAAAGTGACTGTAGTAATATAGATGTATTGAATGGTATAACACAAGTTACACCAGTCTATTACATACAATACATCCATGAAAGTTGTAAAATAATATAGGAAATAATCACACAGAGTCTAAAACCTGCGAGTAGAGTTCACCATCGAAGAATAGGGGCTGTATCTGCACTGGAGTTCCAAGTGGAGCAGTCGAAGACAAAAGCAATTGATAACCATACTATCGATAGGTCCAGGTGAATTCGTCATAAGAGGCAAGTTGAAGAATTGTCAATTCAATCCATATTAAAGCAGCAAATAAACCGAAATGTAACAATCATCACGAGGAATGGTTCATACAGTAATAGGAGGGAGAGTACTAATATATATATCCCGTAAAGAGCTAAGAATCATAAATATATAAGTGATGAGACTACAAGTGTGGAAAATATACAATGGGATGCTTGATAAATGTCCTGAGAACAGCCGACGGGTAATGTGAAATAATCAAAGGGCCCCTATCCAGTTTTGCCCTAAAACTAGGCTTTTTCAAGGCTAAAATGTGTAAGCATATGCAATCACATGCTGAGAAAGGGCGTCCACAAGTAGAATGCTGCCATCTAAAATAGAAGACACATAAAATTACATGTATAGTACCCTAAAGTAAGGCGATATATAAAAAGGAAAATTTAAGATTAAGATATGTGTACCATAATTAAGTATCAAGATACAAAAAAAAGTGCCTCCCATCAAACGCTGAATAAGAAAAATACAGCAGAGGTTTAGCATGCCATGTAATAGTATAGAGTATTTGGTATTGGGATGAAGATTGAAATATAAAGAGGAGCGGAGGAGACAGGTGAATTAAGATAGCAGAGTGAATATGCTTAGGGGTTCATTAAGACCTTTAGGTGATTCAGATGAAAGGGATATAATCTATCTATTTTCTGCCCTAATGAGGGCTTTACTGAGGTCACCATGTGTGTTGACATGAACCTTCTCCAGTCCCATAAATTTAAAGGAATTGCAGTCATGGCCCTTATTCCTGAAATTGTTATGAATCCAGGTTGAACATCCCTCATCTAGAATTCTGAAATCCAAAAATACTACAAAATCAACCATCCCTTTATGATTGCCCAATTTACACACAATTTGTTTCATGCACAACATTATTTAAAATATTTTATATGAAATTAACTTCAGAGAATGTCTATAAGGTGTATATGAAACTGAAATTAATTTGTATTTAGATTTGGGTCTTATCTTCCAGGTGTATAGAAAAGTATTCCATTTTTTAAAAGTCCAGAATATAGAAGAGTTCTGATCCTAAACATTTTGGATACTGACAACTTTGTTTTCTGATGGTTCAAGTAGCATAAACTTTGTTTCATGAACAAAATTGTTTTTAAAATATTGTGTATAAAATTACCTTCAACCTACTCTCAGTCTTAAAAACCTTCTTCTTTTAATTGCCATATGCATCCTTAAGGTGAGATGGTTAACAAACAACAAAAACAACAACAACAACAGAAATATGGGAACCGGGAGCAGCACTACTATTGGAACATTCAATGAATATCAATGTCATCTTTGGAATATCTTAGTTCTGTCTTTTACTTCGATCTCTGTGTTTCCATGCTACAGAATGCTAAAAATAGGGAAGAATATTATAAATTCTCAGCCAGGGGATTTTCAAGTCCCTTCCCAAACCCCATGATTACATAGGATGAAACTAGAACAACTAAGTAGAATAATAGTAGTCTAATTGTGCAATGTGAAAGGATCCTTTGTTCCAGTTTTTCCATGTTACCCAGTTATGTATGGAGAAGTGTTGCTGCTATGACATCCATAGCAGTAGAGTAAAAGAGTGCTGGGCCTCATCAGGCAACTCATTATGAATGGTATTCCATCAAGGCAGAAAGTTTGAAAATCACTGCTATAAAAGTTTGTGGCATCTGCAACAGAAAACAAACCGAGTTCTGCTTGTGCTACATAGGAATATATGTGCATTCCCACAGGAGCTGTAGATTTGTTCAAATACATTAGTTATCTCTATTGCCACAGAAATAGTCTCTCCAGTATGTACTTAAGAATACCAGCACATTTATTTTATTTATTATTTCAGCACAGAACCCGCCAAGAAAAGGAAACTACGTGGAAATATTTTCAAGATGGTATGTATTATTTAATACATTGCTTTGAATCAACTAGAAAAAGAAGGCCACATCATAAAACAAGCAAGCCAAACCCAAGCTATTAAAATTGATCATACACTTTCATGTTCTCCTAATTCTTCTGCTTTACTTACCAAATAAGCATCAACATAAATATTTAATATACCAGCTACAGCATGAAAAGGGCTATTGTCAAAACTCTATAGTAAATACATGTTTTCAAATTACTGCTCATGATGTGGCCTGTTTCAGACTGAGACAAATAATGTTAATAGTGCATATTCATTAGAAAACAAATCTGTTCCTTGCAAATAAGCTTAAACAAATATTTTTCAGCCACAAAATGTATTTGGATTACACCTATTGAAATAGGCTTAGAATTAACATTAAATGCCTAAAATGCGTGTTCTTTAAAATGTGAAATCAGGAACAACAAACAACAGAAACTACACATGAAATTACCACATGAATGCATAATAAAAGCAAAAAAGAAAATGACATAAAACTTACCACACACACACACAAACACACAAACAGCTAAACTACCTAAATATAGAAGGAAAAGGGGGAAAGACTTCCAACTATTTTAATGTGGATATATTTTAACTCTTTAACTCCCATCTCTCTCTATTTTATCAAAAGATATTCTTCTATCTATATGACTCAACCAGTGCCTTTTTCGATCAGGATAACCTGCAGATCCATGAAGTAATTGATTTTTCTTTTATTTTCCCCTGCTCTGTCCCTATTGCTATTTGGGAATTTTCCACATCTAAACACCAGTAGATGGACTGAACAACAATAACAAATACATTTCTCAATAGGCATGTATTTATTTTGTTCAGGTGCATTCAGGTACACATCTTCATTTCAATGAAAGAAGTTGTGACAAGATAAGACAAGTGCTAATCTTTGTTAATGAAGACTGATCCACAAATAAAATGATTATGGAAACTCTTGCAGGCAGAAATGTTCTATGAATCATTTGGTGCTCCTACAAATCCTTTGGTTGCAAGCAATTGCTGACATGGAGTGTATTTGTACTGTAGAGTTAATGCTGTTTGACATCACTTTAACTGCCATGGCTCAATGCTCTGAGATCCTGGGCATTGTGGTTTGGGGAGGCACCAGCATTCTTTCACAGAGAAATCTAAAGATCTTATAAAATTACAACTTCCATGTTTCTAGAGTGTTGAATTATCAAGTTAAAATGCTGTCAAACTGCATTAATTCTACATTGTAATGCATCCATAGAAATGCAGACATGACATTGATAACAAAAGCATTATCAGAAACTATGATTCTGAGTGATTTTTCTGTTCTGAAACAAGGCATTTTCATATGAGAACTAGAATATGCTTGTGTTACTAGCTAGTGAGCGCTACTGGGTCTTCATGATCATTTTTGGAACCTTGCTGTATATCACTCTGTGTACAACATGCTGGGTACTGTACTATTTTAGATATGGATTACTTTGATGCCAACATATCTTTACTTAGTATTATTTGGCATAAAGCACTGTGGGATACCATTGGTACTTAAAAATCAAGCTGTTGCAATGCTTCTTTTCCCTTTAAAGATTTTCTTTTTTGCCTCAGCGTTGTGTAAAAAAAGGGATTTTCAAACAAGACAAGCTTCAAGCTCTTGAAGAAAAGTGCTCTTTGTCAAAATTTTCTCATCACTCAAAGGACAATTCTGTTTATTCATGCAGGAAAATGAGGTAATACTGATCTTTTTTTCAATTGTTTCAGCTCTTGCAAGATAAGAACTTCACAGCCAACTCAGCTGAGAGATCCAAATGGAGAAATTCAAAACATGACAGAACTTTGAACATATATCATTTTTGGGGGATAATATGATACCAAACTGTGGACTATTTCTCAAGTTGCAAAGATTTATACAAAAATCAATTCTAGAGAGCTGTGTAATTTTAACATGTTACAACTGGAAATATTAGAATTTGCAAGGTTTTTTTTTAAAAAAAATTCTAGGGCCTTTAATCTGTCATATGAAGACATTTGTGAATTTCAACAAGGTTTTGGTTCTTAAAACAGAAGATATTGTAGCTTATATATCAGAACAAATATTAGACAAAATCACAGAAGATCAACGAGAACTTCTCAATATACCTATCTCTGAAGATGAAATCAGGAAAGCTATAAATAAACTGCCAAACAATAAGTCCCCCGGGCCTGATCCTTAAGAGCCTGCTATTATAAAATATTCAAAGACAAATTGATAATACATGTAGCACAGCAGTTCTCGTTTGTGCCTGGAGGGCAGGGGTCAGGACCCGGGGTTCCATTAGCATTAGGGCCAGCAGTACCAGAACCAGATTCAGAGGATGAGCTAGATGACTGGGGCGAAGGGCAGCTTTCCCCTGACAGGCCTCCTTCGCCCACAGAGAGCTTGGCATGGGAAGAAATGTTGTTTGGCCCTAGCGAATCATAGATAACCAGGTGCAGATGGAAGACAGCGATTCTGGCAGCTATGAGCACCCGGGTGGAAGAGATTCCCAGGAGCCCGAAAGTGAAAACATGGAAGAAAGCGGCTGGGAAGTTTCCAGGGAGGAAAGCTCTCAGGGAGATAGCAACACAGCTGCTGAGAGACAAGGTCGAACCTTTGATAGGAGACAGAACATCGAGTCTAGTAGGAGGGGGTGGTCCAGGGCCCTAGACCGGCCGAGGTCCGTCAGCAGGGATTGGAGACGAAGAAGCCTAGAGCGTCGGGGACCTCGGCCGAAGGATTAAGTATAGGATCCGTGGGAACGAATCCCCAGTGCTCCGGCCACGTCTCATCTGAATTGGCGTGAAGCGGAGTGGGACCACGAAGCTAAGCTAGCCAGTGGTCATCAAGCCTTGCCTTGCCTTGCCTTGCCTTGTTCCTGATCCACCTGGTGGAGCAGAGCCTTGCCTTTGTTCCTGATCCGCCTGATTGAGCGGAGCCTTGCCCTTGTTCCTGATCCGCCTAGTTTTGCAGAGCCTTGCTAAGCTTTTGGCCTATTTGCCACGTTACCTTGGACATTGTTACTTCAAGCTTTCTGGATTGCTTTTATATCATATTGGACATTACTTTTGAACTGTTTTTATATTCAATAAAGTAGTTAGCCTTCAGTCTGTCTCTGTGTGTGTGATTAAGGGGCCGGTCAAGTCCGTGCATCGTGACAATACAGCTAAAAGAAATTATGAATAATATTTTGATCCACTCAATAATCCCAGAGTCATGGTAAGAAACCTATATAATGCTAATACATAAGAAAAAAATCAGATCTTACCAACCTTAAAAACTATTGTCCAATATCATTATTGAACAACAATTGCAAGATATTCACCAATGTACTTGCAGAGAGACTAAAATACTATTAAAAGATAAAAAAAGAAGCTCAGACAGGCTTTCTGCCTAACAGACAAATGCAACTATGGAAGAAAAGGTAAAACAACACAAGATTAGCTAATATAATCGAAAATTGGTATAAGCTGTTTTATTGTTGGTACTTCTCACCACAACAACTAGCAAAATACTATAAAAATTATGAAAATAAATGTTGGAAATGTGGGAAGGAATCTGGATCCTTCTATCATCTATGGTGGAGCTGTAAAGTAACTAACAAGCACTGGAAAGAGATTCACAAACATATACAAAACATTATTAAAATAAAATATGACCCGAAGCACAAATATTACCTGCTGAATATAATAGATTTCGAGATAGAAAAAAACAAAGATACGATTTTATTCTATCTGACAACAGAGGCTCAAACAGAACTAGCACGGAAATTATGAGAAAAGGAACCCCCAGCAATGAAAGATTGGTTCATTAAGACAGCAGAATGTATGAATATGGACTTTTTGACACACATATTAAAAAATGAGTAAAGTTAGCAAAATGGATTGGAAACCATTGAGAATGTATCTACAGGATGAAATGAAACTTAATTAGTAGGAAGGGGGAAAAATTCAGAAACAATAAATCCATTTCTCTCTCTCTCTCTCTCTCTCTCTCTCTCTCTATATATATATATATATATATATAGCCCCATCTCTCCCCCTCCTATCCTCCCATACCTACTCCCCATTACCTACCCACCTATATTTCCTACTTTCCTATACACCGATGTGTTCCCCCTCTTTTTTATGTTATTTTGGAAAAGTTCTAATTTTTTTAAAGCAGGTTTTGGTTTTTTAGTGTTTTAAAATGAACTGACCCAAATTCTCAGGCATCTGGGCTGTTTCAATTGAATAGGTACAGCTATTCCCAGCATGAAGAGGTACATGTTGAACCAGCTCAGCATGTCACTTACTGAGTAAAAGCTTGTCAGAAAAAAGAGTGAGAGGATAACTAATTTTAAAATCCTCCCCTTCCATTCTTTTCAACCCTCTGCTGCATTGTCTTATGTGCTTTGGGACCCCTACTTTATATGAACTGTCTTTGAATGTCCTATAACCTTTAGTAAAACATTCTTAATCTGATGCACAGGTGGATGATATTTCCGTGACTTCTTTACATGATTTGAAAAGAGCAAACCAACCTTCTTGCAGTGGTGCTTATGCAATGTCAGTCTAGGTACATCACTCTGAAAAAGACTGAAAATGTCTTGGCTAGTTTTGAATAAACGTTTGCAAATATTCACTATTTCTATAACTTTCATATATATATATATATATATATATATATATATATATATATATATATATATATATATATATATATATAAAGAATTCATATCCTCACTTGCCAAATTCATTGTACAAAGCAGCTGGCAGATTTGTTCATAATTTATATTTTTATTTGAATTTTGAATTTTACCACCCCCAAGAAGTCCTGAAGGAAGTTCACAAAGTTTAAAATAACTGCAAAGATAGAAGTTCATAGAGTGGAAAACAGAAATAAAAATGACTTCACTTGCCAAGTCGGAAAGCAAGTTCCAGACTCTGGAAATGACAACAGATAAGCCCCTTGAAAGATTTCAGAAATTAAATATTTTTTTAACAGGTATGTATATGTTTTTCAATTAACACATTTCCTTCACACAACAGGATTTCCTCAGAAATATGTATCTCAGTGATCAGCTTTGCTTCTTAAGCATATTGACCTTATAATGATCAGTCACAAAACATGGTGAAATGCAAGATATGCAATTGAGGACAATCACATAACATGACAAAGAGATGTCTTTCACATTTGAAGTTCTTAATGTGTACTAAAGATATCAAGCTCTGGGAATAAACAGTCTCTCCAGACAGCCCCAAGTTCATAATCTCTCTAGGCCCCATTACCACTGCAAAAAGGACCAAGCTATAAGGAAAATAAGCTAATGGGATATCACTCCTACCCAAGTCAAGGTGCCTATTATGTAAACACATGAAGCAGAAATACCACAATCTTTTTGTTCTTGTGAATAAAAGAAAGTTCAAGTAACCAAACTTTTCACAATGCACAAAATCTGCCTAGAGTATTCACTTCATTCTGTGTTTTGATAGAGCAGGGATCCAAATCTGCTATTAAATAGTGGAAATCTTTAAAGACCACCTATGAACACAGAATTGAGCACTCTGGCTTTCCCGTCTCCTGACCCTCTCCCCTATAATGGTGTATGGACACTGAGGCCCCATCTACACTGCCATATAATCCACTTTCCAAATACAGATTATCTGTTTTGAACTAGATTATATGGCAGTGTAGACTCATACAAAGTAGATAATCTGGTTTCAGAAATTGGATTGTATGGCAGTGTAGATCCAGCATGAGATAGATGAAAGACTAGGGTATAATAGAAATTGAACAAAAATGGATTCAGATAGAGGGAAGTGTCCTGCTCTATCCCCAGGCCTCTGGAATGTTTCAACACTATCAGATATTTCTCCACAAATTAAGGAAAATTAGCATAATGCCATTTTAACTTTGTTTTTGTTTTAAATACATTTTGACTGTATCCTCAATTTGCTTCTGACACGATGAATAAAAACAAGTAAATTGGAACAATGGAAATGGAACTACAGTATCCGATGTAGTGTCCCTCTCTTATTAACTTCCTTTTCTGTAAAATGTTTCCAGTCCTTGGAAAACAACATATATTTTTAAAAAGAGAGCCTGGAGTTTCAGAAAACATTCTTCATATCCAGCTATTGGGCTATTTTAATCCTCTTGCTATTTCCCAAAGTTAAATGTATGGTCATTTTCAAATGTCACATGCTGCTGGTCAGATTAACTACTTCAGAGTGGCAAAGAGCAGGGAAAGGATGGGGAAGCAGCCAAACAACCTCCTGATCTACAAATGGTTGCATGAAGAAAAATCCATATGCTGCTCTTTGTCTTTCTCTCAAAATTATATAGCATACGTTTATGGTAGAACTCAGAGAACTTGCAGAATAAGCACAGCAGCTCAGTGCGGGTGGAGGGGAAGGGTGTTCTATGGGATGCACCCATAAGCCATTGCAGCATGAAATGGTTTCCAAATGGCAGGAGGAACACTGGAGTATTATACAATGCAGGGAAGGAGCCAAAGAGTCTGCTTGGTGGCTCAACCTCAGCAAATAATTAAATCAGTAAGTTGAGAATGGTAATATCTATGCTCCAATGAGAAGAACTTCTTGTATAATCTGGTTCACTGGTTAGCCCTTGACAGAAGACAAACAGAGATTTGCAGACAGCTATACTTTAATAAATGAGAATCTCAGTTTTCAGGCAACCTAAGTTAAGTGGCAAAAGCTCAATAAAGGTAAGGAAAACAATTTGAAAACAAGGTAAATATGACTTATTCAGATATCTTAAAGATATTTCTTGTTCAGTTTATTATTTCAAACATATTACTTGGTTCAAATGTAGAGGAAGGTTAGAATTAATTTTGCAAGCATGTATCTTATAGCTTGGAAATGTTATTTTGGGGGACTTCACTTCCCAGATATCCCCAGCCAGTATAGCCTCTTGTTTCTAGGAAATATATGCCAAACCCCACAACTTTCTAGAGAGAACTAAACACATCATATACATAATGTAATTCTATATCTTTTTTTTTCAAATTATAAGTGAGATAGTAGCTGGAATTTTGTCAGGGACCTATGCAGGCATACATTTTTCTATCCATATGGGGCATTCTTTGTCATATCCAAAAGTGGCAGTTCTCATATAAATAAAGTTAAGAAATTAATAGGAAGTAAACATCAAAAAGCATATTGTGGGTGAGAGTATGTCCCATAGCAATTATGACGTTCTGAAGTTGTGTGTATATTACTGTATTAATTTTTGATCTAATATGATAAATTATTGTATGTGCTATTGATAGTAAGGTATTATTTGCTATTTATTTATTCCATTTATGTATTGCATTTCTTCCATTGTGGGATCCAAGGCGAAAACAAGATCAGCTAAAAACATTGCCTATAAAATAAAAGCACAATTAGAATAGTCATATTAAAACCTTCATTTATATATTTATACATATATCTTTATACATATTAAAATGTATAAATAATTTATGGGCAGTGTATAATATGATCATCTAAATAAAAACAGATAAAAGTCATTGGTCTTTTGGGAGAGGATGTTAGAGATGATTGGCTGGGATTTTGAATGTATTTGAAAAGCTTGTGGGTAGTTGTTGGGAGAGTCAGAGCAATTATGTCAGGTTAGTTAAGTTCATCTTAGGTACATTAATTACTGTGAAAATATATGAGCAACTAATAATTAAGAAAGTGTACATATTGAAACTACACCTTTGCACAATAAGTAATTGTAAATCTAATTATCTTCTGTTTTACAATATCTTATTCACATTCACGTAACTTGAGTGACAGCTTTAGTGCTATGGTGATATTAGTTTTATAGTGATACTAGCTGAACCCGGCACGCGTTGCTGTGCCCTATTTAGGAGATGGTAGAATCTCTGAGTATGTAAGGGTTGGAACTGATGTTATTTATGGTCTTGGTGGGTATGTGTATGTGTATATATGTATGTGTGTGTGTATATGTGTGCTTGTATATATGTCTTTGTGTATGTATGTGTATATATGTATATGTGTGTATGTCTATATGTGTGTGAATGTGTGTATATATGTGTGCATGTGTGTATGTGTGTATGTATTTGTATATATAGATAGATAGATGTGTGTATGTATGTGTGTGCATGTGTTTGTATGTGTGTTTGTATGTGTATATATGTATATGTGTGTATGTCTATGTGTGTGAATGTGTGTATATGTATATTTGAATGTGGATGTGTATATATATTGGTGTGGTGTAGTGTGGTGGACAGGAAAGGTAGGAAAGAGGGAAAGAAGGTAGCGACCCCAAGAAGGTCTAGGCCCCAGAGAGAAGCAAGGGCGAATCCAGAAAGAAAACTGGAAAAAGGGAGGATAGCTATTACCGAGGGGTGGCTGCGGTTTCGGCGGGTCCCAAGGGAGGCCGGGCCAGTGGCAACGTTATTGGACGTGGGCGGTCTTCGCCTTTGTTTGGTGTGTTTGGCCTCGGCTGTTTCGTCCTCGGCCTCCGGCTTTCTGAGGGAAGCAGGGAGGGAGCTCTGGTTCTGTGGGCGCCGCGGTGGTTCTCCTCCTCTCTCACCTCTCTGGAGGTGGGGGGAGGGCAGTGTGAAGTAGCTGGGAGGACGGGAGGAGGCGGCGGAGGGGGTTGAGGAAGCGGGTATTGCGCCGGCCGCCTGACCCTGGCCCGGAAAGGGCTTGGAGATGGTGGAGAAGGCGGGGCCGGGCAGGGGACTACAGCTCCCAGAAGGCCCCCCGCGGCCACTCTGGCCTATTTCCGGCCCTGTCTCCACCCTTCTTCCGAGTGAGCCGCGCGGAGCCTTCTGGGAATTGTAGTCCCGTGGCCGCACCGTTCTCCCTCGCGGTTTCACTGCCTCTCCTGGTGGAAGCGGGCGGCATCGTGGCGGCCTCCTCCCGCGACGTGGGTGTTGCGAAGCATGCGGGAAGCGGCGTGGAAGCGGCGGAGGAGGTGGGCATGGCGGCGGACATGCTGGTGGGGTCCGGGAGCTGCGTGGAGGCGGCGAAGGAGGCTTTGAAGGTAGCGGAGGAGGTGTGCTCGGTGGCGGTGGCACGGGCCCGGGTCCTGGAGTGGTTGGTAGGTGGGGAAGTAGGTGGTGATGGCACCTGGGACGGAGGGAGAGGGGTTGCGGTTTTGGGGGGGGCGCCATTGTCCCTAGTGGGGGAAGGAGGGAATTGCATTGGAGTGAGCGCCGCAACGTTGTGGTCTATGGCTGCAGTTTTGGGGGTGTAATTTTAGGGTCTTGCGAGGTACTTAGGGCGGTTTTTTTGTGCCCTTAATGTACCTCGTGGTAGGTGGTAATGTATTGGGTGGTTTTTGTGCCTCGGGGGCGTATAGTTTTCCTGTCCATTTGCCCCGTTGCACGACCACTTCCTTTTTATATATATAGATAAACTCAAACATATTTTTGTCTGTGATATTAGTGGTAGCACAAGTTGGGTTATAGCATTTGAGAGAAATCAGCAGCAGGATTTTAGGTAAAGAGTCTACAAGAGTCTCAAAGAATTGAAGTCCCAAGTGCACACCACAAGATGGTAGGAGGATGGGCACAGTCAGCCTAGCTTCTGGGTGGATGAGAAAAAACTCAACTCCCATCATGCCCCAGGAGGGAGCACAAGGCTCCTTCAATGCTTGCATAGCACAAAGGGCTGATGGGAAAGCAAGTTCCCATTTGCCTGGGGAGGGAGCATAAGTCTTCTTCAATGTTTGCGTAGCACAAAATGCTGCTGGGAAAGTGAGTTCCTATTTGCCTCAAGTGGTGTGTGTTGTGTGTGGGGCCTTTGGAAAGGGATGGAGGAGGCTACTGGGGGGGGGATTGGAGGAGGAGCTCTGTCCATACCCTACCGAAACTGCCTAAGGTAGAGTGCCGCTCACTTAGCCCCATTGGTTCCTATTAGCCCCCATTAGCCGAAAAGGTCCAGGTGCTCTGATCTGTTCCAGCTAAGGCTTCAGCTGCACCCTCCCCTCCTCCCCGGCCTGGCTTGTTCTCATGAATTTGGCAGTGGAAACCCCCAAACCATCCGGAGCCAATTATAAAAATGGAAGCGTGCACAACCCTACTCTCTAGGTTCCTGAAAATGGCAGGATAACAGGAAAATTAGATCAATATTAAGTATCTCTCTAAAGCAGTGGTTCCCAACTTTTGGTCATCCAGTTGTTCTGGACTTCAACTCACAGAAATCCCAACCAGGTTGTCAGCTGTTAAGAATTGTGGGAACTAATGTCCAAAACACCTGTAGGACCAAAGGTTGGGAACCACTGATTTAGGGAGATACTTAATATTTGTCTAATCTTCCCATTATCATGCCATATTATGAGGATTGAATGAAAAGTAATGCCTCCACCTTTGTTACTTGGGTTTGGATGGGAATATTTTAATAAATGGAATGCAGAAATAATCCTTAGAATGTGCTCTTTAACTACCACTATTCACTTTCCCACATAATCACCAGACAATTGGATACATTTCTGCCAATGATGAACAAGTTTTCTGAAGCTGTCATAGAAGAAGTCTGTGCGCTTTCATTTCAGGCGTCAGCATCCTGGGTACCTATGTTGCAGAGTTCTTCCGATAGCCAAGCAAAGCTCCCCCAACTCCTAAATCAATCGGGCCAAGGACTGGATGAACAACACCGGCATCCCCCCCCCCTTTTCGGAGGGTGGGCAGGAAACCGGACACTTAGGCCAACCATCGGAGAAGGATGTGCAGGGGCGGGCAATACGCGTGATCTCGGGCAGGGGTAATAGGGACGGTAGCCGTAGGCCTTATGAGAGAGAGCGGAGGAGCCGACGAAAGGCTCGTCCTCCCTCTGACCTACGTGCTATCCCGAAGTACGCAGATGAGGAGTTCCCAGTTACCTCTCCTCCAACTCTGATACTGGCCAACGTTAGATCCGTGCGAAATAAATCAGGAATCATCAGGGACCTCCTTCTAGAAAGGAGGGTCGACCTTGCCTGTTTCACTGAAACATGGCTCCAAGAAGGTGACGAAGTCATCCTGCACGAGTTAACATCCCCGGGGTTTGTGGCCAGTTATCAGATGAGGACAGAGAGGCGGGGGGAGGGGTGGCCATTCTCAGTCGAGACACTTTTAATTCCAGGACGATTCCGGCGGCGAACATTCCTGGGATGGAGTGTGCGGGCCTGGTATGGGACTTGGGTGAGAGTGTAGCCTTCCTGCTGGTGTACCGTGCACCCGACGCACCGGCAGGAAGCCTGCCTAAGCTGCTGGAGGTGGTTGCGGAGGGGGCATTGAGGTTCCCTAGACTTATTGTTCTGGGGGACTTCAATGTCCACGCCGACACCACCTCCCCGTCAACTGCAGCCGTGGACCTGGTGTCTACCATGGAGGCACTAGGACTCTCACTCTGTAAGACTGGCCCCACACACCAAGCAGGGCATACATTAGATCTGATCTTCGCTGCCGGAATTCAGGTGATCCTAACCTCCACTACGGAGGTTCCATGGTCGGATCACAGTGTCCTGGAAGTCCGATTGAAAGTGGCTCCCCCTCCCGGAAAGGGTGCCGAACCTATTCTGGTTCGCCCAAAGAGACTTATGGAACCCACTAGGTTCCTGAATGCTCTAAGGGATTGGGAACCCCCCAGCGACTCGGTCGACGGACAAGTGGAATACTGGAATACCAGTCTTTCCACTGCCTTAGACGAGAGCGCCCCCAGGCGCTCTCTCCTTCCCCGTATAAATCGCTCGCCATGGTATACCGAGGAGTTGCGGACGATGAAACGGAGAAAGAGACAGCTAGAGGACATGTGGCGGAGCCTCCGTGATGAAGCATCGAAATCAGCTTATAAACAGTTTAAGGAGGTTTATGAGCAAGCTATCAAGGAAGCGAAAAAGGTTCACTACTCTTCCTTGATAGAGTCGGCTAGTTCACGCCCAGCTCAATTAATTCAGTCCTTGACAACAATTCCAACTGTCCCAAATGATAGGGGTTTGGCTCCAACAGCTGAGGTTTTTCAGAACTATTTTGCCGACAAGATTTCGACTCTCCGCCGGGACATCCCAGCCACTCTTGATACAGTTAGCGAACTCGAGACTCCGCCGCCACTCGGCGGGCCCACCTTCACCCGCTTTCAACCGCTGGACGCAGCAGCTGTCGATGGGTTACTGGCTGCAGCTAGACCAACTACCTGCTCCCTCGACCCGTGCCCCTCCTGGCTTATTAGATCTTGCCGGGAGGGGCTACGAGGCCCCCTGGGAAGGATCATAAATAGCTCCCTTGAGCAAGGAGTTTTCCCAGGGGGATTAAAAGAGGCTATGGTGAAACTGCTGCTGAAGAAGCCGAACTTAGATCCTTCAGCTCCCTCCAATTACAGGCCTGTTTCCAACTTGCCTTTTTTAGGCAAAGTAATTGAGAGGGCAGCAGCGGATCAGCTGCAGCGGTTCCTAGACGACACAGCTGGACTTGATCCCTTCCAGTCCGGCTTCCGTATTGGGCATGGGACGGAGACCGTGCTTGTCGCCATTACAGACCAACTTCGCCGCCAGCTGGACCAGGGTGGATCAGCCCTGCTTGTCTTGTTAGATCTGACAGCAGCGTTTGATACTGTAGATCACGCACTGTTGACCCACCATTTAGCCGGCTCTGGAGTCGGGGGGACTGCCCTTAAATGGCTGGCCTCCTTCCTCCAGGACCGGGGACAATGTGTGGAGGGGGGCGGGGAGGTCTCCAGGAGACTCCCACTTAACTGTGGGGTCCCCCAGGGGGCCATCCTCTCCCCCTTATTATTCAACGTTTACATGCGCCCCCCTGGCCCAGCTGGCCCGCGACTTTGGTCTGGAGTGTTATCAGTACGCTGATGACACCCAGCTTCTGCTGAGAATGGACGGCAGGCCGGACTCCGTACCCGATTGTTTCCATCTATGCCTTGAAGCCGTGACTGGTTGGCTGTGTGCCAGCCGGCTGAAGGTGAATCCGTCGAAGATGGAGATCCTGTGGCCTGGTTGGGTTGGGCTGGGTGGGTGCCGGTTGCCTACCCTGGATGGCGAGCGGCTTAACCCATCGCCATCGGTTAAGAGCTTGGGGGTTCTGTTGGACTCCTCGCTGACCATGGAGGCTCAGGTCTCCGTGGTCAGCAGGACGTCATTCTTTCACCTCCGACAGGCTAGGCGACTGGCACCCTACCTGTCCAGGGACGACCTGGCCACGGTAATCCAAGCGACGGTCATCTCGAGATTAGACTACTGTAATGCCCTCTACGTTGGCCTTCCCTTGTCGACAATCCGGAAACTCAAGCTAGTGCAGAATGCTGCTGCTCGCCTGCTGGCGGGATCGCCAGTGAGGGAGCACATTACACCTATCCTCCAGCAACTACACTGGGTTCCTATTGAGTACCGAATTGCCTTCAAGGTGTTGGTTCTGACCTTTAAGGCCTTGCACAGCCTAGGGCCTGCGTACCTGAGGGACCGCCTTACCCCGTATTCTCCCCTGAGATCACTGCGCTCAGATGAACAGAATCTGTTGTTAGTGCCATCAATCCGCTCCTGCCATCTATCGACGACCAGACAGAGAACTTTCTCCATAGCGGCACCGGTGCTCTGGAACGCCCTCCCGGACAGTACCCGAGCCATCTCAGAACTGGCCCCCTTTCGGAGGGCTTGTAAGACTGCCCTTTTTGGCTTAGCCTTTAATTAGGCACACCGGACTAAGAACCATGTCGTATGTCTTCCCATGCCCTGTGTGGTGATGCAATGTATTTTAATGTGCTTTTATGTTTTCATGCTTTTATTGTAGGGCCGCATGTCGACATGTTGTGACATGTTGCCCGTTATATCTACTGTCATCCGCCCCGAGCCTGCTGGGAGGAGCGGAATACAAAAATGAACAATAAATAAATAAATAAATAAAGCAATAATGTGGCCCACACATTCTTGTGAAATGCTGATTATGCTTGAAATTTCTCTCTGAGTGATGTTACAATTGTTAACTTGCATAAAGTTGCATTGACCGATTGTACCGGGTTCCATACTTTAACAACACAACCGTTCAATACTAAGGCTTCCCACCAAAATGGAACTGTAGTGGAGAGTCTACTGAATAAGCCAGTACCTGCCGCATCCCAGTACTGCCATCTGTTTAGGAGTTATGCAGGTGGAAGCATTACTTTTCATTCAACACTCATATTGTAATTGAAATCTAAAGTAGCCATCTTAAAAACAATATATTTACTGATCTTCAAGAAAGGATCCAGAGGTGATCCAGTAAATTATAGACCAGTCAGTTTAACCTCAGTTCCAGGCAAAGTGATGGAAACCATTATTAAAGAAAATATTACTAGGCACATAGAAGAACAGGCATTGCTGAAAGAAAATCAACATGGTTTCTGCAAAGGCAAATCATGTCTTACTAACTTGTTAGAATTCTTTGAGGGTGTAAATAAACACATAGATAAAGGGGACCCAATTGATATTGTTTACCTTGACTTTCAAAAGGCTTTTGACAAAGTCCCTCACCAAAGGCTCCTAAATAAGCTCTTCAGCCATGGAATCAGGGGACAGGTCTTGTCCTGGATTGGAACCTGGCTAAACTGTAGGAAACAAAGGGTGGTAATAAACGGACATTTCTCTGGGTGGAAAGAGGTGAGAAGTGGCATACCCCAAGGTTCAGTTTTGGGTCCGTTACTTTTTAATTTATTCATTAATGATCTGGATGTAGGAGTGAATTCTGAGGTAGCAAAGTTTGCAAACGACACTAAATTGTTCAGGGTACTTAAAAATGAAACTGATTTTAAAGAGCTCCAGAAAGATCTCTTGAAATTGAGTGAATGGGCAACAAAGTGGCAAATGCATTTTAACCTAAACAAGTGTAAAGTCATGCACATCGGGGCAAAGAACCCCAACTACACCTACAAATTGATGGGGGTCAAAGCTTTCCGAGACAAACCAGGAAAGGGATCTTGGGGTCTTGGTGGACAGCTCAATGAAGATGTCAACCCAGTGCGCAGCAGCAGTGAAAAAAGCAAATTCTATGCTAGGCATGATCAGAAAGGGAATCGAAAATAGGTCAGCAAATGTTGTATTACCTCTCTACAAATCGATGGTAAGGCCACATTTGGAGTACTGTGTACAATTCTGGTCTCCGCACCTTAAGAAGGATATAACGGAACTGGAAAAGGTACAGATAAGGGCCACAAAAATGATCCAAGGGATGGAGCGGCTCCCTTATGAAACCAGGTTGCAACGCCTTGGTCTTTTCAGCCTTAAAAGACGGCGTTTAAGAGGTGACTTGATCGAAGTCTATAAAATCATGCATGGGAAAGAAAAGGTGAATAAAGAAAAATTATTTTCTTTGTCACAAAACACTAGGACTAGAGGGCACTCCCTGAAGCTCCAAGGTAGGAAAATTAGGACTAATAAAGGGAAATATTTCTTCACCCAGAGGGTCATTGGGTTATGGAACTCACTTCCAGAAGAGGTTGTGACAGCTGTCAGCCTGAACAACTTCAAGGCAGGATTAGACAGATTCATGGATACCAAGTGCATCGGTAGTTACTGAAAAGGACATTCAAGTGCCACCTCGGAGTTGGTTGAGGTAGGCAGGATTTCCCTGGGTACTGGTTGTGGGGGGTCGGGGGCAGGTCAGGGTTTTGCCCTCCCTTCTGCTCGAGATCCCCGTGTAAAACTGGTGGGCCACTGTGTGATACAGAATGCTGGACTAGATGGGCTGAGGTCCGATTCAGCATGGCTCTTCTTATGTTCTTATGTTCTTATGTACCAGCATGGCTAGCCAGATAAAATAGATTAAAACAAGTGCAGGAACAGCTTAAGTGATTAAGTATCCAAAACCACATTGCATTGAAAAGCAGATGGAAACAGGAATGTTTTTGAAGTCCTTCCAAAATAATACTAAAATAATTCAACAAAGAAATCTAGGCTAAATATCTATGAAATCCTAGGGCCATGCTACACATACTGAGAATAATGTTGTTACTAACTCTCTCTCACACACACTTTTTTTTTTTAGAAATGGCATTTTCATTCTGAAATAAATGGAGCCCACTGGATTCCTGAAAGTAAATGTGTTACAGATCTGGGTGTGCTTCAGTTTCCTACCTGACATCACTTTCCTGGATTACTGTTTGCTGTCCAAGATTCTGTTTACTGCCCATTCTAGTTGGAGGGGGGATTTTTAAGGTTATGGATCACGGGGACCTTTTAAATTAAATGTCTTAATTGAACATGATCTTTGAGAGCAAATTCCTTTGAATATTGTGGGTAAAACGTCAGTGTGTGTGTGTGTGTAGGGGGAATATGATGAACAATGCCAATGAGGTTATCCTATCCCAGTGCTTCCTAATCTGCAATGGGTAAATGTCCCTTTAAGAAGGCACCATGTAGATTCTGCTTTGGAATGTAAGAAATGATGAAAACCAAAGCCATACTAATGTCATAAGTTACTGTTTATTTCCTGCAAGAAGAAAGGCAAGATGTCATGAGCAGTCTTTTTCCCTTAAGGCTTATTAAATTGGTGTCCAAGGCCATACAATGCATCTCTCTCTCTCTCTCTCTCTCTCTCTCTCTCTCTCTCTCTCTCTCTCTCTCTCTCTGAAACATGACAAATTTTAGTCACTTCCAAATTTGTATATTTCTCTCCTGTTAAACATTGCAGTTGCCGTCTGTCCCCTATGATAAAGCTTAGGATATAGGTTTTTTTAAAAACGGCATTATGAATCAGCTGCTGTTTTATACCAGAATCATTTGGCTTCTTAAAACACAGTAGTCATTTACCAAGCCAGGAAATTTTGTTTACCGGAATGCAACTGTATCATTTTATATCTTTTAGTATTATTGTCAGGATGATTTTTATTCAAATGTTGATCCATTGCTGTTCTTGGCAACCAAAATTTCACCAGGGTGGAGTAGATTTATACTGTATGTCATACTATTAACCAACAGATGTTAAGAGCCACCTAATGTGCAAAGACTGTTGTTTTTGCAGATCTATGATTGGCTGAACCCTAGTTGCTAGAGAGTGATATGTAAACATAAAATAATCTCTACATAAACTGTGGGTTTCTTTCCTCTTTTATTAATAAGCACTCTGGGTTTGTTTTATATGTAGGAAAAACAGGCCCTTCAAATCAGATAGGAAAGTAAGATCAAAGTATTCCAACTAAGAGCTCCTTTGTTAATTTGTGCTTGGGTCCAAGGTTTTCCAGATTGTACAGTCAACTACAGAGCAGTTGGACACCATCACGCACACCTCTCTAACATTTCTCATATGAAACAGGGATGCAACTTTAACACTTTATTCTAATGCCAAGGAGCATGTCATAAGCAAGTCCTAGTCATGCTTGAAGCTGAAGGAGAGCTGAAATTGTACAAGTCTCCTTTCTCTTAGCCTTCATGGCTAAAGGGATATGGCTACATAGATGCTACATTTGTAGAGCCATAAATATCTATATCTATATTATATTATCTATATTATATTAATTTCAGTATTGAACTGGGATTCTAGGGACCCTTCCACACAGCTGAATAAAATCCCACATTTTCTTCTTTGAACTGGAATATATAGCAGTGTGGACTCAGATAACCCAATTCAAAGCAGATATTATGGAATTTTCTGCCTTGATATTCTGGTGTCCATTCCACACAATTCTATATCCAAAAATATCAAGAGAGAAAATTCCACGAATATCTGCTTTGAACTGAGTTATCTGAGTCCACACTCAGATAATGCGGGATTTTCTGCCTTGATATCTTAGTTTCATGGGTTGTGTGGAAGGGCCCTAGGAGACTGGCTTCTGTGGCTGGGTGAATTCCCACCCAGCCACAGAAACTAGTTAGTTTAACTTGTGCATATCACACCTTCTCAGCCACATAAGAAGCCCATGGCAACAACCTTTGAAGAAATTCCCAATATATATCATTTTTAGGCTTTTGTCCTAAGGTTATCATAAGTCAGAAATGCCTTGAATGTGCACAACAGCACACATAGCATTTTCTTTCAGAAATGGGGAATGCTGGGTTCCTGGTCACATGGCCCTTCAAGGAGAGAGCCTTCTTCCATAACAAACTACCTAGCCTTGAACATGGTGGAGGAGAAATCCTTCCTTGAGTACCATCTGTCCAGGGCACTCAGTAACACTGAGTGCACTGAAACTGTGTAATACATGAACTTGATATGACTACTTCTTTTTCTCTTCTAGTGATCTATTTGGCTTTTGTCTTGCTGAATACTTGATAATTCTTCAATTTTTTCCCAACTCTATTCAATTATTGAGGAAGTTTACATTTTCTTGTTGACCTTGATATCGGGATTTCATTAAGATATTGCAGTAACCACAGTCATGGCAAGCTACTTTGAATGGTGTCAATGATTTATTATTTATTTATTTGTTTGTTTCTTCAAATTTCTAGACCGCCACTCCCCGAGGGCTCGGAGCGGTTTACAGCAAAATAGAAGTAAAACATAAACAAGTAGATATAACAATTATAAAATACACAAGACAGGACATATACTATTAACTACAACAAACAAATTGTGTCATTCCTAGCTAAACCTAGCTGGACCTTGGTTGCAGGACTCAAGGAGGGATCGATCGTAGACAAGGGAACCTTGACGGCCTGGGTCTTCTTAGCCCCAGCCGTAGGGCTATGGGAGCTGGATCTAACCCAGCTCCCGAACCCCAGTCCACAAAAAGTTCTAGATCTATATTTCTTGTTCTTACTCTTCCTCAAAGTAATGTCCGGACTTGTTCCAAAGCTGCCCCGGTCTCCAATAGTCACCCCACAGTTAATAGGTGTGGCTCAGTGATCTCGGTGAGCCTTCATGTTGTCTTTATTTGCCGAAGAGAAGTCCATCACCCTGAGAACGCATGCCTCCTGGGGGACTGTTGTCTCTGGATGGTCCATTGACGGACCGGAAGTGATTAGAATGATTAGAAAGGTGAGATTAAAAAATCTATATAAAACAAAATGAAGAACATTGTACACATCTAACATCTATGGTGATATTTCAGTGAATGCATGGAGATCAGGACAGCTAACAATTCTTCCCTCTTCTGCATGATTTAATTGAACCAAGATCCTTTCAATCACCTATGAACTTTGGCTCATTTTCCTTGGCTACTTTCCAACTTTGGAATACAATTACCATTCTCAAGAGTTAAGTCAGAGGTTGAGGGTCTACCAGTGACAAATGTGACTTTTTAAAAAAGAGACCATAATAAAGCTTATTTGTGCATGTTCTGTGTGTAGCAGTTGAACATGATTATTTTAACTGAATAGTTATATTGAATATATTGTACTTTTCTGTCTTTCAAAAACACAGTTTTATAACCTGCCCTGAACTCTTGGGGATAGAAGGGTTTAGGAATCAAAATAAATAATACATGTTACTTTTCAGCATGTTCCTTGCAAATAATAAGTTATTAAAAAGGAAAGATGTTGCTAGGACAATGTTAAGGTTTATTGATAGGTTCAGCATTAAATGTAAATTCAATCACTGTTGACTGAGCTGAAAAAATGATTCTTTTAGAGGAAAATGGCAGCATCAGCTTTATAACATTCTTACATCAATGCTTTATTTCAATACATATAACATTTATGGTTCCACCTTAATGCCTGTAGATAATATCTAGATTTTTCAACATTTCTTTATTCATTTTGGAGCAGAATTGCCTTTTAAGTTACGCCTATGAACATCGATATAACATGAAATTTAGAGAAGCATATTGCTGCCAATATTACCTTGCAGAACCGAAATTTGAAAATAAGATAGGACAAATATTGGCGATTAGATCCTTGCCAGATCCAGTAGGGATCATCATTGATTGAGATAATCTGCATCATCCTTTTAAATCTAAACTGGTTACCTAGTAAAATCATACAATTAAATAAAGATTTTAATGTTGATAGTATTATATGTTCTTTCTCTTGTCAAGAGGATCCTGCCAATGGTATATTGGCGGTATCCTCTCAGCCCAGGGAAGTCAGAATGACCATTACCTTCTGTCCTTCTGGTGGCAGGCTAAAAACTTTTTATTCAAACAGGCTTTTAAAGAGTCAGAGGGTGATGTGGTTTTTAGCTTTATGTTTTTATTGATTTAAACTGTGAATTTTTAAATACCATTTATATTTAATTCTGTTTTAATGTTTGTGTATGTGTCCATTTTAAATTGCATTGAAATACTTTTAATATACAGTAAGCCCCTATCAGTTTCCTTCTGGAAATAAAAAGCAGGGTATAAATAAACATAATAATAATAATGTGATTTCACCAATTTCCACATTGTTTTACAATGGAGTAGCCAACAACAGAGCAGTTTTGATACCTGCACTTTCTGAAAGTTGCATCAGCACACCCAACATCTCTTGTGGTTTCATTTTGGACTGATTTTGAGCCTACCTTTTGAGGAGAGGGTTAGTACAGTGTGCAAGGTTGGAGGGTTCTGGGAGCACAACTGTTATGTTCCTTGGTGGTTCTGAGCCACTTTGGGAGGTATAATCGGAGTTCTCGGGAGGCACAAGAAAAATGTGTTGGGTCGTAAAGTGGGTGCCCATTTTTCCCAGTCCATTCTAGCCTTCGCAAACAGGTTTTGGAGATGGTATAAAGGGCAACAGGCTCCCCGTATCATTTCAAATCATATCGGAATTCTGTGAGTGAAACCCAATCCATTTACACCAGATGAGGTCTCAGGATATAACTGTATTTTTTTCTGGGTTTTGAAACAAGGAGACAAATATCTGGGGAGCAGCATTGGAGAAAACAAAGTTTGATTTCTGTAAGAAATATGGATTTATTCAACCTCAGCTGGCACCAGGGCCAGTGGCCTAGAATGAAGTTGTCTCTCTGTGTGTTGTATGTTTGAACATCATTGTATGAAAAATCCAAGAGAGGGAGTGGGAGGGGAGCAGAATGGGGAGAGAGTTGTTGGATGCATGTACTTGGCCCCATTAAGTCATTTGTGGTAAAGATATGAGGACTCCATTCTGGTGTCAGGACTGATGAGGTTTTTGTTAAAAGTCCTGGCAACAGTGACATAAGCCCTGCTGATGACCTGGCAACCCCACTTTAATTGCCAAATCACCATGGGAACATATTATGCTATGAAAAGATATATTGAGATCCACATAATACTTTTATCTCAGGGGCTTCCGGTTCAAAATAGCAGGTGGCCAAATAATGTCCCTTGAAAACATTATTCCCAGGCACAAGTACGCGGCCAAACTTGTCTGGACAGAGGGTCATGCAGCCTTTGAATGATAATAATAATGATGAAGTTCTGTTCCTGGCTTCAAAGTGTCAGTTCCTGTTTAATAATATAGTACTTATAGAAGTCAATGGGGAGGGTTGCTGAGTATCACTGAATAATACCAAACCAGTGAATTTAAAGAGACAATATCTTATATTATATATACATATCAACCCCAAACAAATATACTAAATTGCCCAAACAGGGCTCCTACCCGTGCTGCGCGAATGCAGCTAAAACCCAAGTCGTAATTCTAACACATAATTCAGGTCCAGTCCATGAGTTCTGGGTCAGGTAGTCCAAGTGTGATTCCTAAATGGGGTGAGGGGGTTGCTCTGTCCATGTGGAATACTTTATGTGGCGAGACTCAGCGGAGCCTTCGCACGAGGGTATCGGAACATCGTTCCTGGGTCCGTCATCATTCGGAGGATTCCCCCCTCTATCTTCATTTTAAACAACTCGGACACAGCCTGATGACATTAGATTCTTTGGCTTAGAGTGCATTCAAACTTCTCCCCATGGAGATTTATATAGAGCCCTTCTAAGGGCCGAAACAAAATGGACTGTCCTTTTAAGAACAGAACAATCCTTCGGGCTAAACGAAAAACTACCTGTGAACACCCTCTTGATGTAATGATCCACCTGTGTATTTGTAGTAATGTATTTATTGCGTTCACCTTTGCTGAATCTTTGCATTTGCCCTATCCATAGAGGATAGTAAGCCTACGTCTTCACATGTATGTTGTAATTCTGTTGCTCTGGTATTATTAATCTATGATTTATCGAATTGTGGTTGCTTTTTTGAACCCATACATTATGTATAAGGATTGTACTTATTATTATACCATTATTATTTCTATGTTAGACACGCATGCCGCTCCATTTGCGAAATTCATCTGTGTGGGGACACGCTTTGACTTGATTTGGTTGGCCTTGACAAAGACCCTACTGGAGTCGAAACGAGAGTGGATTCCAAAGCAATGTCTTCCTTGTCAGGCACTCTATATCCAGCGAACATACAACTACGCTTCGGACCTTGAGCATCATTCATCCAGGGAACTACTATTCGGTTCGTCTTGCTCCACGTCGTATGTTCTGCACTGGGTGGTTCCTTCGTCAACACTTCGTCAACAAATTGCCTTGACGGCACCCATTGTGGATTGCAAACACGCTTTTGGCAGCGTGATCATTATCTTGACCCATTTTGATCCTTTTATCATCACACTGACTTGTTTTAATCCAAACGGAGATATTCTTCTCTGCTGGATAATAAAATGGGAATGGTAACAAAATAAAACATGTAAACGTTAAAATGTATAGTCATGAAAAACTTAGTAATTCACTAACTGTAGAACAAGTTATTATCAAAAAAGAGATGTAATACATCTGTCTTCTTTCTTCAAGATGATGCAGAACTCAAGGTCTCTTGGAAAAGCTAGTTGAAATTTCATTTCCTAGATTTGGTAGGGAAGCACCCAGTTTCCTTTCTCCAAATCTTGGCTAAAATAATAATGTGTCAAGAAAAATATTTCTATTTAGTTTCAGAAGGAAACAACATTGATTACATTTTATGTATTAATAGAAGATATATCATTATATTTCATGAAGCAAGTTGTAAAGTGTCATTCATCCAATGCTTGCTGTTTTCCAGTGAAATTCCATTTCTCTCCCTTTACAAGTATGGAGAAACATCATTTGCAAGAATTTGAGTGCAATGTACTGGCACATGAATGACCCACAAAGTTATGAATAGCTAGTAATTTGTACTGACAAAATCTATTTGCGCACAGTTATCGATACATTCAGAATTTATCATAGCGAAACATATCATTTACAAGCAAAATATTCTGAGTTCATCCTCTAAGACAGTGTTTCTCAACCTTTTTTGAGCCAAGGCACACTTTTTACATTTACAAAATCCTGGGGCACACCACCAACCAAAATGACACTAAATGACACTTCAAAGCAGAAAATGTGGGATTATCTGGCAGTGTGGATTCAGATAACCCAGTTCAAAGCAGATAATGTGGATGACCTGCCTTGATATTCTGGGTTATATGGCTGTGTGAAAAGGCCCTGAGTCCTTTATGTATTTATACACTCACTTTGTGTGAAACCTGGGCCTGTTTCGATGCTGGGAGTTATAGTTTACCTGCAATCAAAGAGCATTCTGAACTCCACCAATGATGAAATGGAATCAAACTTCCCACACAGAACTCGCATAACCAAGAGAAAATACTGTAAGAGTTTGGTGGGCATTGACCTTGAGTTTGGAAGTTGTAGTTCACCTATATCCAGATAGCACTGTGGACTCAAACAATGTTGGATCAGGACCAAAATTGGTTGAATACTCAATATGCCCAAATGTGAACATAGATAGAGTTTGAGAGAAATAGACCTTGACATTGGGGAGTTGTAGTTGCTGGGATTTATAGTTAACACACAAAAGAGCATCTTGCAACAATGGAATTGAACCAAACTTGGCATGAATACTCAATATGCCCAAATGTGAACATAGATGGAGTTTGGAAGAAATAGACCTTGACATTGGGGAGTTGTAGTTGCTGGGATTTATAGTTAACACACAAAGAGCATCTTGCAACAATGGAATTGAACCAAACTTGGCATGAATACTCAATATGCCCAAATGTGAACATAGATGGAGTTTGGAAGAAATAGACCTTGACATTGGGGAGTTGTAGTTGCTGGGATTTATAGTTAACACACAAAGAGCATCTTGCAACAATGGAATTGAACCAAACTTGGCATGAATACTCAATATGCCCAAATGTGAACATATATGAAGTTTGGAAGAAATAGACCTTGACATTGGGGAGTTGTAGTTGCTGGGATTTATAGTTAACATGCAAAGAGCATCTTGCAACAATGGAATTGAACCAAACTTGGCATGAATACTCAATATGCCCAAATGTGAACATAGATGGAGTTTGGAAGAAATAGACCTTGGCATTTGGGAGTTGTAGTTGCTGGGATTTATAGTTAACATGCAAAGAGCATCTTGCAACAATGGAAGTTTGGAAGAAATAGACCAAACTTGGCATGAATACTCAATATGCCCAAATGTGAACATAGATGGAGTTTGGAAGAAATAGACCTTGGCATTTGGGAGTTGTAGTTGCTGGGATTTATAGTTAACATGCAAAGAGCATCTTGCAACAATGGAATTGAACCAAACTTGGCATGAATACTCAATATGCCCAAATGTGAACATAGATGGAGTTTGGAAGAAATAGACCTTGGCATTTGGGAGTTGTAGTTGCTGGGATTTATAGTTAACATGCAAAGAGCATCTTGCAACAATGGAATTGAACCAAACTTGGCATGAATACTCAATATGCCCAAATGTGAACATAGATGGAGTTTGGAAGAAATAGACCTTGGCATTTGGGAGTTGTAGTTGCTGGGATTTATAGTTAACATGCAAAGAGCATCTTGCAACAATGGAATTGAACCAAACTTGGCATGAATACTCAATATGCCCAAATGTGAACATAGATGGAGTTTGGAAGAAATAGACCTTGACATTGGGGAGATGTAGTTGCTGGGATTTATAGTTCACCTACAATCAAAGAGCATTCTGAACCCCACCAACGATAGAACTGGGCCAAACTTCCCACACAGAAGTCCCACGACCAACAGCAAATAAAGCAAACAGCAGGCAGGCAGGGAGGGAGGGAAGTCAGCTCTGCCTCCGTGTTTGTGTGCAAGAGGCGAGAGAGGAAGTAAGGAGGAGACGAAGAAGGCAAGGAAGAAAGGAAAGGAAGGGAGGGAGGAAGGAAGGGAGGGAGGGAGGGAAGGGGAGGGAAGGAAGGAAGCAAGCAGGAAGGATGGGAGAAAGATTAGCAAGGAAGGAAGGGAAAGGAGGGTGGGAGAGAGGAAGGAAGAAGAGAACGAGGGGAGGGAAAGAAGGGAAGGAAAGATGGGAAGTAGTGAAGGAAGGAAAGAGGGAAGGAAGAAAGGGATGAAGTAAGGAGAGCGATAGGGAGGGAGAATAGCCCCTTCATCAGCTTACCAACAGCTCCAAGCTGCTGTAGCAGCCGGGAGCCACCTCTGTTCACGGCCCTCCCCCGCTCCCTTCTTGCCGCGGCCCTCCAGGCCTCATGCAAGCAGGAGGGGCGCACGCACATGCAGCTGCCTTCCTCCTCCAATCACGAGCATGCACTTGCTGGCGGGGGAAGGGCATCTGTGCGCGCGCTTGCTGGTGAGGGAAAGAGCGTCATTTTCCAGCTGCCCATTGGTTCCCTCTGCTTCCTTGGTGTTGCCTGTGGGAGGGAAGCCAGTGGGCGGCTCCAAATTGACGCAGCGTCATTTTCCAGCTGCCCATTGGTCCCCTCTGTTCCCTTGCAAAGAAGATTTTTCTTTTTTCTCCCACGGAGGAGGAAAAAATAGAGGCGACAAAAGGAGGGGGGAAGGAAGGGGGGCAGAAAGCTTTTCACACGGCACACCAGGAGCCTCGCCACGGCACAGCAGTGTGCCGAGGCACCCCGGTTGACAATGACTGCTCTAAGAGACTGAAGTATAGTTATGAAAAAACAAAACAAATTAGCAGACAAAACAGAAAGTGGAACTGCCAGGCATGTCCTTTTACAACTTCATCTCTATAGAAATATTCAATCTGTTAATCACTCCTGTTGTACAGCATATCCCTGGCAGAAATGAGGATTATTATCTAAAACATCTCATAGAGAATAGGAAACCATTGAGTGGTAGCTATAAAAATGAGGGAGATTGTGGATTATTTTAGTGGCTATATTATCTATACCCATAGATTTTATAATCATCCTATTATTATTAATTTTATTTATACCCCATCTTTCTCCCCGTGGGGACTCAAGACGGCTAATAATCCACACTACACAAGTTTAAAAAGTGCAATACAAAACATTAAAAATGATTAAATAGTAGCAGTGTGGTAAAAACAGAATTGAAATACAATAAATACACTAGAATGGCCTTCAAAACTGATATTCCCCCCAACCTTGTCAAAGCCTGCCCCTTTCCCTTCCCCAAAGGTCTAGACTAGGGCTGCTTATTAAGTCGATCACTATCTAATGGTAGATAAGAACATAAGAACATAAGAAGAGCCATGCTGAATCGGGCCTCAGCCCATCTAGTCCAGCATTCTGTGTCACACAGTGGCCCACTAGTTGTACACAGGGATCTCTAGCAGAAAGGAGGGCAAAACCCTCATCTGCTCCTGACCCCCCACAACCAGTACCCGGGGAAAATCCTGCCTGCCTCAATCAACACAGAGGTGGCACTTGGATGTCCATTTCAGTAGCTACTGATTCCCTTGGTATCCATGAATCTGTCTAATCCTGCCTTGAAGCTGTCCAGGCTGACAGCTGTCACAACCTCCTCTGGAAGTGAATTCCATAACCCAATGACCCTCTGGGTGAAGAAATATTTCCCTTTATTAGTCCTAACTTTCCTACCTTGGAGCTTTAGGGAGTGCCCCCTAGTCCTAGTGTTGTGTGACATAGAAAATATTTTTTCTTTATTCACCTTTTCTATCCCATGCATTATTTTATACACTTCGATCAAGTCACCTCTTAAACGCCGTCTTTCAAGGCTGAAAAGACCAAGGCGTTGCAACCTGATTTCATAAGGGAGCTGCTCCATCCCTTGGATCATTTTTGTTGCCCTTCTTTGTACCTTTTCCAGTTCCGTTATATCCTTCTTGAGGTGCGGTGACCAAAATTGTACACAGTACTCCAGATGTGGCCTCACCATAGATTTGTAGAGAGGCAATACAACATTTGCCGACCTATTTTCGATTCCCTTCCTGATCATGCCAAGCATAGAATTTGCTTTTTTCACTGCTGCAGTGCACTGGGTTGACATCTTCATTGAGCTGTCCACCAAAACCCCAAGATCTCTTTCCTGGTTTGTCTCAGAAAGCTTTGATCCCATCAGTTGATAAGTGTATTTGGGGTTCTTTGCCCCGATGTGCATGACTTTACATTTGTTTAGGTTAAAATGCATTTGCCACTTTGTTGCCCTTTCACTCAATTTCGAGAGATCTTTCTGGAGCTCTTTACAATCAGTTTCATTTTTAACTACCCTGAACAGTTTAGTGTCATCTGCAAACTTTGCTACCTCACAATTTACTTCTACATCCAGATAAATTAAAAAGTAACGGTCCTAAAACTGAACCACTTCTCACCTCTTTCCATCCAGAGAAGTGTCCATTTATTACCACCCTTTGTTTCCTACAAAGATGGTATGGGGCATCCTGGTCGATCGCAGGCAGGGCGGGAGGAAGGCTCGGTCCTGCCCTGTAGGCTCCCGGTGCCGCCCAGGTGCTGCCGTGGCGGCGGCATAACTGGCATCGCCATGGCCCATATTGGAGCCATACACGGTGTGTACGGCTCCCATGCCCTTTCCCCTGCAGCCATGACGTAATGCACGCCATTTTCCCTACCATTTCATGGTCTCGCCAGAAGAAGGGTGTGGGGGAGGGGTGCGGCCAGAGGCGGTTCCAACTGCGGCTGGGACTTGGAGGTGCCTGTTGGTAAGGGGCTTCCTCTTTTCTCCTTCCCTGTCCCTCCCCCTCGCTCTCTTTCCTTCCTTCTTCCCTTTCTTCCTTCCCTCTTTCCTTCCTTCTCTACTTCCCATGCTTTCTTCCTTCCCTTCTTTCCCTCCCTCCCTTCTATTCTTCCTACATTTCCTCCTTCCTCTCCTCCTTCCTTCCTTTCCCACCTCTTTCCTTCCTGGCAACGGCATGCAACAAGGAGCCAGGTCCCCTCCTCCCTTCGGAGTACGCAGTTCCTTCCTCCCCTTCCTTCAGTTCTTCCCTTTTTTTCCTCCCTCCCTCTTTCCTTCCTTCAGTTCCTTCTTCCTCTCCTCCTTCCTTCTTTCCTTTCTTCTCTTCCTTTCTTCTTCACCTCTTTCCTTCCTGCCTGCCTGGCTTTTCCTCCCTCCCTCCCTCATTCCTTCGTTCCTTTCCTTCCTGTATATTTGCTATTGGTTGTGGGGGTTCTGTGTGGGGCAGAGCTGGGAGAAGGGCTCCCACATGGCCTGGCTGTTCAGGGAGCCTTTGCCTCCCAGCACTCGCCCCTTGCCAAGCTCCTCATCATCGCTGGAGGTCAGTTTGTTTCTGGGCGAACTGCAATTCCCAGAAAGAAAGGACAGTTCCCTCTTCAGTATTTTCTGTTGGTCATGGGAGTTCTGTGTGAAAAGTTTGTCCCAATTCTGTTGTTGTTGGGGTTCAGAATGCTCTTTGATTGTAGGTGAACTATAAATCCCAGTAACTACAACTCCCAAACGTCAAGGTCTATTTTCCCCAAACTCCATGTGTGTTCATAGTTGTACATATTGAGTATTCATGCAAAGTTTGGTCCAGATCCATCATTGTTTGAGTCCACAGTGCTCTCTGGATATAGGTGAACTACAATTCCCAAACTCAAGGTCAATTCTCACCAAACCTTTCTAGTGTTTTCTGTTGGTCACAGGAGTCCTGTGTGCCTCATTTGGTTCAATTCTTTCATTGGTGGGGTTCAGAATGCTCTTTGAGTGTAGGTTAACTATAAATCCCAGCAACTACAACTCCCAAATGACAAAATCATTTTTTTAGTGATGGTCACTCCTTGTAGGTGTCTTGTGGCCAAATTTGGCAGCAATTCGTCCAGTAGTAAGAAATCAGTTTGTGTGTGTGAACTGTAAAATAGGATGTGTGGAAGGGCCCTGGGTTATCTGAGGTCTTTTCCACACAGTTGAATAAAATCCCATGTTGTCTGCTTTGAATTAGATTATATGGCAGTGTGGACTCAGAAAACCCAGTTCAAAGCAAATATTGTGGGATTTTCTGCATTAATATTCAGGGTTATAGGGCTGTGTGGAAGGGCCCTGGCAGAAGGAGGTTGGACTGGATGGCCCTTGGAGGTCTCCTCCTATTCTAGGAACCCATTGTTGTTGTTATTATTATTATCATCATCATCAGAGGCTGAATGGCCATCTGTGAAGAATGCTTTGATTGTGTTTTTCCCTTATGGCACAAGGAGGTTGGAATAGATGGCCCTTGGAGGTCTCCTTCTACTCTAGGAACCTATTGTTATTATTATTATTAGCAGAGGCTGAATGAATATTACTATCATCATTATTATTATGAATAAATCCAGGGGCTTATTATACTCACATTTAGTTGAATTCACTCTTAAAATATATTATATGGCTCTCACTTTTTTGTAATGGGTAGGTAGATCATTTTGACTTGGTTGTTTTATAAGTAGCTCACATGCTGAAAAAGTGTGAGTACCCCTGGTCTAGACTGTGTAGGTTGACTTCATATCATGGACTTCTTGTTTTTATTATTTCAAATCTCTGGTCTTAATGTTAGCACTTTAGAAAACAACAACCACCTTGTTTTTAATGTTTTAAAGTTTTACACTCTTGGTTTGTGACCATAATAATAACATTTAATTCAATTTAGCACAATAACTTGCATGGGAAAGGAATAGTCTGGGGAAATTGTAGGATAGACTTTGGCACAGCACTAACTCTACCTTTTCTTTGGAGCTGCACATAACAGATATGGGGATAACAGTTTCTGTACAAAGAATGGTTTTATAAGTATTTAGAATGACAAAATTCTGTAAGGGTGTTTGTAATCTTAAGCCTACAGAAGAAGTTGACCACTGAAGATTAGTAACTACAGTTGAACCTATGTTTCTCAGAAGACATTTTTCCCTGAACCAAATGTTGAGATTTTTTCTTTAGCTCATATTTCCCATTCCAGGAAAGAAAAAAACATTTTGTAAATATACTCCATATTTGATCCTTTCTTTCGTGTTGGCAATCTTAACTATTTCACCTTCCTGTGATGTTGTTAACTGTCAACTTCGACTTACCACCTTACCACACTGAGAAATTTCCCAGTCATAGGACACTTCAGTCTCTTTTCAAGCATGGAGAAGCACTGAGCTCATCACATGAGTTAAACTACTTCCAGCTGTCATTCATAGCCCTCCAATGGTTGAAGAGAGGCAAATGTGTCCTGAAAGGAGGGAACTTCAGCAATCAACCTAATCACATTGAGAAATTTCCCCCTTGTAGGACATTTCAGCCTCTTTTCAAGCATGGAGAAGCATGGAGCTCATCACATGTTCCAGGGTTGAAAAGAGACAGAATGACCCGATAGGAGGGAATTCTGAACATGGGCCAGTAATTGTGTTCAGAGTTCCTACCTCTTATCACACTTTACTCCCATGTTTACAATTGAAAAACAGGTGAGATGGGAACCATCACAAGTTTTCCATCCTGCTTCATTGCCCAACCATCAGCAGTCTCTGGATATTGTTGTTTCTCCTGAATAAAAACAAAAAAGTAATACTGACCTTGTGATATAAGATGAATGTATTACCAGCTCTTAAGTTTCCACGTGTGAATATGATGGAGAGGTTGAATTCGAAAAGGGACTGCTGATGAAGGAACAGTCACACATGCTTTTCTCTCTCAATGTGATGAGGTGGTTAAGGCAACCCTATGAATGAAACACCTTCAAGGCACCCCATTATAAACATCCTGGCTCTGATCTTGCAGACTAAAAGCCTTGGCTTCCTTGATTGAGTCAATCCATTTGTAATGTGGTCTTTTATTTTCTTTCTGGTTTTTCACTTTATTAATCATTTGTGTCTTTTCTAATTATATTAGCCATGGAATATTATGAGTGCTGTAAAATAACAGTAAGTTACTTGAAGCAACAACATATAATGGTGTCATACCACAGGAAAGTGTGTTAAGCCCCACTTTCTACTGAAAAATTTGGTCTTACTTTTAAAGAAAGTGTTTTCATAGAATTGTAAAAATGTACAGAGTAAGGTGAAGAATGTGGAGAGAGCCCATTTGGTCTCAATTACAGTTTACTAAGCACTCAATTCTTCCATGGTAGACATGTAAACATGCCAAGAAATATTGGATTCAAATACATACAGTGATCCAGAAAAATTTAGAGGGAAACATTCAGTTAAAACTGGAGACTTTTCTACTTGGTCTGACTGATAAAAATAACCAGGATAGACTATGGCAGTATATGACCACAGCAGCCAGACTACTCTACGCACAGAAATGGAAGAGTACAATACCAATGACAGAGGAATGGATAGTAAAAATGATGGACTCTGTTGAAATGGACAAATATAAAAGTCTGGAAATCTTTTATTCACTTTTTGCATGAAGAAGAGAAGGACTTGCCAATTCTGAGTTTTGAAGAATAAATCAAAGTTTTTGTTGATGTTATAATATGAGAAAAAAGTTAGTAAAGAGAGGTCTAGAGGGTGAAGCATATGATATTAGTGTTCTTTGTGAGTAGATGATACCATTTCCCCCTATCCCCCTCCCATTTTTCTTTTTCCCTTTCCCCCTTTTTAAAGAGACAGATGTATAAAAAAGAGGGTGCAGATAAAAGCAATGTTACATGAAAATGAAGTGTGTATAAATATGAACACCAATGTAACTAGTGTAAGTAAGATATTGTAAAGCTTAAATAAAAACATTGTCAAAAATGAACAACTTAATTCTTCTTTCCACCCTCCAATACAGTGAAAACACTTTGTCTTAGCTGAATTTTTCTAAATATAAATTATGAATTCAGTGTTGAAATAATCCTGCCAATGATAGGGTATACTGTTTCAGATTAGATTTTTCTTTGAAATACATGGCAATTCTCCATTCTTAATACATGGCACCAGGAAATAAATATAAATATATTCCCAGAATTAATAAAAGTGTATTTATACCCTCATTTGGGTCCTTTTTATATTTTAATGGCATCATTGCATTAAAGCAAAGACTTTTATTTTTATGCTTTTCGGAGTGGCTAGCCAGCTGTGTTAGTGCTGCTTTTTATAAGCAATGAAACCTTATACAATTCTGACATACTACTGCTTTAATTTGAATATTTCATGTTAACAATGGGAAGGTTTTCCATTTTTGAAAGGAACCAATTATGGATAGAATTCAGTCACCGTTCATACTTAGAAACAAATTCAAACTAAAGAAATAAACCAGCCTAGCCTTTCCCAGACCACATACACTCTGGACTACAGACCCCATAAACCCTGACCACTGCATCGAATTACCCGATCTGTTGAGCATTGTCATCAACATCATTTGTAAGCCATTGGACTGGTTTCTTGCCTGCAAACCTTGCTGCTTTGTCCCCTGGGAACTGCGGCTTTGGAAAATCCCATGGCACAGAAAAGAACATGCCAGTCCAATTTACCACAAAGGTAACCTAGGAAAACTTTAAGGATGAGTCCCTGAAGATCAGAGTTCATGGCAGGAATGTCAATGAACTGATACAATTTATTCTCTACTTGCAGTTCCTCCAGGCAAAGGAAGCAAGCAACTAACTATTTTGAGCTCCTTGTGGGACCCAAGACACTTCTTTAATTAGTCTAATTGACAAAATGAAGGCAATAATGGCTGGATTTTTGACAGAGGCTCTGCAAATAGCAGCATGAAAGACGAAATCTAAAAGAAACCAAATGCCTTTAATGAAAGCTTTTTTTTTAACCAGAGGCTGAAATTAGTGAAACTACACTGCCCCACCTCTGAAGCTCCGTAATTCATAAAGCCAAGTGGGAGGAGAGAAAAATATAGCAAATTGTTCCCCAAAGGTCAATGAGAAAATGAAAAGCAGGTAGCCTGTGAGCAAGAACAAGTTCCTCTTTTCCTGGCACACCGCTTGTGCCAAACCTCAATGCAAACCACCCTGCTTTCATTTACTGCTTCTTGAGAAAAAAAGATTTCGTTCTGGAACACCTCCGTAGCCATATTTCACACAGCTTTTTTGAGATATTTCTCAGATTTGAGAATTTAATAAAGAAGCTATCCCTGTTCTTTAAAGAAAATTCTAGTTCCTTTCCACCTTTTTTTACTTATTAATATTATGGTGCAGTTTCTCTGAAGTATATTTTCACAGCTGCAAAATGCAGATGCTAAAAGCAAGTCAAAAATATGAGCCTGCGGGCAAATGTATTGATGGATATGGCAAAGGTGCATATATCAAGGTTTATGTGCATACATCTACTGGGTTCCAGTTTTGTGAGGCCAACTATGAGTTGGAAAATATATCTGCTGGACCTGAATCAATGTATACTAAAGCAGACCTTTACCTCTCCTGGTTTTCAGACTATGAAAAATGTCTTTCATGTAGAACCAAACTATGAATTTGCCCTCTTGATAAAGTATGTGTCTGTACACCTGAGGAAAAAAGAGAGTGGAATGACACAATAATTAATCATCTTTTAAACTTCCCCTATACCAACAGGAAAGGCAATGTTGGTTTTATAGTTTAATTAAGAAAATATATATTACCAATATCTTGCAAAAGGCAACTTAATGATGTCTTGGAAGTAGTAGTATTAACTCTATTGCACTCAGTCTAAAGTGCTATGCAAAAAATATAGAGATAGGACAAATCCTATTGAAATTTATTGGGTTTATTTCTGAATAGTGGTATATAATATTGCACTGTTGTGCAGCTCTCAATGGACACCTGGTTTTAAAATCCATAAGCAAATCTCATGAAATGATATGCTGTATCCAGAAATGATATGTTTGGATTATTATGTTGATAATACATTTCTGTAACAGAAGGTTAGTGATCTTAATTTTATATCAAATAAATGTTATAGTTCATTGTACTGTATAGTCATTTTGGCTTAGCTGATTCAAACAACAATACATTCATACTAGTTAGAGATATAAATTTTGATTTGGTCCACCTTTCATTGATAAATGGGACAACACACACATATACATGCACACACATGACCACACACACACATTCTTCTTACCACAAAACAGGGAAGAGTAAGGCCCTCCCTACATTGACATATAATGCAGTTTGAAACTGCATTATATGGTCAGTGGAGACTAATTGAACTGCATTATATTTGCCTGTTATTGAATGGCAGTATATGAGTCTACACTGACTAATGCATTATATGGCAGTGCAGATTGGTATTAAGTTTGTTTTCTGTTATTCCAGAGACTAAAAAAATGAACCAATTGATTCAAATTACAAGAAAAGAGATTCTACCTAAACATTTGGAAGAACCTTGAATGGAAGAACAGTTTGAAAGTGGAATAGTCTGCTTTGAATAATCATCATCATCATCATTATCATCACAATCTTTATGTATATACCACCACCATCTCCCACTTCCACAAACATTGATTAGCGACAGCCCTTCCCTGCTGAAAAAAATGGATTTCAGGTTGTAAGATTTCAGATAAAGTTGTAAGAGGGTAGTAGGCTAAAATATACTATGGTGTCTATCAGTACAAATACTAGATGTAGTCCATAGTTTAAAAAGGATATCCAATTCCATATATTCATGTTGCGATACATAATATAGTAACCATCAATGTCTGCAATACATTCCTGCCTACATAAAAAAAGGCTAGGATTCTAGGCTACTTCCCCCCTTTTCCACCTGGGATTTTATATTAAAAATATAAGTAAATTAATTCATGGAATATCAGCATAAGAGGGGAAAGGAAACAACAGAACTATGCAGTTTTCTGCAGGGACTTATTTGCATGGAGAAATAAGGTCACTCTTCTCTTTTAATTTGACAAGTACTTTATTTTGGAAATATTAAAATAAAGAGACATCTACTGCAACCAGGTTATAGAAGTAACAGGCTAATAGTAGTGTTATTTTCTGTAACTATTACATTTTGGAATAAGGAAAGTTGCCTTTTAAAACTATGTAAAAAGCAACAGCAAAATTATATTTCTAGTCTTATGAGCAACATCGTCAAATTATTTTCAGAACCTTTCAAGAGCAAATTGACTAAAAAAAATTGAAGTTTTATGCCAATCTGTTATCATTTTAATGATTTTTTCCTCTCAAACAGCAACTAGTTATGGAAAAGTAATAGAAGTACAAGCAGCAAAATAATGAATTAACTGTTTACATCACCATAAGAATATCAGGGCGGAGCACATTTTCTAAACATTGTACTGAGTAATAGAATTAATTTCCAAGTTGTTCATGTAGTTTATACAATATTGGAATACTGAACTTCATATCTCCATACATATTTGCAAGTGTCAATCTGTACAAACTAGAGTTTCAGAATCATTTTAGAAATGTAAGCTTCATTACAGTAGTCTAGGCTCAGTATTACACACACACACACACACACACACACACACACTTATTGTTCCATAAGCAGCCTCTGGTAACTTTTCAGGTATTTGACTGACCTATGAGTCTATGATTTTGTAAGTTTGTGACATGAAAAACTTTTGAAAAGAGAGCAGCCACGACATGTCTAACATAGCATAAAATCTGTCTATATTAATTCTATAAAACCTATGGCCTTCTATCCAACCATGTCATGTCGTTTGTTTTCTTAACATCATCCTGTCCTAAAACAAAGGTCAGAGAAAATTAGAACAAGCCTCCTCCAGTTATATTTTTGTCTTTTCATATTTTTGAATCTTTGCTTCCATCAAAGACAAGCACCAAATATTTGGTGTCTGTCAATGAAATCTGGCATGTGGGATTGTGCATATTTGTATAAACTTATAGCCCCAGGGCATGTCAAGATTTTTTAAACACACACATATATATGGAGAGAGAGAGAGAGAGAGAGAGAGAGAGAGAGAGAGAGAGAGAGAAACAGATATCCACTGATTTCCCATTTCATCTTCTGTACTTAATGTGAAATCTCATAGACATTACTTAGGACCTAAAATGACACACAAACATTCAAAATTAAGCTCAGTGGTGGGTTTTTAAAAAAAAATGCAATATAGAGGTTAGACTGAAAACAGTTCAAAGGAAAAACAAGGATATAACATATTGTGTGCACAGTGGCATCATTTTGTTTCTAGAGTTTTTGTGCTAATTGACTTGCTTTTTTAATCTGGACAAATTTAATGAGATAGAATCATGGGATTGTAGAGTTAGAATAGACCACAAAGACCATTGAGTCAACCTCCTGCTATGTAGTAATACATAATCAAAATAATCCTGAAAGATGGCCATCTAACCTCTGTTTAAAGATCTCCAAAGGAGGAGACTCCAGCAATATTGGAGGTAGTAGGTTTGATGCCCATGAAGTTGATTCCTTTAGGACACAGAGACAGAAAAAAAGTTCAGTAGTGAGTGCAAGATGTGACAGATTAATTAGATAGCATGCAATCAGATAGGTATCCAAAGAGCTGTTGAGAGTCGAGCAAAGCAACAGCAGAGATACTACAGGCCAATGATATCTACCCCTATCTGGCTCTTTTGACTGCACGAAGGCTTTCAAGGCAGTGGGTGTCAGTGAGTACAGGGAGTGCAGACCACGTTTGATGACACCATCAGAGAGGTGATGCCAGAATGAGTCCACATTCATAAAATCCCTCTGGTGACACCACTGCACAAGGCACCTCATGGTTATTCAAGCGAAAAATAGAGTGTTAAGTGGCACATCCCCAGGGGAAGAGTTATGGCCAGATAAAACAAAGATGGGTGGATGTTTATTTGAGTAGCATTGAAGGAAGATAACATTCCACACTGAGCAAGCTTTGGGTTACAAAAGGATGTGTTGCAGTGTGAGGGAAGGGGAACAAAGAAATAACTTTTATAGGGGTTTTCAGGAAAAATATAACCCAATGGAGGAGACAAAGGGGAAGTAAGTGGCTGAAAAGAGAGAGGAAGGATCCTGGGTTTCTTCACTTGAAGCTGTTCAGGGATGTCTCCTCCATCTCTCCTTGACATTAAGTCTAATCGTGTCTGACTCTGGGGGTGGTGATCATCTCCATTTTAAAGCTGAAGAGCTGGGTTGTCTGTAGGCTCCCCCAAGGTCATGTGGCCTGCATGACTGCATGGAGTGCCGTAACCTTCCTGATGGAGTAGTACATATTAATCTACTCACATTTGCATGTTTTCGAACTGCTAGGTTAGCAGAAGCTGGGGCTAACAATGGGGGCTCAGCCCACTCCCCAGATTTGAACCACCAATGTTTTGGTCAGCAAGTTCAGCAGCTCAGCAGTTTAACTTGCTGCGCCACCGGGGGCTCATAAACTCCCTGTTTTAAGTGTGCATGAAAACTCTACATGTGAAGAGCCCTGAATGTAAAGTGATGGGAAACATGTGACTCACTTCCAGATGTTTCTGAGACTGAGATTCCAAGCATCTTTCATTGGATATGCTGACTAATATCCTAACTGGAACATTCTTGGTCTATAAGCCAAGCTAGTTTTTCCAATAGCAAAAATGAGCATTTTCTTCCTGTTCAGATCTTACAGAGGCAGGATGTAGAGTTTCATACAGGAGAAAGGGGGAAATAGTACATTTCTCTTTGTCTTCCTCCTCTGAAACTACTATGCTGGAAGATGATAAGTGATATTTTTGTACAAGGTACTAGTATAGAATTATGGGCTAGAGAGGCAAGTAGGCTGACTTGAACCTAAACATTATAAGAGCTTCAAAGTACGACAGTGGTGGTAATATTCTGAAGGGTGGAAAGGAGGCAAAGTCTCCTTTCCTCCTTAGGTCTTCCTAAAACATGTATAAATAAAAATATTTATTCTTTAAGTTTTTTTGTAACGTGCATTTTCTTAATCAAAATCTCAATTCCCTCCAATAGGATACCTCTTCCCTTTCCCATAAACAGTTTTCTGTTTTTCTCAGCTAAGAACATCTAGCTTCTGTACATAGAATCATAGAATCATACATAGAGTTAGAAAATACCTTGTGGGTCATCCAGTCCAACCCCCTGCCAAGAAGCAGGAAAATCACATTGAAAGCACCCAATACAGATTGGCCATCCAGCCTCTGCTTAAAAGCCTCCACCACATTCCAGGGCAGACTTGTTTATTTCATCAGGTCATTGTACTTTCTGCAACTTTATTTTATCATTGGCTTAATCTAGACTGACCAATACTGCAGGTCTGATCTGGCATGTTCTATGACCCCCTCCCGGCCACTGCAGAGGCAGGAGTGAGTCTCTACTTCCCAGTGGCACTGAATGTGGTTTGGTGCTGCTAGAGGGTCACCTAACTACCCCACCCACCCTCTGTGTTTTAGAGAATTCTGACTGCAACATGAGTCCCATCTGTGTGCTGAAACATGGGCATGCAGGGACATTGGCCAGGATACCAATGTGTTGAGGGTTTCCCCCTCTTCTTCCCCTTCCTTTCACAAAACACTGTCACCTGAACTAATGTTACTGCACATGATGGTGGACAGGTAGGATCAACCCCATTGCTGGAGACTGCAGCAACATGGGGGGAAGTAGTTAGGAGGACGGGAGTGCTACCTGCATTTAAATTTAAAAAACATCACCATCAATAATAATATTCTGTATTTTTCCTAGGGTGCATCTACATTGTATAATTAATGAAATTTGGCATCACTTTGACTGCCATGCTATGGGACTATGGGAATGTAGTTTGATGAGGCACCAGCACTTTTTATCAAAGAAAACTAAAGGCCTTATAAAATTATAACTCCTCTCAGGCATGTAGCTGGGGGGGTGGAGGGGCTTGAGCAAACCCCCTCCCCCTCGAAATTCTCAGGGTGATCCAGGAGAAGGCCTTACTGGTACATTATTTAAACTGTTATGTTTATTCATATCATGATCTGATCACCATGCTCAATATATCCCATATGCCCGGGGTATTGGGATAATGATACAAAGGGGTAGACCCTCTCCCACTCAGACTCAGCCCCACCATAACAAACTTTCCCCCACCCCCCAAATCAAAATCCTGGCTACGGCCCTTACTCCCATGCTTTCATAGCACTGAAATAGGGGAGATAAAGTGATGTCAAACTGCATTAATTCTACACGGTAGATACATCCTTTGTTTGTAATTCATGGTAACTTACAAAATGTGAAAATACAGCTATTTTTCATTATACAAAAATTAAAAATAATTTTAATTAATTTTTTTTAAAAAATAATTAATTGGTGATTAAAAAATTCAGGAGTTTTTCATGTATGCATAAGGTCATTGCATCATTTGTTAGATAACCAGTTTCAGTCGTGAAGCAGTAAGCTATTCATTACCTAAGTTAGTTATTAGAGGAAATGATGCATTTGACTCTTTAAAAGTTCCTCTCAAATGTGCATAATAATTCAAGTCACACTCTGAAGACACTCTGTTAAGATAAGGACTTGTCATATGCACCTTCTATTTGGGTCAGCCACTCTAGAAATACTCTACATGCAGAAAATGAGACAAAGATGGAACACTTAAAAGCTTTAGATTCAGAATAATTTCTTTCTCAGTACAACTAATGCTCTTGAGAAACATTAGAGTGGTCTGTCATGCGTTTTAGACATGACAAAAGAAATGAGCTATCAGATGCACTTGATGGGGGGAAATGGCTATTAAGTTTCAAGGTACAGACCTTTAATCTATAGGTCAGCAAGGATGAGTGGACACTTATTTAGCAGCTATTAAAGTATGATGATGCTCTGTTTAGCACAATTATTATTCAATTAATCAAACTGCGGGAAGGTTTTTTCCCAGAAGTGCCATAGGGAATTACATGGATAAAAAGGTATTGCCACAAATAAGGGACAAATATTTGTGCAAATATTTTATTATGGAGTGAACCTTCAAAATATGTTATTCCACACTTTTAAGAAATCCCAATTTCTCTGACTTCTGATATTACTGCTTGACCATAGTTACTCTAATCTCTGTTTCCCCACTGCAAGGTTAATGCAATTGTGTAAATAGTGATTTGAACATTATTGGGCACTTGGAGTATATAGAAGGATATTAATGTATGCCTAGGTGGTATGTGTACAACAGGAGTATCTGTGTGGTGGGAGTGTTATACGTACTTAAGTGTATATGCATAAATACACATACATGCTGTTGACTAGTTCTCAGCTCTCAGCTGACACTGGAAATTGCACCCTTGTATTAGAAAAATGGGTTGTACTGTCCTTGGGAAGAAGCAATAGGAGATTCAGGAAGAATGAAAGTGACAGCCTGACTGGAATGATAATACTGGCTTTGTTACATTGGACTAAACCAAACATCATATCTACTTAGATTAGATCTACTGAAATAAATGGGACTTACTATTTACAGTGAACTTAAGACTCATTTATTTCAACTGTTTTTATTCTATATAGGTCTAATACTAGACTTACTGTAATGTTAACTGGATATGCATATTTTATAGGCCCTTATCCCATTTGGGGGGGGGGGAGCAGAGAAAAGGGAAGCAGTCTCCTTTATAGTTGCCTTTCATGCCTTTCCATGTTGTTTAGTTTTTCTCCCAACTCAAACATGTTAACTCCTTACCATTTCCTTACCTGTTCTATTTATTATCATAAAATAATACAACAGAGACATCTGGCAGTTTCCTTCACAGATTAAAGTCCTTCCACATGAATAGAGAGGTCTGGAGTCAGGTAGTGCCCAACTCCAAAAATGCCTGTTTTAAATTCACATTAAAACCAGAGTCCAATAGGCATCTCCCGAAAGTAGTATTCAGACATGTGATGGTCTCTGTGGGACTCTGTTTTTTAAAAGTGTCTAGAAATGGGGGGAAGTGATGAGTCCATAGAGTTATATTTCGCATTATTTTCTCAACATCCAAAACCTAGCATGAAGATAAGTACATTTCTAGCTTGTATAAAATCAGAAATAGTCAGTGAGAAGTGCCAAATATTTATCCAACAGTCACACATATGAAAAATTAGTCAGTCTTTGGAGACATTTATTTTTAGGGGCATGTGCTTGTAAAGGGAAGGCACGCAGAGAGGCTCATGGCACTCTGTGCACTCCCCCTCCCCCTATCATACAATGGGAATGGGACAGGATATATTGGCACCCTTTTCCTGTCCCCATCAGATGGGAGAAAGGGAGGCAATGCATAGCAAAACAAGTTGACCTGCTGCCCTTTCCCCCATCTAATGGGGAAAAGGGGAGGAATGTGCAGGTAGTTCCATTGGAGATGCCAAAAACACACTTTCCTCCCTGTGGTGGTTTAGGAAGTGTCCTCTCATGCTTCCCCTCCACTTTAGGAGGAATGTGGGCAGAGCCTGCCGTGTATCATGTGATGGTGCTCATCAGGCCGCAAATAAAAGTGGCAAAATGGGGCTGTTTTGCCCCGTGTGAAGAAGTCCTAGAATAGATCCACTGAACATATGATAAGTTAGTAAATTAACCACTGTATAAGTTCCACTGATTCCCATTATACTTGCCATTCAAATTGGATCCAGAACCTTTAAGAATTTGTATCTAGCTCCTTATACCATGGCATACCACCATCATCTTTTTATCTTTTTATTTTTTAGAATCAAGGTTTCTTTTCTTTTCCTTTTTACTTCTTCTGTTTTCCACTTATATTATAAGCCTGAAGGCATGGCCTATATGTGTTTATTTCAAGCCAGATACTTAAGAGATGGATAAAAGGAAAGATGGAAGAATCCATCTGACACACAGAGAGAAAATTGGAGAGTACTGTTAATCTCTTTGCCTTTTTATTGCAATGTAAACAGAGAGAAATCATAAACATATACCTATTAGAGGCTCAAGATTAATATGTAGTGATGGTATGTTACCTTGAATGAGTGAAAGAGATTCACTTCAATAAAAATCTGAAGTGCAATCCCTCCTCCCTCTCTATGCATGCAACTTTGCTCCTATGGCTTTGATTTCAGTGGTGGATTAAAGTTAAATAGAGTCCAGATCTTCCTACATTATATTGTTCAGACATCTCTGCCCACTGGCCCTTCCTCCCAGAAGGGATGTTTGTTTTTCTCCTGCTCCAAGTCCTTGATCTTCTTTCCAAGTGAGGTAATTCAGCCAGTCCTAAGGCTGCCCCGGGGCTGGCTGGCTCCATGCCAATCAATTATGTGCTCTGCCACCAATACCTATTCTTCTGTCTCTGATTTTCTGCTTCCTTTGAATCCCTCTGTTCCAATTCCCAATGTAGGGCCTGACCCATAAAGATCCTGGCTCTGTTAATCACCTTTCCGCCTTCTGTTTCTAATGGGGGCAAAACTGGTGTTGCCTTAGCATCCTTTCGTAGCCTTGCACAGAGAGGGAGGGAATAGACGGATTTCTGGATTTTACAGTTTGTGGCTAAAAAGACCTAATACTCCCCCATCTTTAATGTGTTACTTTAAAAAACCCTTCACCTAGAATCCCTTGCCAGCACAGCCAGTGGTACTGTTGGCTGAGGAAATTTCACATTTTCATTCAAAAAATAATATTTCTATACTCAGCGTACTCTACAGAACCAATTCATCCATAATTTGCCCTCACATTTCTTAGTACATCTTCCAAACTGATGTTTCATATATCAACTGAGGCTTGCTGCTTAGATACAAATGGGTCAGGGAAGTCAGGTAACTTTCCTATTCCAAAATGAGTGTATATGGACCCATTTTCAACCCATTTGCCCTGGCCTTCCAGCAGAATTGAAAATAAGAAATCTGTATAAAACAACCATATCTAGTTTATGTACTATTTGTCAATTATGAAAAGTGTCAGTAGGAGGAATCCATGAGTATCAGATTTGTTTATTCCCTTTTCCATTTCTGAATTATACATAATCAAATGTGCATGATAGAATATATATTTGAGAAATTCACAGAAAGATGCATCAATGGGGAAAATGCATGCATAATGTGCACATTAGGGAAAATGCATAATAAATGCATACATTAAGAGAAGCATATATCCAAATGCATACTAATGTTGAAGTGGAGGGGACAGAGGGGAGGAACCTAATAGGATGAGGCAAGAATGCTGGTGGGATTTTGCAAACTGAAATAAAGAAATGATTTTCACATTTCTAGTTGCAAATTGGTGAAAAGGAAAATCACCTGGTCTGTTGCTCTTCGGATCTATTTAAATGATCTCCTAAAGCCTTAAAACAAATCCATTAAAATTGACAAAAGATTGCAGTCAATAAAACAACACACTATTTTTTTTATAAAAAACCTTTGTAGTCACAGTCAGCTCTATCATTGTTTTTTAAAACCCTCACAGCCATAAATAGAATAGAAGTGTTCATGCGCTGGTGGAAACCTCAAAAGAGAGGGCGATAGCCTAACCTCTTAAGGGAGAGAGTTCCAAAGCCTGGAATGTACAAATAATACAACAGTACATTTGCCAATAGTTACAATAAAAAATATTGAAATATTGAAAATCCAGAACTCATTTTAAAAAAAACACTCCAGGGCAGATAGTTCTTTTTCTCAAAACCTCTCAGAGTAAGAAGTTTTGCTTGCAGATGGAAGAACAGCAGAGCAAATACTTACTTTACTTACTTGTTTTACTCAGGTGATCCCTCATAGCCCGAGGATGATGGTCCTTCAAGTCTGGTGCCTTGTCATTGTTTTCATAGGTGGCTGTGGAGCCCTTTTCTGGACCCACATGTTCTACCGCAGTGAGGACATCAGTTTTCACGTGGAAGGCAGTCCCAGTCACGGTTGGCTTGATGTGCCTTCCTCTTGGCCCATTTCTTCCTTTTGCCCTCCAATCTTGCCTCTTTGAATTCTACAGCACTGCTGGTCACAGCTGACCTCTGTTAGAGAGATCAAGGGTCAGGGCTTCCCAGTTCTTGGTGTCTATGCCAAAGATTTTAAGGTTCGCTTGAAGGCCATCTTTAAATCTCTTTTCCTGCCCACGAAGCAGAGAATAGTGTAAGTCTAAGAATCACCACCAAATAAGCCCTTTTTTTGTGTTACATATGTATGCAGGTGGTAGGACAAAGAAAGTATACTTGTGAACATCTTAAAGCCTGAGGAGAGGATTTAGTCCTTTAGATAGTGCAGAAACAAGTCATGCTTTTCCTGCATCGCAGTGGGTTGGACTACATGGCCCATGTGGTCTCTTCCAACTCTATTATACTATGATTATATGATAAACATGCTTATGACTAGTAGAGCTTTTGTAATTGTGGGGGGGGGGGGGTGGAAGATATGTTTCCTCAACACCCTGACCACCACAATTCCCCCCTTTCCCATCTCCTTTCCTCGTCTGTATGAGAAACTTTGCTGACATCAGCAAAAGAACCCAGCAATGGCCAGGAGCTCAGGAGCTACATTGCTGCTACCACAGCAACAGACAACAGAAAAGGCAAGTGCCATTGTCCAGTCTTTATTATGTTTTCTTTACCACAACAAAACATTTCAGGTCTGTCAAGGGGGAGGTCGATGTCCGAAATTATTCACACGAGTAGCTGGGATAGCGTCACGTTTGCCTTCTGATGGTTCAATGCTGCACACACATTTTTTCATGCACAAAGTAATTAAAATATTGTATGAAATTGACTTCAAACTATGTGTACATGGAACATGAATTCATTTTGTGTTTAAAGTTGGGTTCCATCTCCATATCTTATTATATAAAGAAAAAAATTCTGAAATCCATAAAAACAAATTTAAAATTGCTTCTGATCCCAGGCATTTTGTATAAGGATACTCAATCTGGGATTCTATGTTTGAAAACAATTGAAAGTGAGGGTACAGTTGCCATCATTTTATGTGGAGTTCCCTTACATTGCTCAGTTTGGTTGTGTCAATTCTCTATGCTTTCATTGTGGCACTTCTTTCATAGGTAAATCATTTCCAATGCAGTTAAGAAAGAGCTCAGCTGAAAAGAAGTTAGTGGGGGAAAGAAACTATAAGAGATAAATCCATGGAGGAGACAAAGTGTAGTGTTTCCTGCCTCATTGCCACTTTTGTTGTTAAAATCAACTCCCACCTTGTCTTTCAACATGCTTCAGCAGGTTTAATGTGACATATCTTCACAGAACTTCTGCCATCATGTCTAGCCCAACCCTTTGTTTCTGGATTGGACAGGGCAGGAAAAAGACATGGTAAAAACACCATGTGAAGTCTTTCATAAATGGGGGTTGAGGGTAACCTGATCGTGTGAGTCTCAGAAATATTTTCGTCACTTCAGCATTGTCTTTCCAAATCTTTTCAGCATTCAGCAGGATAGCCATGCCGTGGCTGCTAGCTATTAGAAACAGGCTGCTTTTCAGATTTACAGCTGTGTTCTTGTCATTTCCAGATGCAGTTTTACTAAGACAGTCACTCAGGAAACATTGTGAGAAGCAGCAGGTTCCCAGTAAAACAGGCCTATAAACACAATGGTTGCTGACAAAATAAGGCTTACACCCAGATGCTTCAGGGATAGGAAAAAAATGTACACAGTCAGTTCTTTGTTTGCATTTACCTTGAGGGTTTCTGTGTGAAATGCTAATAAATAGAATGAAACAGATTTTCCAGCCCAGTTTACTGCTGATACATGACACCTATTTGCAGATAGCTGTAGTATTTCAGGTATTTACGGATTGATTGTTGCCTCAAATGTATGGGGAAATCTACATTTGGGAAGGGAAAGGACTAGCAGCCCACTTGTCATGGGGCAACACATGGGATGCATGTTACAGCCAATTTATATGGTCAGCAGGATCAAGTACTAACATTTATCATTGTACCCTAGACTTCATTTGTTAGAGCTGGTTACACACACACATACTGGACCATGCAATTTCAGTTCAACATACCCAATCATTATTCACCTTTATAAAGTATTTAGCAAAGATTTATTTTTAGACTATAATGTTCAGCAGCTTTGTCTAATATCAGCATTGAAAATGTTAGCTGGGGATTATGGGAGTAGCAGTAAAAATCTACCTTTTAAACTATCTTAAAATATATAAAAACCTAAACCAGTATATGCTTGTTTTAACTGTTCTAGCTTTAATGAACTATTTCCAATGTTTTTAATTTAATTTATTTAATACATGTATACCTGTAGCAAGATGTACACCTGTGCATTCCTTCCTCATTCCCCCCTTCCCATTCCTTAGGTACCTGATTTGGTTCAGAGAGCATGGCTTGTATAAATAACTCCTCACTGAAACTGATTTGGGGAAACACAGGAAAATATTTATTTGCTAACATGGACATCAGGTTTGCAACAGATAGGCCTCAATCAAGTCTCTATGAACTAAGAATTCAGAAACTCCATGAAAAGCTGAAGAATCCAAGGATTGTGGTTGAAGAGGGATTCTTCGACAGACACCATTGTGTATATAATGTCAGCAAAATCAGAATTTTTTTTTCAGATTTCTTTATTATACTTGTCATTGGGCAAGTTGACACCCTAGCCACCTTATCACTGTCCTGTTCTGCTAAAGATTCCATTGAGCCACAGAAGTTAAAATAGTGTCAAGCTGCATTAATTTTACAGAGTAGATGCACCTCTAGTGACACATACGTGAGATACAGGGGTGAAGAAACAGCTACCAGGATGTGACTCAACCAGTAGAGAGAGAGAGAACTAGAGAAAAAGAGACACTCATTGAGGTCCAAATGCAGGCAACAGTGGAGAGATTTTCCAAGTAGCATGGTGAATCTGTGGGGAAGTGGGGAGAAAGTGTCGCCCAGGATCCCACATCGCACTTTCGCCATCACACAGGGGAAAGTGTCACCGCCTGACTTCCCTCCATGCTGGCCCCACTCTAAGCAGTGAGAAAACAGGAAGCCTCATGTATTCTCTGAGCTCTGTATGAGGATACTCCCAGGACGGATCCGGGACAGAGCTAAGTCAGAAGATGCCCTGCATCATGTGATGGATGCTGGAGGTCTCTGTACTGGAATCGTAAGAAGATAATAATCTACTTACCTATTCCAAATCTAGCAGAGAAAATAGTTAAAATTTTGTGTGTATGAAACTTAATTGCTAATTGTTGTTGTGTGTCTTCAAGTCACCCCTGTGCGATCTCAGAGCTCGTCCCTTTCCGGAGGGCGTGCAAGACCGCCCTTTTTAGACTTGCTTTTAGTTAAATTGGAACTGTAATGGCAGGCTCATGTCTACGAGTTTTAAGGGATCTGTAATTCCTGTTATTTTATCATTGTATACTCTGATGTTTTTATTGTATGTTGTGATCCGCCCCGAGCCTGCAGGGAGGAGCGGAATATAAAACCGAATAAATAAATAAATAAATAAATAAATAAATAAATTTTCAACATATTATGACCCTAAGGAGAATCTATAATGGGATTTTCCTGGCAGAATTTGTTGGGGCATGCTGCTGTTGCCTTTGCCTTCCTCTGAGGTTGAGTGTGTATATATAACTGTTAAGGTCACCAGCGGGTTTCCATAGAACTTGTAATCAGTATAAAAGACACCTGTCCACAACCTAAAGCAGTCACACTCCAAACTCCACTATGGTGAAGGCCAAACAGATGTTGAAGGACACCAGAAACAAAATTGTCACACTGCACCAGACTGGGGAGATTGAATCTGTAATAGGCAAGCAGCTTGGTGTGAAGAAATCAATTGTGGGAGCAATAATTAGAAAATGGAAGAAAATACAAGACAAGATAATCTCTCTCAATCTGGGGCTCCATGCAAGATCTTCCCCTATGGGGTCAAAATAATTGAAAGAATGGTTAGCAAAAATCCAAGAACCACAAAATCCAGGAACCTAGTGAATAACCTGAAGAGAGTTGGGACCAACATAACAAAGGCTGCCATCAGTAATACACTATGCCACCAGGGACTCAGATCCTGCAGTGCCAGATGTGTCCCCCTGCTTAAGCCAGTAGATGTCTGGGGTCGACTGAAGTTTGCTAGAGAGCATTTGGATGATCCAGAAGAGTATTGGGAGAATGTCATAGTTTGATAGTTGTTAATTTTTTTGCCTAGCTCTTTGGTTTAAGTTTATTGCCCACACCGCCCTTTTAAATGGATGCCCCACTGCTAAACCGGCCACTTGCTCCCTCGATCCATGCCCCTCCTGGCTGGTCAAGGACTGTCTTGAGCGTTTATGAGGCCCTCTGATGAATATAATCAACGGCTCCCTTGAGCAAGGAGTTTTTCCAGATGGGCTTAAAGAGGCAGTGGTCTGCCTCCTGCTGAAGAAGCCGAGTTGAGACCCTTCGGTTCTTGCCAATTACCGCCCAGTTTCAAATCTTTTGTTTCTGGGCAAGGTAATTGAGCAGGCGGTAGCAGGACAGCTACAGAAATTCTTGGATGACACAGCCGGCTTAGACCCCTTCCAGTCCAGTTTCCGTTCTGGGCAAGGGAACGAGACTATTCTGGTTGCCATCGCAGACCAACTCCGTTGCCAGCTCAACCGAGGCGGATCAGCGCTGCTAGTGTTTCTTGACCTCACTGCAGTATTTGTTAATGTCAATTATGATCTGTTGATACACCGCCTCGCTGTGTCCGGAGTTCGTGGGCGGACCCTTAATTGGTTCAGCTCATTTCTCTGGAATTGGGGACAATGAGGAGAGTGGATGGGACAAGTCTCCAAGAGGCGCCCCCTTTACTGTGGGGTACCACAAGGGGCTATCCTTTCCCCTCTTTTATTTAACATTTATGTTCGACCGCTCGCTCAGCTGGTACAGACTTTTGGACTGGAGCGTTATCAGTATGCTGATGACACCCAGCTCCTTCTGCATCTGGAGACTGGGGCAGTTTCGTTACTTAATAATTTCACCTTATTCCTTGAAGCTGTGACTAGATGGCTATGTGCTAGGAGGCTAAGGGTGAACCTGGCAAAGACAGAGATCCTGTGGCCTGGCCACCCTAAGGGAGTGGCACACCCCGCTGCCTACCCTCGACGGTGAGTCTCTTGCTCCATCGGCCACAGTGAAAAGCCTAGGTGTCATTTTGGACCCCTTGCTATTGATGGAGGGCCAGGTCTCCGCCGTCAGCAAACAGGTGTTTCCCCATCTTTGCCAGGCCAGGTAGCAGGCGCCCTATCTTTCCGGGGAGGCCTTGGCCACAGTGATCTATGCCATGGTCACCTCGAGACTGGACTACTGTAATGCTCTTTACTTTGGTCTTCCTTTGTCAGTGACCCGGAAACTTCGTATAGTTCAAAATGCAGCTGCCAGGCTTCTTACAGGAACTCATGTGGGATGTTATATAACACCTATCCTGTGTCAGTTGCATTGGCTATGGATCGAATTCAGGATCTTCTACAAGGTGTTGGTGCTAACCTTTAAGGCCTTGTACAGCCAGGGGCCGACATATCTCAGGGACTGTCTCTCCCCCTATCAACCACAGTGGTCACCTCGATCTTCTCAAGAGAATCTCCTATATATACTGGGCCTTAGAGAAATCCGCCTGGAGGTCACTAGGCGGAGAGCTTTCTCAGCCGCTGCCCCAAAACTGTGGAACTCTCTGCCACCCGACATTCGAGCCATGTGCGAATTGAGATGTTTTATTGTCACACTGAAGACTTGGCTCTTTGGCAGAGTGTTTGATTACCGTATTTTTCGCACCATAAGACGCAGTTTTTTTCCTCCCAAAGTGGGATGAAAAATCAGCTGCGTCTTATGGAGCGAAGATGCAGGCGGGGGAGGCGCTGGAGCAGAGGGGGACGGCGATATACTCACCCTGTCGCTGCCTCTCCTCTTCTCTGGTCCGTTGCGGCGGCGGAGGGACGCTGGTTCGCTCCCCCTCTTGCTCCTTTTCCCTCCCTCCGCCCTTTCATCCCTGGAGGAAAGGGTGGGGGGGGGGGGGAGGCAGCAAGAGGGGGAACGAAGGAGCATCGCCCCAGAGGGCTCTGGCACGATGCTCCTCCATTCCTCCTCTTGCTGCTTTTCCTTCCCCTGCCCTTTCTTCCCTGGAGGAAAGGGTGGGGAGGGAGGCAGCAAGAGGAGGACGAAGGAGCATCGCCCCAGAGGGCTCTGGCACGATGCTCCTGCATTCCTCCTCTTGCTGCTTTTCCTTCCCCTGCCCTTTCTTCCCTGGAGGAAAGGGGAGAGGCAGCAAGAGCAGGAACGAAGGAGCATCGCCCCAGAGGGCTCTGGCGCGATGCTCCTGCATTCCTCCTCTTGCTGCTTTTCCTTCCCCTGCCCTTTCTTCCCTGGAGGAAAGGGTGGGGGGGGGGAAGAGGCAGCAAGAGGAGGAACGAAGGAGCATCGCCCCAGAGGGCTCTGGCGCGATGCTCCTGCATTCCTCCTCTTGCTGCTTTTCCTTCCCCTGCCCTTTCTTCCCTGGAGGAAAGGGTGGGGGGGGGGGGAAGAGGCAGCAAGAGGAGGAACGAAGGAGCATCGCCCCAGAGGGCTCTGGCGCGATGCTCCTCCATTCCTCCTCTTGCTGCTTTTCCTTCCCCTGCCTTTTCTTCCCTGGAGGAAAGGGGAAAGGGGCAGCAAGAAGAGGAACGAAGGAGCATCGCCCCAGAGGGCTCTGGCGCGATGCTCCTTCATTCCTCCTCTTGCTCCTTCTCCCCCCCCCCCTTTCCTCGAGGGAAGAAAGGGCTCTGATAAGACGCACCTGCTGATAAGACTTACCTAGATTTTAGAGGGGGAGCGAAAATATTTTATCAGCAGGTGCGTCTTATGGTGCGAAAAATACGGTAGTTGTTTTAATGATAATTTAAGTGTTTTATTGATTCATTCTGTAAGTCACCCAGAGCATCGTTGGTGAAGGGCGTCTAAGCAAGTAATACAATTGATTGATTGATTGATTGATATTGTCCCAAGACCTTATCTAGAAATTCCTAGCTTATATTATCAAAGGCTTTCTTTGCATTCATAAAGAATAGTGCACATCTCTATCTGGATCTTTTTTAGCCACTTGTAATATATTTAGGATCATCCTCACATTCTAATTAAGGTACCTATCTGGCTAAAACCTGCCTGGTCATCATGTAGTGTCCTTGTTAATATCTGCTTAAGTCTGTTTGCTAACATCCTCAAAAATATTTTGTAGTTGGGGTTTAATAGTGATATTGGTCTATCATTTTTATTTGATCCATGTCCCTATCTTGTTTAGGGATTAATGTTATTATAGACTTGGACCAGGACCCTGGCAGCTCTCCTTTACTTGAAGTCTTATTCATAACCAAAAACCAGTATTGGCACTAGCTCTTCTTTGAAAGTATTGTAATACAAGGCCAAGAAGCTATCAGGTGTAGTAGTAGTAGTAGTAGTAGTAGTAGTAGTAGTAGGGGAACGAAAGATCAGCTTCTAATTGCCAAAATGATACTGGAAAATTGCAAAAGCCACAAAACAAACCTCTATAAAACTTGGATTGATTACAAAAAAGCATTTGACTCACTGCCACATTGTTGGATTATCAAATGTCTATATGGCATTGGGATTTGTGAAAATATTAGAAAGTTCACTGAAAATGCAATGAAACAATGGAAAACTGAGTTGTTCATGGACAACGAAAGCTATGGAACTGTAAACATCAAGAGAGGAATTTTCCAAGGTGACTCACTATCACCACTGCTGTTCATCATTGCAATGATCCCACTGTCAGTAATTCTACAGAAAACAAACCTAGGCTACCAAACAGCAAGAAATTCACCAAAAATTCCCACTTTCTGTATATGGATGATCTAAAGCTTTATGGAAATTCAGAAACTGAAATTGAGTCACTGATCAACACAGTCAGAATCTTCAGCACTGACATCAGTATAAAGTTCGGCCTAGACAAATGTGCCACAGTGGCAATAAAGAGAGGGAAAATTACGCACAGCGAGGGCATAGAGATGCCAAATGGACAATCCATAAAATGCAATCAGCTTGAAGCCTATAAATATCTGGGCATACTACAGTTGGACAATATCTAGCGTGGGCATGCGAAAAATGTGGTCAGCAAAGAATATATCCAAAGAGTCAGAAAGAGTTTGAAGTGAAACAAACGGTAGAAGAAGAGAAACATACACTGGCAGATTATGTAAAAGGTGGTCAAGAACCAACATTGAAAGAAGTCAATAGTAGTAAACTGCTTAAAGTGCAAAAGACAAAGAGTGAATACTGTAAAAACACTATCCATAGCAGAAGAGAAAACTGGCAAAAGAAGGCACTCCATGGACAGTTTCTGGCAAAAACTGAGAGCCAAATTGACAAAGAAAAAACATGGCTGTGACTCACAAATCGAACTCTGAAAAAGGAAATGGGGGGCCTGATTCTGGCAGCCCAAGAACAAGCCATTAGAACAAATGCCATCAAAGCCAGAATTGAAAAGTCGATGACAGATCCCAAATGTAGACTCTGCAAGGAAACAGATGAAACAATACATCACATCCTCAGCTGCTGCAAGAAGATTACACAGACAGACTACAAGCAGAGGCATAACACCGTTGCTCAGATGATTAATTGGAACCTGTGCCACAAATATCTGCCTGTGACAAAGAACTGGTGGGATCACAAGCTGGAAAAAGTTATAGAGAATGAACACGCCAAACTCCTCTGGGATTTCCGGATTCAGACAGACAGAGTTTTGGAGCATAATACTCCTGACCTCACAATCATGTTAAAAAACAAAGTATGAATCGTCAATGTCACAATTCCAGGTGATAGCAGGATTGCAGAGAAACAACTGCAAAAATTTCCCAGGCAGCATAACCATTGCCCATGTTACTTTCAAATTACTTTTTCAAAGTTGTTGAATCTCATTGTTCAGACTTATTTCATTGGCTGCATTTTAATACCATTTGGCTTCTGGCTTTAGATTTCTGCAACTTGTATTTCTGAGAAGATAAAGGTTTTCTCTGGGGTTAAACCAAAGGTGGATGATGACTCCCAATATGTTTACAAAAGGTGCCCCAGAGAGGTCCAGACACACGCACAATTGTCATTTCCACATCGTCTTATTCAGGTAACAGCTTTTGCTGTGATAATTACAAAGAATAAACCACAACAGAAAAACTCGCAATATATTTCACCATGGGCATAAAAGGGTGTGTGCATGTGCTGCTAAATACATTGTTCCATGGAAAGAATGAAATTTCTGGTTCTCAAAGAAGAGAGGAAGATGGCAACTTCTTTTGTTGTGTTTTTGTCTTTTTCTTATTTTCTTTCTTTTTATTTGTGTATGTGTGTATGAGAGAGAGTGATACCATATTGGTTACATCATGGAAGAGACAAAAGTGAAGTAAATCCCTCCAATCAGTTGTTGGGTCATTTTAATGAGGCAATATAAAATGTTTCTTGCCAAAGGTGGAGAACATCTTTTAATTAGGTATCTGTGGAGTACTATTATTTTTTACAATTAATTTTATAGTGTTGTTTTTCTCCAGAATGTGTGTTTGTACCAGGGAGCCTTTAGAAAGAATAAAGGAAAGGAAGTGGGGAGAGAAGGGGTTCTTATGTGTATGGGTTTTTTCTTTTTTGGTATCATTATGTTTCTTAAGCCAATAGTGGTAGACAAATAACTTTTTATATTCACGGTCTCAGTGTTTTACAGGACATATGTGCCACCATTTTAATACACTCAGTTAGTTATCCACCATTGGTTTATAGCTCTAACACTGTAAAATAAGGATCTAGACCTTAAATCTTTTTTCAGAGTATTACATTCAATTTTTATTTTGTTTGTTGAAAAAATAACAATACTAAAGTAAGCATGACAGTAAGGTAACTGTGCCTGGTCCCATTCTGTCTTTTTCATTTCACAGATTAAAAACATGCCTCTCAGAATTTCAACTCTTGTTGCTCAAATAAATAGCCATCAAAATCCCTCCTCTTTGGAAAAGTTAAAAGTTGGGAGTTTCTTGATCAGTTTAGTTCATCTGTCCGGCAATCCCATGCTTGAGCAAAGGAATTGGGCATGGTTGCCTTGTCCTCTAGTTTGCTGTTAGACCATTAAAGTTTATTGGTTGCTGAATTATTTTCATTCCCAGAGCCACTAAACTTCTGATGCTGACTTTGAACATGTGTAGGTCAAGGGGAAGGAAAATTAAGGGTCATCTTAAGTTTATACAGTGGTGCCTTTTCATTTTCTATAAAGCTAACTACATTTTGGCTCCCTGTTGGGTAAGCTTTTCTCCTGTCTATTATTTTCCAAAGAGAGAGAATGTATATGACAGTCTAAGAATCACACCAGCCTGAACACAGATGGTAGGGATTATACTACACTGAGCCTTGACCTTCAAAACACTCGGTTTCCTTTCAAGGTTTTTTGCAGCCAAAAGACATGCTGGTTTTTGTCAATTAATATCATTAATGCATTTTTTCATTACAATCAATTACCTGAGCTTTGGAACATGTCTCCAAGTTACAGTGACATTCAAAGGTTGTCTAGCAGAAACCTTAAATATACATTTTATTAGCATAGCCAGATGATGTGAAAATCTGGAATATTTATTGTATTAGAATAAAGTGTATTCATACATTTCAATTGGATGGGGAACTGATTGTGTAAAATATCTTTGCAATGTCTTATTTCTGCTGTTTTTGTGGAAAGCATGTGACACTACAGAGTTATTCAATGAAAATGATATTATTATGGGAAATATAAACCTTGCTTTCAGAAGGCGCTGGCACAAGGGCTTCTGAAATATCCAAAACCCCATCAGACTCATGTTGGTAGGGCAAATGTGAGAAAGATATTTCTGCTCTTTTCCTTCCTATCCAGACATTTTTTATTATATTCTTCTCACAGAAACTCATGAGGGGAAATCAATCTATGTCATATCCATGGTTACTGAAGATCAGGAACCAGCTTGGTAGCCCCAAGAGTTGTGGATCCTCTGAGGCTGCAGCTCTCCTGACATATCTGCTCTCACTTCCCTGCCTCCTTTCCCTCTTTCCCAGTATCAGGGGTCTGAGACTGGGATCTATGCTTCTTTGGTGGCCAAGGAAAAAAGTCAAATCTTTCTCTCTTGAAGGTAGACCCTTTCCCCAACTTTGAAGCAGAAGTTGAAATAAATAAATAAATAAATAAATAAATAAATAAATAAATAAACTTTCTTTGTAGAGTGCCGTAGAATTATAGAATCCTGGAGTTGGAAGAGATCATGGGCCATCCAGTCCAACCCCCAGCCAAGAAGCAGGAAAATCACATTCAAAGCACCCCCAATAGATGGCCATCCAGCCTCTGTTTAAAAGCCTCCAAAGAAGGAGCCTCCACCACAGTCCATGGCAGAGAGTTCCACTGCTCAACAACTCACAGTGAGGAAGTTCTTCCTAAAGTTCAGGTGGAATCTCATTTTCTGTAGTTTGAACCCATTATTCTGTGTCCTAGTCTCCAGGGCAGCAGAAAGCAAGCCTGCTCACTCCTCCCTATGACTTCCCCTCAAATGTTTATACATTTATGATATATGCCTATCATGTCTCCACTCAGCCTTCTCTTCTGCAGATTAAACATTCCCAGCTCTTTAAGATGCTCCTCATAGGGCTTATTCTCCATACCCTTGATTATTTTAGTCACCCTTCTCTGGACACATTCCAGCTTGTCAACATTTCCCTTAAACACCAATGCCAGAATTGGGCAAAGTATTACAGGTGTTGTCTGACCAAGGCAAAATAGAGTGGTGGCATGACTTCTCTGTATCTAGACACTATACTCCTATTTATGCAAGCCAAAATCACATTGGTTTTTTTAAGTTCCTGCGTGACATCGTTGCCTTATATTTAACTTGTTGTCCATGAGGACTCCAAGATCTTTTTCACAAATACTGCTACCAAGGCAGACAACCCCCAATCTGTATCTTTGCATTCAATTTTTTTCTGCCTATCTCCCTAAAGGGTCTCAGGGTGCGTTCCAGCATATAAGGCAAACATTCAATGTCACCAAGAATACATATAAGCAGAATTACATCTAAAACAGAATACATCGAATGGTATAGAACAGGGCTGCCCAACTTCTACCGGACCTGTGGCCGGAATTCCAGTTACTGATGACCTGGGGGGCCGAAGGGTCTGCCTCCACCCCCGGCTCCGCCCCCTCACCGTCTCCACCCCTGCCCCGCCCCTCCCTGGCTCCGCTCCCCCTGGCTCCACCCCCACCCTCCCCCGGCTCCGCCCTCTCCCGCCTTGAGGTGTCTGTGGAGGACACCGGGGCTTTGACTTGGAGATAGAGATGAACACCAAAATCCCAGTCTCAAGTCCCAGTCCCTGCTTTGAACTGGATTATATTGCAGTGTGGACTCAGGGCCCTTCACACAGCCATATAACTCAGAATATCCAGGCAGGAAACCCCACAAAACCTGCTTTGAACTGGATTATATTGCAGTGTGGATTCAGGGCCCTTCCACACAGCCATATAACACAGAATACCTGCTTTGAACTGGATTATCAGAGTCCACACTCATATAATCTGGTTTAAAGCAAATAACATGGGATTTTATTCAGATGTGTGGAAAGGAAGTCAAATAAGAAGCCAGGGCCCTTCCACACAGGCCTATAACCCTGAATGATAAGGCATAATATTCATTCTGACTCTGCTAATAATAATAATAATAATAATAACAACAACAACAGGTTCCTGGAGTAGGAGACCTCCATGGGCCATCCAGGGCCATCCAGTCCAATCTCCTTCTGCCATAAGGGGAAAACACAATCAAAGCATTCCTCACAGATGGCCATTCAGCCTCTGATAATAATAATAATAATAATTACAATGGGTTCCTAGAATAGGAGACCTCCAAGGGCCATCCAGTCCAATCTCCTTCTGCCATAAGGGGAAAACACAATCAAAGCATTCCTCACAGATGGCCATTCAGCCTCTGATGATAATAATAATAATTACAATGGGTTCCTAGAATAGGAGACCTCCAAGGGCCATCCAGTCCAATCTCCTTCTGCCATAAGGGGAAAACACAATCAAAGCATTCCTCACAGATGGCCATTCAGCCTCTGATGATAATAATAATAATAATAATAATTACAATGGGTTCCTAGAATAGGAGACCTCCAAGGGCCATCCAGTCCAATCTCCTTCTGCCATAAGGGGAAAACACAATCAAAGCATTCCTCACAGATGGCCATTCAGCCTCTGATGATAATAATAATAATAATAATTACAATGGGTTCCTAGAATAGAGACCTCCAAGGGCCATCCAGTCCAATCTCCTTCTGCCATAGGGGAAAACACAATCAAAGCATTCCTCACAGATGGCCATTCAGCCTCTGATAATAATAATAATAATAATAATAATAATAATTACAATGGGTTCCTAGAATAGAGACCTCCAAGGGCCATCCAGTCCTACCTCCTTCTGCCATAAGGGGAAAACACAATCAAAGCATTCCTCAGCCATGTTGAATCAAACCTAAACTCTCATGAGAGCAACAGAAAGTACTGAACCTTGAGTTTGGGAGTTGTAGTTTTCCTCCATCCAGAGAGCACTGTGGACTCAAATAATGATGGATCAGGACCAAACTTGGCACGAAGCCTCAGGAGAGGAGGAAGCCGGAAAGGGAATGAATGAGCACCCCCCGTGCTCCGAACTCGGCCCCGCCCCTTTTTTGCTCTGGCCACGCCCCCTCTCACTCGTGCACTCTCTCTCTCCTTCCCTCTTTCCTTCAGGAGGTGGAAGGGGGAAGGAATGAAAGGGGGAAAGAGAGAAAGAAGGAGGGAGGGGGAGAGATGGGGGGAGGGAGGGAGGGAAGTAGGAGGAGGAGGAAGAGAGCCTGCTCCTCCTCCCTGCCCCGCCCCACACCCCCCACCGTGAAAAATAAATAAATAAAAAATATTCGAAAAATATTCCAAAAAAATATTCGAAAAATATTTAAAAACTTTTTTTTAATCTTAAAAGGCAGATATCTTGCAGGAGGGTAGGGGGCCATGGGGAAGGGGCTGGGGGGCCGTATACGGCCCGGGGGGCGCCAGTTGGACAGCCCTGGTATAGAACAACCTAACTTTTGGCCAAGTCCATCATTTTTATTAGCATGGGATTGGCCAGCTCCCTCCTGTCTTTTAGAAGGAAATTTAAGACCTGACTATTGGACCAAGCATTCAACCAGTGAATAATAGCAAGCTGGCTTGTAGCCAGGATTTTGATTCAGGGGGGTGTTTCATTTGGGGGGAAAGGGGGCTGAGTCAGAGTAAGAGAGGATCTACCCTAGCAAACCTTTTGTATCATTATCCCAATACTCCCATGCATATGGGATATATTGAGCATGGTGATCAGATCATGATATGAATAAACATAACAGTTTAAATAATGTACCAGTAAGGCATTCTCATGGACAACCTTGAGAATTTGGGGGTGGGTGGGGCTGAAGCCCCTCAAGCCCCCCCCTCCCCCGGCTACATGTTTGACAGCAAGTGAAAGAAATTTTAAGACAATGAATAGACCCAGACTGGATTTTGGATTCTGGATTCAGGATTCTGATTTTAACAGGCGTGTTTTAATTCAAAAGCTTACTTACTGTTTTTAATATTTTAAATGTATTCTTGATTGTTTTTATGATGTTGGCATCCTATGATTCTCTTGTGAGGCCACCCTGAGTTCTCCCTCAGGGATGAGAAGGGTGGGGTAAAAATATAGGAAATAAATGAATAAATATCAGTTAAATAGTCAACATTGAAGACATTAAAAACCCTTTAATAGTGTTATCTAGTAGGGCTGTTTGATTTTTTTTTAACGGTTCAAAACTCGCTTCGGCTCTAGGGGGTACTGGCGCTTCTTATCTGATAGACTTCTGAATATTTCCATTAAAATTTCAAAATTTATTTGGATGAATTCCGAAACTTTGGAATGACTTTTTAAATGGCGGACACGCATCTCTTTAACCCAGTTAGGACTGTGGGACGGGAGAGAATAAATCGGTACTGAGCAAGAGGAGGGGCCGAGATCTGGACGAGCCTTGCCGATCAGGAAGAAATCTTGGCCCCTGGCTTCCAAAGTGCAGGGGCCAAGATTAGGAGGCAATTTCCTCCTGTTCCCCAAGGCTCTCCCTCCGCCAGGGGCCGAGATTAGGAGGAGATTTCCTCCTGATCTCCAAGGCCGTTCCTCCCAAGCAGAGGGAGAGCTTTGGCGATTGGGAGGAAATCTCAGCCCCTGGCTTCCAAAGCGTGATAGCTCATTGGTTGGAAGAAATCAGGTGGCTGCTTGCAAACCACCTGAATGCAACCAGCCAATGACGGAAGGCTCCAGGAAAAGTGCGGAAATGACATCCAACGCCCTTTCTGATAATGGCGGACAGAGCTTTGGCATGACGACGCCACTCCCGGGTAACTTTAATTTTTCGAAAACGGTTAAAAAGTAACTGTTCTTCCGACACATTCCGATTTCTGTTAGATTCTGACAAATCTACCCAGCCCTATTATCTAGGTTTCACTTTGCATCTAGACCTATAGTAAGCGTAAGCTGGGATGAGCTGTTTCAGTCTGATACATTTACTTTGGAGTGTAGCTCATTACACTCTGTGATGAGGGCATCTGAGACTTTTCTAGCTCATGCATTTTGCTTCCCAACTTCTATTTCAGCATTGCTTAATTGAGAGTTAACAATTATAAATCTGACAAATAAATGACAAGCTACGAAGATGACATCCTGTCTCTTTCCAAGCTATCTGGCAATTACAGCCTTACTTTCGAAATGAAGCTCTATGTGCTGCACAAGAATATAGTACAAGCAAAAATGTTAAAGTTTAGTGCCATACATTTAATGAAAGCTAAGCTTTTAAGTTAAGCATGCTATTAGTTTAATGTTAAGTACTTTTGAATCTCTGTGACTTTTGCAGAAAAATTATATGTGCTCAAACACCTCCCATTAAATCTAAATGATGATAACAGAAAAATAACATCTGCATTTACATATCACAGCTTCTAAATTTCACCTAGATCATATTTTCAATGTGTTTACTTCAGTTGTTCCAAACAAAGCTGATCATAAATGTAATACCAGACAGACTGCAAAAAAACAAGGATCAATATTATTACCCAGCTGAGCTATTTGTTTTAATTTTAACTGCAGTTCCAATCTCCTCAAGATTAAGTGCCATTGAACTCAGTGTGGCTTCTGAGCAGATAAGATTGCACTGTTAGATTTCTTAAAGGGGTTTATTTTATTACCTTATTCATTCATTCAATTAATATCTCACGCTTTACCCAGCATAGGATTCAAGATAACTTACATATTTTAATTCATTTATTTAGTGTATTTATACTCCTTTCTTTTGCCACAAAGACTTTCAGAGTGGATTACAAAATGTTAATTTGACAATTCCAACACAGTACAAGTAAATATACTATTATTACAAAAGTTAAAATATAATGAAATTAAAGTTATATTACAATATCATAAAAAACACATGTAAAAAATAAAATATAACAAAATAGAGACACAACAGCACTCCTCCTTAACAATTCCATTTACCAGAACAAATTCAAAATGAAATGTCTGCTAAAGAATAGGTAGTGGTTAACAACAAGATTTCTGTTGGCTTGTGCAAAAACGATTTAAAGCAAGGATCTGTTGAAATGTGTTGAGCATTCAGAACAGGAATTTGTTGAAAGGAGCTGAGAAAAGTGGGTTTAGAACAGGGATCTGTTGAAAGGGGTGACCAAGCCAGATTTAAAGCAGGAATCTCTTCAAGGGAGTTGAGCAATGATGATTTAAAGCAAAGCTTCAAGCAAGACGGTAAGTCAGGGAAGTGTTTGGGGTAATGACAAGATTTCTTTTGAAGGACTTGACTAAAGGGGATTTCAAGAAAGGATTCAAGTAAGAATGGATGGTGTGAGTGTTTGGAGGGGCTGATAAAATTGCTTCGGGGAGTGAAAGAGGATGGGCATCAAGGACATTAAACAGGAACTACAGCAAGTTTGAAGAGGATATGTTGGTTATTACGAAGAAGTTATAATTAATTTCTCACTTGCCTTCTTCTATAGATTGAAGCTGGGAATAACATATTAAAATAAAGCAAGAGATTTCAAGTAGTAAGGTTCTCTCAACTTTTATAGGGGGTTTACCTGGGGAGTGGGGGTGGGTGGGTAAGGGGTCACTTTGGAATCTGATGAGACTTCCTTAGCCCACCTTTGGTATAGAAGCTATTAAAGTAACAGCCAGTATAAGACATCTTCAAATAGACACAATGGGTTGATCTACAAATCCATGATTAGTTCATGACTTATCAGTTGATGACATCACTTGATGATTTTGTAGTGAGATCTTTAGGAGGTTAGGTGGTGGAGATGATGACAGTGATAGTAGAAAAGCAGCTTGGATTTCTGATCTGCAGCCTAAAATATAATGTAATCTTAAAGGAATCGAGACAAAGGCATCAAACCATGAACACTAAGGGAAAAGGGATTATCTTCCTTACATAAAAATATTAACTGAAGCCATAACCACATGAAAGTTTCAGGGCAGCAATTCTCTGTCTTTGGTTCCAGAAGCTGTTGCCCTATATTTCCAAGAATCCCGGACAATTGGCTATGCTTGACTGGGGGATTCTGAGACCTAAAGTCCAACAATTTGTGCAGACTCTATTGTAGGATTCAATGCTCTTCCCTCTATTGTGTGAAAAAGTATCTTCGACAGAAGTGGAAAAAAACCGGTGTATATTCTGCCATATTTCAAGCACACAGTGCTGTTTGTTTACACAGTTTTCTCTTCCCAACAGCCAAGGGATTTGACTGGAGCCAAGCAGTTGAAGCCCCCATGAGACCAGTATATATTTTTATGTTCCACACCAGTCTGGGCAGGATGGAGGGGCCTTGGCAGGAGGTTATGCAGATGGCCCCTCCCTCCTGCTTCAGTTGTTCATTCAGTGACCCATCCACAGCACAATATGAATAAATGCTGGTTGCCTTAAGGGGCCAGGTAGAACATTTTCCCTCCCTCAAGGTGGGAGGTTGCCTACCCCATATTTTATTGTTGGAGGAAGGTGTTTATTTACGTTTCCAATGGCAGGTGTGATGGGGGATATCTGGGATGGTCCTTACAAGTTCCAGGGCTTGGGGGCATCTTGAAACTTTCTCCCCCTTGTTGCCTGACTGGGGAGTTCCTGCTTTTCCTTATATAGTTTTAGAGCTCAGGAGGGAGTGCCCCTGGAATGGCTTTCCAGTAGTGACCATCCAGGCCAGCAAGCTATTAAGTGGACTGCCCCTTGGGTCAGGTGGACACCCAGAGGTAGACGAGGTAGTCATTGGGTGATACATGTTCCTCCATCATCACTTATTTCATTGTTGCTTCCTCCAGGTTTATTTTTACTGCTCTTGATTGCTGTTAAAATACGTCAATAAATAGCCCTTTGTTCCATATTTTGTTGTCTGGTCTCTTATTTCATGGTGCTACTTCAAACAATGTGTAATGATAGAGTACTTTGGGTTCACTTTTTCTAAAGTAATATTCTTACAAAGAGTGACTCATTTGTTATTAATTGCACAATTAGGTTAGAATGTACAGTCATAAAATTACTTTGAGTCTAATTAATGTCTAGCCAAGGATTAATTAAAGTAACAAATAATTTTGACTATAACTAATAAGAATTACTTTCTTAAAGAATTTACTCAAACCCTCCAGTAATTTTATTAGTGCCACATGCTGCAATGTAATAATTCCTTAATTAGTAATTAATTACTTGAAGAACTGATCCATGTCTAAATCAGAACAAGCACATTTTAAAGACAAGAATCATCAGCATGATTAAGACACCCACAAATGACTGGAGCAGTGCATTCTAATTTGTCAAAGGAGTGGAGAAAACTGCCAGTTTTGCTATCCCATATATACATTTTAAGTCTTCAAATTATACTCCTATTGAACATGAAAAAGGTACATTTTGATATACATTACAACCCACTTACCCATGGAATTAGGACTTTCTGTTTCTCCATTCAGCAGCATTTGTCCTCTCTAACAATGTTCTAGGTACTTGAAGTACCATGCTCCCACAAGAAGTTACCAATTCCTAGAGAGGATATGTTTCTAGGAATCTGGATTAAACTAAGACGTTGACCTGTGTTAGCAGTTGAGCTGATTCATATTGTCTTCCTTTGAGAAAATCTGCAATTTGGTGTTAGAGCACTTGCAATATTTCCAGATCTATTCCTCAGTATCTCCCAAATATGGCTGGAAGAGACGCGAACTGCACAGGCTGCCAATTGAATTCCGCGTCTCCTTCAAGGTGTTAGTTTTAACTTTCAAGGCCTTATATGATTTGGGGCCAGTGTACTTGAGGGAGCGGCTTACCCCATATGTCCCCATTAGATCACTGCGTTCAGAGGGGCTCAACATGTTGGAGGTCCCTGGTATGAAGATCTGCAGGCTATCCAGCATGCGGCAGAGGGCGTTTTCAGTGGCTGCGCCGGCCTTATGGAACTCGCTGCCAGGGGAGACGCGAGCTCTGCGGGACTTAATGACCTTCCGCAGGTCCTGTAAGACCTGGCTGTTCAGGCAGGCATTTGGTGCTTGACTGATGCCTGCTATAACTTGCCACCCTGCCGCGTCGCTGCCACTAGTGCTATGTGCTTGATCTACTGTGGTTTTATCGTAGGGGGTGGGATTTTTAATTGGTTTTATGACGTGTATTTCTATGTGTTTTAACTTGGTATGTTTTATGTGCTGTAAACTGCCCTGAGCTTCGGATAGGGCGGTCTATCAAGCCGAAACAATAAATAAATAAATAAATAAATATTGAGGAAAGGGCAAGCTTGTTTTCTGCTGCTCTAGAGCAGGGGTGCTCACACTTTTTCAGCATGGGAGCTACTGATTAAAAAACCAAGTCCCAAAGATCACCTACCCAGAAATGTAAAACGTATAACTATTTTCTTATTTATTTATTTATTTATATTTATTATTCATTTTTATGTACCGCTCCTTCCAGCAGGCTCGGGGCAGTTTACATAAAATGAAGCTATAAAAACATCAACATTTTAATTTAATAACAACAATATAAAACAGAGCATAAAAATACATCCAACCACCCCATTTCTCCCACACTGCCATATTACCACACATATTATCAGCCAGAAAGTAAGAAGAGAGGCTTTTGAACTGCAAGGCCATTTAATACTCAGCAAGGTAAACAAAGGGGCATGCTTAAATACATCCAACCACCCCATTTCTCCCATACTGCCATATTACCACACATATTATCAGCCAGAAAGTAAGAAGAGAGGCTGTTGAACTGCAAGGCCATTTAATACTCAGCAAGGTAATCAAAGGGGCATGCAAAAATACATCCAACCACCCCATTTCTCCCACATTTCCATATTCCCCAACATATATTTCTCAAGGAACAAAGCAAGCAGAGAGGCTTTGGAGCAAAAAGGCCATTTTTTTAAATAAAAAGGAAACAAAGAGACATGCCAAAGTACAATCAAGCACCCACTCAAAATTAATATACATATGAAAAGAACCAAAATAAGCCAGTTAAAACGTTTTTTGAATTAATGGCTTGTGGAAACTCTTAAAACACTGACTTTCCTACAGGATGGCTCCTACAGGAATCTGAAACAATGTGGCATAGTTTTCATTTTATGTAGTGCACATGCCCAGTGGGCGAAGAATTCTCCAAATATGGAAGTGGTTGTATGCTCTCCAGTGAATGCATCCCCAGACAAGTGAGGTGAAAGATGATGTAGAGGAGGACATTTTTTGATGGTCTCCATGGTCAGAGACCAGAAGGCTTTCAATGTGGCACAAGGTACTAGTGCATGGCAACTACTCGGCCAACTACTCGGACGGTTGGTGGGAACTGGGCCTGAGTCGGCAGCTGTCACCATCCCCCACCTTGGCTCCCTGCCCTCGAGTGGCCAGGGAAGCCGTCGCTGACTACACGCCCACAGACCCGCAGTCGGGTGGCCAGGGGCTCCCTACGACATCCCCTTTTCACGGGGTTTGTCGGAAGTTGAGTCCCCCGCTGGCCCCCGGCTCCCAGGCCCTCCCTCCGCGGGGGCCCCCTATTGCAGTGGTCTCTGGCATGGGGTATCGTCGCACTAGGCGCAGGCCGAGAGCGAGAGGCACCCTGAGCCGTGTCAAGACCCGGGATGCCTCTGACCTGCGACCTATCCCAAAGTACACTGTTGACAGGCTTCCAGTTTCCTCCCCCTCCTCTCTGGTGTTAGTAAACGCGCGCTCAGTCAGGAACAAAACAGCAATGATCCAAGACCTCATTGAAGACCATCAGGCCGACATCTGTTGCATCATCGAGACCTGGCTGCAAGACAGCGATGTCCCCTGTCTCCAAGAGCTGACACCTCCTGGCTACGCGCTTACTCACCAGAATAGGACTGGGAGGCGGGAGAGGGGGTGTGGCGATCCTCACCCGTGACCTATTACATCTTACAGCGGTCCCTGCCTTGGAGTCAGATGGGATTGAAAGTGTCGGCCTGATGTGGGGAGCCCCGGAGAGTACAGCCTTCTTGCTGGTGTACCGTGCACCTAGCGCACCGGCGAGGAGTCTGTGCCTGCTGCTCGAGACTGTGGCGGAGTGGGCATTGAGGTTCCCTAGACTTGTGGTGCTGGGGGACTTCAATGTCCATGCCGACACAGCCTCTTCACCATCTGCGGCAGGGGACCTTGTGTCGACCGCTCTGAAGACCTGGCTATTTAGGAAAGCCCATGGTTAATGCAGAACCAGGAACTCAAATACCGAGCCTGGCCCCTGCATTTAACCACTGAATATTTTAATCTAGTTTTAAATACTCTATTTTAATTGTGGAATTTGTTGTGTGTAAGTCGCCCGGAGCACTAACGTGGAGGGCGACTCAGAAATAATAAGTCAGTCAGTCAGTCAGTCAGACCATGGCCGCACTGGGCCTCTCCCTTTGCAAGTCAGGCCCCACACATCGGGCCGGTCACACTCTCGATCTGATCTTCTATGCAGGTGTCCAAGTGTCCGTCACCTCTGTTACAGAGGTGCCATGGTCGGACCACTGTGCTCTAGAAGTCCGGGTTGAGCAACCGCGCCCCCCCGGCAAAGGTGCCGAACCAATTTGGGTTCGCCCGAAGGGACCTATGGAACCAACTAGGTTCCTGAACACCTTGAGGGATCTGGAGCCTGCCAGCGACTCGCTCGGTGAGCTGGTTACCACCTGGAACCATGGGTTCTCCTCCGCTCTCGACGAGATCGCCCCTAAACGCCCTCTCAAATCCCGCAAATCCTGTTCCCCTTGGTATACAGAGGCCCTTAGATCTATGAAGCGGGAGAAGAGACGGCTAGAGCGCATGTGGAGGAAGCTCCGTGACGGACCATCGACATCAGCTTATAAGCTCTTCATGGAAGCTTATGAGCATGCTGTCAAGGAGGCGAAAAAAGTTCATTATGCCTCCTTGATAGCGTCTGCAGATTCACGCCCGGCTCAACTGTTCAGGATAATTCGGCAATTGACGATGGTCCCTACCATCCCAAACAATGACAATTTGGCCCTCTCTGCCGAGGCTTTCCAGAATCACTTCGCAGATAAGATTGCGTTGCTCCGCCAGGACCTCCCTGCCACGATTGATACAGTTCAGGAGCTGGAGACTCCGTGGCCCTCTGCCGGGTCCACCTTCGACCGGTTTCGACCACTGGACGCAGAGGATGTTGACAAGATTGTCACAGCCCTTAGACCGACCACCTGCTCCCTCGACCCATGCCCCTCCATGCTGATTCGAGCTTGCGTGGAGGGGTTACGAGGCCCTCTGTTGAATATAGTCAACTGCTCCCTTGAGCAAGGAGCTTTTCCAGAGGAGCTAAAAGAGGCGGTGGTCAGTCCATTGCTGAAGAAGCCCGGGCTAGACCCCGTGGCTCCCTCCAATTACCGCCCAGTGTCTAACCTCTCGTACCTGGGCAAGGTGATTGAGAGGGCAGCAATGGACCAGCTGCAGACATTCTTGGATGATGCAACCTGGCTAGACCCTTCCAGTCCGGCTTCCGTTCAGGCCATGGGACAGAGACTATCCTGGTCTCCATCACAGATCTACTCCGCTGCCACTTGGATCGAGGCGGATCGGCGCTGCTCGTGTTATTGGACCTCGCGGCAGCGTTTGATACTGTCGATTATCAACTTTTGACACACTGCCTGGCGGTGGCGGGGGTGAGGGGGACAGCCCTCAACTGGCTGTCCTCCTTCCTCCAAAACCGCCTGCAGCGAGTGAAGTGGGGAGGGGTGGTTTCCAAGGGCTCCCTCTACTTTGCGGGGTCCCTCAGGGGCCTTTCTCTCCCGCTGTTATTTAACATCTATATGCGACCACTCGCCCAATTGGTGTGGAGTTTTGGGCTGGAATGTCATCAGTACGCTGATGACACCCAGCTCATTCTGAGGATGGACCCTGGGGTGGTCTCTGTACCCGATAATTTCCATCTCTGCCTTGAGGCCGTTACTGGATGGCTGCGAGCCAGTAAGTTGAAGGTGAACCCGGTGAAGACGGAGATCTTGTGGCTGGGCCGCCCGGAGGGGGTAGAGACCCAGCTGCCAGCATTTGATGGTGCGGCTGTTCGCCCACAACCATCTGTCAAAAGCTTGGGGGTCCGGCTGGACGCCCAACTGTCCATGGAGGAGCAGATTGGCTGTGCCTGCAGGACAGCTTTCTTTCATCTGCGTCTGGCAAAACGTCTGGCTCCTTACCTCTCCCGCTGCGACCTAGCCACGGTGATCCAAGCCACGGTCATCTCAAGGCTCGATTACTGTAATGCGCTTTACATTGGCCTACCCTTGTTGGTGATCCGGAAACTTAAGCTGGTGCAGAACGCTGCAGCCCGCCTGCTCTCAGGAGCCTTAAGATCTTACCACGTGACTCCACTCTTGCGCGAGCTGCACTGGCTTCCAATTGAATTCCGGGTCATCTTCAAGGTGTTAGTTCTAACTTTTAAGGCCTTGTACGGTTCGGGGCCAGTGTACCTGAGGGAGTGACTTACCCCTTATGTGCCTGGGAGATCACTGCGTTCCGAGGGGCTCAACTTGTTGGAGGTGCCCAGCATCGGAATCTGCAGACTGGCCACCACACGGCGGAGAGCATTCTCTGCAGCTCCTCCAATTTTGTGGAACGGGCTCCCCGAGGAGATCCGGGCCATTGGGGCCCTCCTGCCGTTCCGTAGAGCGATAAAAACTTGGTTTTTTAGAATGGCATTTGGCCCTTAGCCAATTGGCCTCTATACTGTTGTCCATGGTTCCGCCTGACATGCCACTATTTAATTTTGGCCTACCACATGTTTATTGGGGGGGCTTTAAATTGTTTTAATGCATTTTAATGTATTTTTAACTGTATTTTAATGTACCTTCTATGTCTGCTTCACTTTCTGTAAACCGCTCTGGGCTCCAGAGAGAGCGGTATAGCAAGTCAAATTTAATAAATAAATAAATAAATAAAATAATGGGGCAGGGACAATGCCTATTAAGGCCTGGCTCTCCTTCCCATGGATCAGTGCAGTGTGAAGGATGTCAAGCCAGACAACTGCACCCTCAAGAAAAATACAACCCCATAGAGGACAGGTTACTTACCCAGTTCCCAAATCTGGGACCTACCAATTAGCTTGGGCCTAAGTCAGTTTGAACAACAATGGTTTGTAGTATTCAGTGAGCCATTTTATATAACCGCCAAAAACAGAACAAGGAGGAGGGAGCCTAAAAGCCCAGCAAAACGGATTAAGGGAGCAGGATTTTATCTGGTTCCTGGATAGGAAGGGGTTAAATCTGCAATATACCTGAGGCATGAATCTGCTTTGTCTTTTCTGCCTCCCTCCTCCTTGGCAGCAGCAGCAGTGTTCTATTTGGAAAGTCTCCTAGGATCTTCCTTCAGATCTTCCCAGCAGGACTTGCATAGGATGGGCATTGAAAAGTCTCCTCTGGCAGCATGATGGGAGTTGAAGTTTCTCTCTCTCTGCTTCTCAGCAAATAAAAAGCCTGGTTGTGACCATGCTCTGATTGGCTGAGAGTGGACACAACCGGCAACTACAATTTCTAGAACTCTCTCTTGTGGTTTGTTTTATTTTTAAAATGTTATGAGTAAAATTTAAAATAATTCTTAAAAATCAGTAGACTGGTGAATTGTTTTGAAACTTGGCAGGCCTGACGTTGCAAATTGAGTCTAAAATTTAGGTAGGTTTCATACATATAGGCCTTAAAATGACTGAGGATTGAGCCTTTAAAATTTCCCATTGTAGCCAATGGGCCAAATCTTTGTCGAATGAAAACAGCAACACCCCTCCTCTTTCAAGCAACTTCCCGGTAAACAGAGTGAGGTGTCAGCTGACAATGGACCCTGAAACAGGATGCCTTATGGCCAAACTGCACACCTCTACTGTCAACCCACAGGGCTTGTTGGCCCTCATCTAGTCCTTTAAAACATACAGGTAATGATCAGTCTATCTCCACAGTTCCAACTGACTCCAACAATAAGGTTAAGAAGAAACTGGTACAGACAGCAGATGAAGCATCACACACAGGAGTTCTCACACACAGTTCTCCAAATGGAGTGCCAACTTTACATATAACCTTCAATTGTTGAAGGAATGATGTGTATCCTAATCCTCCATTATGGAAAAAAACTTGTAACTTTTTAGGAATGTGAACCTGCCTTCGGGGTTTTCTTAACATGGTGAATTTTTAAACATTCTGAATTTATTTTTACTTGTAAATTTGTCACCTGCCTTAGGGATAGGGTGGAGCAGAAATATTTTAATATATGACTGTGGAGTGGGAGGTAAAATTAAATTAGAGGTCATGGCTCCCAATTAATTCATAATCTGTCTGGAAAGATTTTTTTCTCTGTCTACTAACAGACAAACTATTTCAGTCTGCACTCAGCACTAGTATGTTGTACTGTTGCTAATTTGTAAATGATTAATAGTGTGATCTCTTGCATCTGTGTTCAGATAGATGCCTAGCTGAATTCAGTGGGACACCCTCCTGGATTGCGAAAAGACTGCTGCTATAAGATTCCTTTTCTGTTAGCATGTAATTCACATTATGCAGTGCTGATACAATGGATCAACCCGCAATGAAAATAGGCAGGCCTGGAAAAAGCTGTCATTTATATTGTTACATACTACAGTGTTTTATAGAATTTAATACCTAGCAACACCAGTAAATCCCTTTCTTAAAAAAACACACAGTGGAAATTTAAAAGTAAAATTTAATTTCCTTTCCATATGACACACCATAGTTCAAAAACATATAATGGTATTTATTTCAGCTTCACCTTATAGTCTGGCATTGCAAAATAAGGCTACATTTCACCAAACATATGATCAAAAAAAGTAAGCATTAACAGTGACCAAGTAATAAAAGGAATTTCTTTCCTTAAAAATCTGAAATTAAAAATACTGGTTGAATACAATATTGAGATGAAGACCCAGAACACAATGGACAATAATGGCTCATACAATTGTAATTCATTATAATAGTGCAGACAATATTTTATAGAGCTGGAACTAATAATTAAAACCTTTATATTGCTTGGGAAAACTCTTTTAATTAAAATAGCATTAACAAAATTAAAGGAAAAATATGATAGCGTATATCATGTTGCTCTTGCTAAAATTCATTCATCTGAATTACTATAAAACATTGCTTTCTCCTTTTGCTTTCAAAACTCCCTCCCTCTTTTTCTAGGATTATTTTGTATTTCTCCATGTTTGATTTTAAACCTGTTTATATATATGTAGTGGTCACACACATTTCAAAGCTGTTGATAGGTGGAGTCATAGTCTTCGTGTATTATCCAGATAATTTTTGTCTAATATCCTAATATCTTCTAAGTTTATTCATTCAGTTATCTTGTTCTAATAAGATCTCATGCTGCCTTCCAAAGTCATATTTGTGGGGTGCAATGTTAGGGGTTTTTTTGTACCCATCTATCCTAGTTTTTCTGTTAAGCATCAGCCTTGAAAGTGCATGGTTTCACTTGACTCACAAGAAGAAACAGAACTGTGTATGGTCACCTTCCTCTTGAAGTTGCACTTTAAATTATCTGATGGTCACTTTGCATCTTCATGGACCACCTAGAAATTTGTGATAAATGTTGTTTCAAGTGTTATGTTAAGTGTATTGCTGAAGTGACCCCTCATAGTTTTTCCCAATGAAATGAAAAATGAAACATTTGAATCTGCAACGTTCAATTGCTCTATTTGGGATTCACACCCATTAATAAATTGAGTTCCTTACAGTTAAGAAAATCCATCACACCTTAATTTATATTTATATTTATTTATTTCTCACCTCTATCGAGGGATTCAAACTGGCATAACAGCAAAAATTCAATGCTATACAATTTAAAAACAACTACAGCAACATATTAAAATACATAAAACCCATCATAAAACCACATCGCCATTAAAACAATTCCACTCAATCTGTAAACGTGGTCATACATTCAGACAATAGCCAATCTCAGCCTTTTCTGGGAAGGCTTGGTTCCACATCCAGGTCTTCACCAGCCTCCTAAAGGTCAACAGAGAGGAGGCAGATCTAGCATCACTTGGTAGAGAGTTCCACAGCCGAGGGGCGACCATAGAGAAGGCCCTGTCTCTCGTCCCCACCAGCCATGCTTGTGAAGCCAGTGGGACTGAGAGCAGAGCGTCTCCGGAGGATCTTAATGTTCTTGATGGTTCATAGGGGAGAATCCGTTCAGACAGGTAAACTGGGCCAGAACCGTATAGGGTTTTGTAGGTGAAAACCAGCACTTTGAATTGTGCCCGGAAGCTAATTGGCAGCCAGTGGAGCTGGCGCAGCAAGGGAGTTGTATGCTCCCTGTGCCCCACTCCTGTTAGTAACCTGGTTGCAGAACATTGGACTAATTGCAGCTTCCGAGCAGTCTTCAGAGGCAACTCCACGTAGAGAGCATTGCAGTAGTCTATTTGGAATGTAACCAGAGTGTGGACCACCGTGGCCAAATCAGACTTCCCAAGGTATAGGCGCAGCTGGCGCACAATCTTTAACTGTGCAAAAGCTGTCCTGGCCACCGCCAAGACCTGGGACTCCAGGCTCAGCGATGAGTTCAGGATCACTCCCAGACTGCAAACCTGCACCTTCAGGGGGAGTGTAATCCCGTCAAGCACAGGCTGTAACCCTATGCCCTGTTTAGCCTTACGAGGAGTACCTCTGTCTTGTCTGGATTTAGTTTCAATTTGTTAGCCCTCATCCAGCCCATTACAGCGGCCAAGCACCAGTTCAGGACTTGAACAGCCTCCTTAGTAGCAGGTGGAAAGAAGTGACAAGAGTTGGACATCATCTGCGTACAGATGACACCGCACCCCGAAACTCCGGAAGGTCATCCATTATGCATGTAGCAGGGGCCAGGTTGAATTTCAGTAGGTGGTCTGTGGTTTGCTCTTCTCCAAACTCGCATGTCATGGATTCCACTTCCACTTTGTAGCCCTATTTCTTAAGTTTGGCTCTGCATCTCGTATCCAGATATTAGAATATCTTGAAATGTTGCAAATAAAATGTGTAGAAAAACACTTTTTTAAAGCTGTCATCTGTGCAGTCTATAGATTTCTTGTACAGAAAACCAGTATTTTGTGGCCGAAAAACATGTGCTTTTCCTTGAAGAAGAGTTCATGTGCAACACTTCAGTATGTTCAAATATCAAGACAGCACTGTAGAGGAATATTCATTTTCTCACATTGCATAGCTGGGAGAAACCTACTTAATGATTCATTCTAGCATGTAATAACAGAAAAGTAACAGATTTAAATTCCTCATTAAATATGTGTATCTTTTTAATTTATTTTTCCTATATAAATTCAATATTTCTAAGGGGAATAATGTGATATTCTCAAGCAAACAAACAAAAAACCATTTACTATAGAAGAAATAATAAGAGACGGTTCATCTATCCAGGACCTGTTAACTTTTAAAACATGGTCTTGAGTTTCTGAGTATTCAAGAATGTTAGTGCTGAAGTAGAATTGCCCTCACTCTCTTTCTGTCTGTCTTTAGAGGCTTATTTACATAGTAGATAGAGGGCATATGGTCCACTTCATGCTGGAAATTGGAATTTGGCCAGTGCAAATTCCTATTTGAAGAACTTACCAAAGTTCAGAAATGGTTTCAAATTTTGGATATGAAGAAATTGAGTCTTAAAAAATGTACACATATAAGAAGGTGAATCTAGTAGTATGACTAATGAATATATTTGAAACTTACAGGCATATCGTTATGACTTGTCAGTACATGCTAACTTCACTCAATTGGGTTTCAAGATGGCGACTGCTGTGGAGCTCCCTTCGGGTGAGCTCCGGCATGGCCTCTTTGATTCCCTGGATATATCGGGCCGATCCCGCCGCCCCCTCCTCGGGGAGATGGCGGTTGATTGCCAGAACCAGGGGGTCACCTTTGGCGACCCACAGACCCCGGAGAACGTAATCTGGCTGGAGAAAGCATCTGAACTACCAAGGAGGGTGCCTAAGACGCCCAGGAATGGCTGGGTTATCCGACCGGTAACAGCTTCGGGTGCGCGCTTCCTGAGAAGGTTCGGTAGGAGACCGCTGAGCAAAAGTCTGCCCTTACCACCTCTAACGACCCCCTCGAAGGCAGGGCCCCCTCCCAGCTCGGGAACTAATCTCCCTGAGAGGTGTGGACCCCTACGGAGCAGCTCCCCACGGAGGCCACGACGAGAGGGCCAGGACGCCACCTCCGACCAACCTGACTCCAATGCCTACGCACTGGGAAGCAGCTTGCAGGTGCCCCTTGAACCCCGAGTACCCCTGGAACCACCTTCTGACCAGCTGGATCCCGGTCAACCTGATCCCTGTCTGATCGCTGAGCTCATTGTAGAATACAATGAGCTCGCGTCCCATGTGGAGAAGTTCCGAGAGAGGTTCGGTGGTCTATTGGAGCTGACGGGCATGCCATGCCCGCTACTTCCCCGGATCCCACTCCAGGGTGATGCGCCTGGCAGACCCCCCAAGCAGGCCAGCCCCCACCATGAACCCCAACTAGACCTCCGTGGTGACCCAGACTTTGCCTGGGACCACTCATGGGACTTCCCCACTAGCTCCGAGGGTGGCCCAACACCTGCCCCTGCCAGGGAGCCGGTGGCGTCGCTGAGCCTAACCCCCGGGGGCCAGGACGACCTGCGAACGCCGAGCCCGAGCTCTGACGACCAGGGCAATCTTCCTACCTGCCGGGTCCACATCGAGGAGGCACCCGGTGCCCCCGGGGACCACCAGCCGTGTCTGGAGGACCCACTGGAGGATTTTGACATTACGGCCATCTTGGCGTTCCCCCGGAACTCCCGAGCCCACCGGCGCCGTGCCGCGAGGAGCTGGGGGAGTCAGCTGGAGATGGAGCGACCCAACATGGCGACCGGCCTTGAAGACGCTCCACTCCACCATGTGTCCGGCCTCGAAGAGGGAGCAGGACCCGGAGATGGTTGCCCCCCGGAAGTCCCACCTCCGGAGGACTCCATTCCCTCTGAGAACCCCGGAAGTAATTCCCGCACGGAAGTCCCGCCCCTGGAGGACCCCAATGTCAACACAGTTCCTGTCCGGAAGCAGCAAGCCACCCGTAGGAGGAGGAGGCGGCGCCAAATACGGAAGCATCGAGCCGAGTGGGAAGCAGGAGGAGCCCCTTGTTGAGAGGACCGAGCCCCCGGGCCCAGGCCCCCCATCGGCCCATCGGATCGGCTGGAGGGGTGGAAGAGACACCCAGCACCAAGGTTGGCTAGGCCCGGGAGGATTCCCCAGACCTTTCGACCAAGGACCTTCTGGAGTTCCAGCTATCGGCAGCTGGAATCCAGAGTGGCAACCTCAGCAGCAAGGACTGCTGCCTTGGACAGCCTGCGGACGCTTCCGACCACCCAGGTCAGACGACTTACCAGCAGTCTGCCCTCTCTGCCCTCCGCCCGCACCCTAGTGCCAGCGATCCTGCTGGGCCCTCTCCGCCTGCCTTTTTGACGGCGGGGTGATGTCTCAGTAGGTATTGCTGTTGGCTTCTTTCCTCCCTCCCTCCCTCCCTCTTCCCCATCCTTGTGTTCTTTACCCATGTCTATTGCACTTTTGTGTTTGTTGGTGTTGCCACTGGGCACCCAAATTCTGTAAACCACTTAGAGCCTTCGGGATGAAGCGGTATACAAATGTGAATTAATAATTAATAAATAATAAATACTACATTAGCAGCCTTGAGTACTTTGTTGAAATCAACTATTTTGTGAAATAAACACATAAACAATTGTACCAATAAAATATAGCAGGCATCCTAGTCAAATCGACAAAACTAATGAGATATAAATTATGAATGCATGCCCCTAATTCATTTTTTTAAAGTAGCTTGATAGTGAACCTATTTCTAAAACATGATGAGAAACAACCAGTTCATTTAAATTTTGATGTACTTATTCACTATTTTGAATGGGCTCCCGTTTACCACAGTCTCTGGTTAACACCCCCCCCCAAATTTTTCACTGAGAATAAATTGGATTTCTTATATCCTGTTGAATGTGCTGTTTTAGTTGAAGAAAGCAAGTAGTTGTAGAGGTGGGCTGATACAACACTGCAGAGAAAGAACAGAAACCTGACTGCATCTTAATTTTCACACACATAACTTGTCTGAACGCATTAGGCATGGATGTCATAGAAGTATGTTGTGGTAGGCCATAAGAGGAGAAAGGCTAACTGCAAAGGCAGCTGTCATAGTCGGAAGGGCAATAAAAAGCTACTGAATTACATACCATTCCTTTGAATGCTCAATTGAGATACAAGAGTAGAGAAAGCAGATCATTGTTAAAAGGAGTAGTGTCCACTGAAACCCCAGTACATTATGACCCCCATATCCACATTTTAAACTTACCATGGAAATAAGAAACCATGGTTAATTGTGAACCCAATTGAAATTAATGACTTCTGCTACAAGTTACCATAGAGGTATCCTAGAGGATCTAGAAAATTCCTACAGTGATGACTCAGTAGGAATTTTCTTGGTCCTCCTGAGTGACTGTGGACCTTATCACATTAGGAAGTACTTCTGAGACTGTTTGAGAATAATTTTAAATGGGTCCCATCACATGAGGCTTGCCTCATCCCATCAGTATTCTGTTGGAATCCATCTGCAAAGAAATGGGTTATTTGCAGAATGAATTCTAATCATTTTTTTAAAAAAATACTACAGATTATTCTATTTTTGAAGTGCTGTTTTGTATGTGATAGAAAAATCTGTATGCATCCCATCAGCAATGATATTTTTTAAAAGATCATAGAGTTATGTAGGAGGTCTTATGAATAGATTGGGAGGAGCCAGCCTCCTGTGGTGTTGATGAGTCAAAGCACAGTATTTTCAGATCATAAGAATCATAATAATCACAAAGTGATAAGGTCCTATATGGTCACTTCTAGCAGAAACATGCCATAAAATTACCTGGAGGATCCATAATAATATATAGAGAGAGATTTTATCAGAAACAGATAGATGAAACTGTGGGTACTGGTCCCATAGTGAACAGATTCTATACCACCATATCTGAATGTGGGTGTGGAAGTGCTTGCATGTGTGTATGCACACTTTGTTACAGCAGCATGGAATGAAATATAATATACTCAGCAATGAAAGACTACCCATGGTGAGTTCATGAAGATGACAATGAAGTGATGGATCACTAATGGGAATATTTAAGACAATGACAACTGAACAGAAATGAAGAAGGCTCTTCACAGATCTTTCTTCTGAAATGAGTTTCTGCATCTCCATGGAAGCTGCAGCTCTTCATCTCAGTGATTTCAGTTTAAACTTTCATATACAGACTTTAAAGATGATATCCATTTTGCTGGAACTAGTTTCAGATTTGATTTGCATTGGATTCAGCATCTTGAATAGCACAGAGCAGATTCGGTATCTCACTGACAATGAATGTTTCCTGAGATTTATTTTTTCTTCCTCTTACATTTGTATTTTACATTCCCTCTAAGCTGTTCAGAACTGAAGACATTTCCTTGTTTACGTTCCCACTTCCCAGCAACCTTTTACCATGGACAATCAACGGTGACTGGTCAGATCTGCCATTTCTTACAGAACTTTGGTATTTGCTGTGTGATCTTTGACTTTAGTCCTGTTAATACTTCACACATATTGAATAAATGCTTTGCTATTTTCATCTTAAAACAAAACAGGAGTAATCATGTTTCATCATTTCTCTGCACTCATTTCATTTCCACCATGTATATTATCAGAAGTAAATCTGGCTAAAAGGACTGATAATTGCATTTCAAATAAGTATGGGAAGGACACTTGTTGATTTTACAAAATAGTCATTACTCAGAACTGTTGCTGTAAATATTCTAGATGTTAAGGCACTTATCAGTTTCTTCAGAAATAAAATAGATTAAACATTTATTTTTGTGTGTGCACCCATTCAATTATACCCCCCCCCCCCATTACATTTAAATCCAGTTCCCAGTCCTTGCTTGAGTTACTTAATAATAATATACAGCTATTGCCTTTCTTTGCTGGTAAAGAACATTCTCCCCTTTGTTTTATGTTGCTTTTATTCCCTCATGCTTTTTTTACAGAGAGTGCCTTTTTACTTGTTGTAGTTGTGTTGTCAGTTTCATAGGATCACATTGGGATTGTTCATGTATCTCTAAGCCATCTGTTTTAGATGATGCTCAAGTCTATATTCTCATCCAAACACACAATGCAGCCTGTAGCACATTGTTCTTGTTTTGCTATCGCTTTGTCATAACAGAGTACTTCAAAAAGAGAACAAAGAGGCTTCTTGAACCTCTCAGTTCCACTGAAATTTGGTAACTCAACTCAGTTGCTAAAAATCAGGGTGGGACGGGGGAGCAGAGGTAGCAACCACATTATTTAAGTGATGGAGCCAGGTCTCTGGCTATGATACCAATACAGAAGGAAGTAATTTGAGAATAAGTGGCTATGTGATCATAAAGACAGCACAGCATAACTGCTATTTAATAAAAACCAGAACAAATAAAAAGTTTAGTTATATTGGGAAGAAAGAAGAGATGTAACAGTAGCAAGCTCACCCCATGTCCTTTGGTGATTTTGATTTATCTCACATTACCTGGACATTAATATCTTATAGTGAAAAGCGGGAGGGGGGATAGTGCTCTAAATGGCTGGACTCTGCCTTTGATCAGCTCCAAGACCATAATAGTAGGAAAATGGAAAACAAGACAATTCCATGTAAGAAGAAAAATATTTCAATTGGAAACACTTAGGGGGCAATCTTTAATTATATAGCCACAGGAAAGGGAATACTAACAAAAACCCACCCCCCAATTAAACAAAAAAGTCATTATCACCACACACAAAAACCAACCCTACGTTGCATGCCCTCTCTTCTTCACTGCAATGTGATGTCACTGCATTGTGACTTTTTCTCATACCCACATATCTGATCTTCTCCATCCCATGATGAAATGGGTGTTTAGCCAGAGAGAGTTGTGTCCAGATCAGGGTGGGGTGCAAGCTGATATTTAATTTTTCAAAATGTCAGCACAATAAGGAGCATAAGTCTGAAATATGTCAGCTGTTTATAAGTAATTATTTAATTCAAATTATCCACAGCCAGGGTTCTTTTGCTTCTTTCCTTTGAAGGAACATCCAATGGAATCCGACTTATAAATATAGACATGAATGATGCAATAGCTTCTGGTAATTTAATAGCATATTTTGCAATCACTTTGCAATACAAACAAGCAAGTCAACAAAATCTAGAGAACAGTGCAAGGCAAAAATGCCTAATACAAGTCCATGAACATTAAACCATGAATACTGTCTAAGACATAATAGTTAACTATAAGACTGACACAGAAATTATATTTTATATTCTGGATTGGGGCCCATACACATAATTGCAAAACAAAAAAAGGAAAGAAATAAAGCACAAGGAGATAATAATAGCTAAGATATACATAAGGATGTGTATTTGTTTCCTTCTGTCACATTCTCCAAATGTCTATCTCTTAGGCATGGTTTAGAACCCAAAAATAGCAAATCAAAAATCTAAAGGGGGGGGGGGATTTTTTTTGATTAGTAATAGAAAGATTTACAAAAAAATTTCCAAAAATTTCTAAAATGTAACTTAATTACTAACGAAATTTGTTAGTAGTTTGTATGCCAGCGCATGCGCATTCCAGATGGTTTTGGCCTACAACTCCCAGAAATCCTAACAGCTGGTAAATTGGCTGGGATTCCTGGGAGTTGTAGGCCAAAACTTGAATAAATCACACTGAATTATAGATGGGGCTCTCCAAATAGGAAGGAGGGAGCAAAGGAGGGAGGGAGGGGGTATTCTATTCTTGGAAGCAGCAAAAAAAGGAGGAGGGCCCCCCTCGCTCCTCACTGCCTCTCTCTCACCCCGATCCTGAGGGAGCGAGGGCCCAAGTTTGCCCAGGCTGAGAGGAAAAGGAAGAGGCCTGAGGCTGTGAGGAATGGTGGGAGTTGAAGTCCAAAACACCTGGAGGGCTGAAGTTGGCCCCTCATGAAGCCTCTTCATAGCTTTAGATCCTGTGAGAAACCAAACTAATGTATAATAGAATGAATGCTACTGTAAGTGCCTAATATTATAAGTAATCCAACTGGTCATACCTACATTCCATGCACATGCAATAATACAGCAGTAATAACAATGGGTATAAGAAGAGGTAAAATTCAAACCGAAGTATTCTGACTGGTCCCTCCTCATGCGGTGCAAACGGGCTCAAACCAGTATTCTGACTGGTCCCTCCTCATGCGGTGCAAACGGGCTCTTCTATATTAGCCTGGGGAAAGCCAGCGTTTGCTGCTTGGGTGCACACACTTACTTTTTCTTTGGGGGGGGATTTGCTGCATAATCTTCTCTATTAGCCCGGGATTCTGCTGCAAATCCCCCAAGAATATGTATGTGTGTGCACCCAAGCAGCAACGCTGGCTTTTTCCCGGGCTCATAGAGAAGAGCCCGTTTGCACTGCATGAGGCATGGACCAGTCAGAATACTTCGGTTTGAATTTTACCTCTTGTTATTGTTATTACTGCTGTATTATTGCATGTGCATGGAATGTAGGTATGACCAGTTGGATTACTTATAATATTAGGCACTTACAGTAGCATTCATTCTATTATACATTAGGTTGGTTTCTCACCCCAATACTCTTTGATGCTTTAGATCCTGGCAGGGCAGGAGAGGCAGGGAAGCCTGGAAAAATGTAAACAGTGAGGTTTTCTCAGAAGTAAATCCACAATGGAGGGCACTTCATCCAAAGTGCCCTCCTTTGCAGATTTTCTTCTGAGTAAACCTCTGTTTGTTTTTTTCCAAGCTTCCAGCCGAAAGAAGGAGTGAGTTTAGGGCTTGCCTTGCCATAATACTTATTGGCAAGGGAGGCGGGAGGGTGGTGAGAGAGAAGGAGGGTGCCCCCTTACGACCTAATAACGACACTTAAGAAAATCCTGGCCCCGAAGTTCTATAAAGAAAGTCCACTTCCTGGTTGGCGTTCCAGATGCGGAAATACTCAAAAGTAGCATTTCTTACGAATTTCTTCCGAATCATTTCATTTTCATAACTTTTTTCTCATGCCTACTATCTCTTCTGTTTGGGAAACATCTCCTTCTCAGAGACATCCTTGTGTGTTCCACATCTAGGACGCTCTGCTCCACTCTTCCTCACACTCCCTAATATGATGAAAAGTAGACAGGGGCCTCAAATTGTGGGACATTCTCTTCTAACCAGGCAAGAAACTTGCACTTGCTGAATGTGCAGCTGCCATGGTTATTGAAGAGACTCCAGCAGTTTCTTCATAACCAATATTCAAGTCTCCCTCCCAATTTTTCCCCCAAGCCAGTCACAAAAATGCCTAATAAATTAAGCTGTCAGTAGCAAAAAAATCTTGCAACCCTAAAACAAAATTATTGGCCACTGTAGGTAAATATATATTAATGGTTCTTGGAACCACATCCTTTCAATTTTATTCACTATCAGATCTTTTTGAAACCAATGTTTTCCATTTGTTTAATTTAACTAGATTAGTCTACCTAACAAGTAAAAGTTGAGGAAATGTCTATGCTGAATCTTTTCTTATGGGTCTTTTAACGTAAAGTAATATTGCTTTGGCATAATACAGAGGAGAGGGGGAGAGGAAGAGGAGGAGGAGGAAATGCTAGTAGTTGCAAAAATGAGATGTTTCCCACATGATTATTTCCAGTCTGCTTTAAAATGATAAATAAAATTATTTTGAATATCTGCTAACTTCTTTTTCTCAAGTGAACATAACCGATTTTGTAGTGGGCCATATGGCTCTTTGCAACATCTACTTCTCCTTTTGAAAGATTTAATCCCAAAGGAAATGGCAGAGATGTCATTCTTTGAATATGGACTTCTTTCATAAAAGATCTGCTGTGGGGCTACTTATATAATAGTTTAGATGTAATATTTTATCAGCATCTTATATAATTTTAGTTAAGATGTTTGGATAAGTCCATAGTTTACACAAATGAAAGCTATCATTTCCAGCCACAGTATGTTCGGAACTCAAGAAAGAAACTTTTATCTCAGCTCCCTTACAAGGAGCCAAAGTGTCAGCTCCAATTATTTGTGGTTGATATCTATATTTCACTCGTATAGGAAAGGATCTAGACTTTCAGCTTTATGTGAGACATTGCCAACTGCAGTTTAACCAAAACCATCATAGACATCTGCAATAAAACTCTCTTTTCTCTCTCTCACTTCAGTTACTGGGGACATTGCTGAGCTCATAGACTAAACATTTAACTGTTGTAAGCAGTCAGCAGCTTTATTTCTTCTTACTACTCCTGTGGATATATCCTGGATTCAATTTGCCTAAGAACATCAAAGAATGCTAATTCCAAAGCACCTCTAGCATTTTGGATTGTTTCAAGATTATTTATTTTCTGAAAAAGTTAAATGTAAATTATTTTTTTCACAAAAAATGGTTGATGATTTTATTTTGTTTTAAATAGCTGTCACCTAATTTTCCCATGTGCATTGACAATGCCACTCAAGCCTAAATGTACATTTCCGTCTTTCATGCAAGCTTCAGCACATCAGTTTCAAGTTGCAGTGTCAGATGGTTCTCTTTTACTATGATAGTTTCATCTGCTCTGAAATATGTATGTTGCTAGAATCCTCATTGAGGCTCAGATTTCACAGTAAATTGATGTGAAGAGTGACTAACTAAAATGTGGTTAATTTGAAAAGGGTAAGAATGTGGCAGGTTGGGAATTCAGCAGAGAGGTTTTTCCATAGATAGAGCACTCATAAATGCAGTAACCAAGAGAAAATTACAAATAAGTAGACAAATATCATGATTGTTCTCAATATCCCCTAGTCGGGCTGAAATTCATTATCTAGTTCATAGTTAATTAAATGTAAAAATAAACATAAAACACTGCCTTTTACAAATCAGATCATTGAGCCACATTATACTTAAATACAATCCAGGTCCTTTTCTGTGTTGTGTTACATGAGAGGGAGAGCTTGAATGAGTACTGTGGGCTGTTGAGGAAGCGGCTTGAAAAAAACTACAGTTACTGTCATTGCACAGATATAATGCAATAACAACGAAGCAGTATTATTTATTTATTTACTTACTTTACTTATGCCATGCCTTTCATCCCATGGGGACTCAAGGCAGCTAACAGCCACATAATTTGGTCACAGTTTAAAACAAAGCAAATATAATTTTTTTAAACCAGTTAAATAGTATTGTGTGGATTTAGGTTAAAATATGGTTAAAAGTAAGAAATACAATTAAAATTGCATTTAAAACTCACAAGTTCCTCATTCCCCAAATTCCAACTACAACCTCCCCAGCAGTGTTCCCCTTAACCTTCCCCAAATGCATGCTGGCAGAGAAAGGTCTTGCTTGACCTGCTTGCAGAAGACCAGCAGGGATGGGGGCATCCTGGTCTCTCTTGGGAGGGAGTTCCACACTCTGGGAGCAGCCACAAAAAGGCCCTCTCCCTTGTTCCCACTATATGCACTTCAGCAGGTGGTGGAACAGAGAGAAGGCCCTCCCCAGTTGATTGTAAATGTCTATCTGGTTCATAGGAAGAGATATGGTCCTTCAAGTAACCTGGACCGAAGCGGTATAGGGCTTTATAGGTCATAGCCAACACTTTGAAATGTAGCCAGAAATGGTTTGGCAGCCAGTGGAACTATTGAAATAGAGGAGTTGTATGCTCCCTCTAGCCAGCAACAGTTAGCAGCCTGGCTGCTTCTCTTTGGACCAACTAAAGTTTCTGAGCACTTTTCAACAAGGCATGTACCACTGTGATCAGAGTAAGATGTAAGATGTCATAGAAGAAAAACCCAAAATAGATTATAGCCTAAGGCAGAGTTTCTTAAACTGTGCTCCTCCAGATGTTTTGGACTTCAGCTCCCACAATTCCTAACAGCTGGTAAACTGGGTTGGATTTCTGGGAGCTGAACTCCAAAACACTCGGAGCACAGTTTGAGAAACACTGGTCTAGGGCAAAGCACATTTACCTTAAATGAAAGGAAAATTGTTTGTTGATCTAAATGACAATTGACACATTGACTCAATGAAAACTATATATGTACTAGCTGACCCGTGCACGTGTTGCTGTGCCATAGTCTGTGGCTTACCCCTTCTACCCACATGGTGTGTGTGTGTATGTGTGTGCTTATTTTTGTGTATATATGTGTATGTGTATATTGTGTATGTGTGTGCTCTTATGTATATGTGCATGTATATATGTGTGTATGTGTGCATGTCTTTATGTATACAGTATGTGTGTGTATGTGTATGTGTAGCAACCCAGTTCCCTCTCATGCCTGGGGGGCATGGGGTGGCACCGGGGGTCCCACTTGCATTAGGGCCAGCTGCAGCTGATGAGGTCATGGAGGAAGGGGATAATGAGGTAGCTGGGCCTTCTTCTCCCACAGAGAGCTTGGCCTGGGATAATGAATGGCCTGACGGCTATGATAGCTGGGAAAGTCAGTCTGACATTGAAAGTGCTGATTCAGATCAGTATGAGAAACCAGGTGGTTTCGGGTCGCAGGAAAGGATCAGGGAAACAGTGGAGGATGAGCCCATGGAAGCCGAAAGGGAGTTCGGCACTCACGAAGATAGTGACTCAGGTGCTGGGAGGCAAGGACGAAGCTTTGATAGGAGACAAAGCATTGAGTCCAGCAGGAGAGACTGGCACCGAAGCCTAGAGCGCCAGAGAAGCGCTAGATCCCGTAGCACAGATTGGCGCCGCAGCCTAGAGCGTCGGGGGCCTCGCCAAGGGAATTAAGTATAGGATCCGTGGGAAAGGATCCTCAGTAGCTCGGCCACTTCTGTTCTGAAGGAAGTGAAGCGAGCGAAGATCCACGGAGCCAGGATTTAGGCTCGTGCCATGCCAAGAAGTTTCTTGGGTTTGCTTTCATGAACTCTGCCTTGTTGCCTTGCCACGGACCAAGTTTGTTTTTGATCTGCTTTGTTTTGCGGAGCCTTGCCAAGCTTTTGCATTGGGATTTTTCCTAAGAACACTTTACCTTTATTGCTACTTTGATACTTTTATGGACAATTACCTTTTTCACTTGTTTTTTATTAATCAATAAATAGTTAGCTGATTACCGTCTCTCTGTGTGTGATTAAGGGGCCGGGCCGAGACCCTGCATCGTGACAGTTGGCCGAGCTACTCCAGGAACCCCTTTTTCACACCACGGGACGCGGAAGACGCTGGCGGAGACGGGTCGGCGAGATGGCTCAGCTAACCGCCACCCAAATCCAGGAATTACAGCAGGAGGTAGTGGATCTGCGGGCCAGGGCAGGCCGACATCCCTCCCTGACTGTGCCGTGCCGGTTTGGCCGTAACCCGGCTCAGGTCAACGTATTTATTGGACAATGTGAGATGTACATAGAACTTCGGGACGCTGAATTCGCCAGTGAAAGAGCCAAGGTGGGGTTTGTGTACAACCTGCTAGAAGGAACCGCAGCAGCCTGGGCCACAACACAGCTGAGGGCGCAATCCCCCCAAGTGGCTACGGTGAGAGCGTTCTTAGATGCCATCAAGACGACTTGGGGAGACCCGGTGAATGCCGAGCTGGCGGAGAGGGAGCTGGATCGATTGTCTATGAAAGACATGCCCCTGTCCCAGTACATCTCCCAGTTCAGAGTGCTGGCAGCCCAAGTGGAATGGAATCCTGCAGCCTTGCGCTACCAGTATATGAAGGGCCTGTCGCAGGAGATGCGCAGGAGATCTTAAGAGGGGCCACCCTGCCCAAAAAATATGCTGGTTTTTGGGACGTCTTCAGTGAGAAGGAGGCCGAACGCCTGCCTCCCCATCGCCCTTATAACTGTGCCATTGAGCTAGAGCCCGGGGCGCCCATCCCGCGTGGAAGACTCTACCCTCTCTCGGAACCGGAGCAAAAAGCCCTCCGAGAGTTTTTGGACGAGAATCTGCGGAAGTGGTTCATCCGGCCATCCCAGTCCCCGGCCAGGGCGCCGATCCTGTTTGTCAAGAAGAAATCCGGGGAGCTGCGGCTGTGTAATGACTATCGGGAGCTCAACAAGATCACTATCCGGAACCGCTACCCCTTGCCATTGATCCTAGAGCTGTTGGAGCGGATGAGGGAGCTAAAGTTTTCACCAAATTGGACCTGAGGGGTGCTTACAATCTGGTGCGTATTCGTCAGGGCGACGAATGGAAGACCGCTTTCCAAACTAAATGGGGAAGTTTCGAATACAAGGTTATGGGATTCGGTTTGTGTAATGCTCCTGCCTGCTTCCAACACTTCATGAATGACATCTTTCGGGACCTGCTAGATCGTTATTTGGCAGTGTATTTGGATGATCTGCTGATCTTTTCACCTGACCAGGCGACCCACGACCGCCATGTGAAAGAGATGCTACAGAGGCTGAGAGACCACGGTCTCTATGCCAAATTGGAGAAATGCGCATTTGATCTACGCGAGGTGGACTTCCTGGGCTACCGCATCTCTCCAACGGGCATCGCCATGGATGACACTAAAGTTCAAGCTGTGGCGGACTGGAAAGCTCCTGCCAGCAAAAGAGACATTCAGAGATTCTTGGGCTTTGCCAACTACTACAGAAAGTTCATCCCAGACTTTGCCAAGTGGGCCGATCCCATCACGCAGTGTTTGCGAGGAAAGGGTCCGTTCCGGTGGACATCGGAGGTGGATGCGGGGTTCCGGAAGTTGAAGCAGTTGTTCACCACGCAGCCACTTCTGCAGCATCCCAACCCCCGCAGTCTTTTTATTGTGCAAGCAGATGCATCGAATGTAGCAGTGGGAGCGATCCTGCTACAGCCGCAGGGGACAGACTTATTGCCCTGTGCTTACTATTCCCGGCAACTGACAGCGCCGGAAAGGAACTATACCATCTGGGAGAAGGAGCTCCTGGCCATTAAGGTAGCTTTTGAAGTTTGGCGACATCTGCTTGAAGGGGCCCAATTTCCGGTGGAAGTTCACACCGACCACCGGAACTTGGAGCACTTGAAGACTCAGCGCAAATTGAACCAGAGGCAGCAAAGGTGGTCTTTGTTCTTTGAGCGATTCAATTTCCGCATTCACTATGTGACCCCCAAACAGACCAAACAAGCTGATGCACTGTCTCGGAAGCCAGAGTATGTCAGAGGAGGGGAAGGGGGCTCCGAGACTCGGCTGCTGAAAGCGGAGAACTTTGCCACCACTGGCAAAGCTGCTACACTACCCCCAACGGTCAACCCAGACCCGGGGGACAAGAGAACACTGAGTGACAGGATTCAAACTCAGCAGAAGGGAGACCCCTGGGTGCAAGAGCAGCTAACCAAGGGGGTGCAATTCCCTTTCCAGGTAAAGAATGGATTGTTATACCACCGTGACTGTGTGTATGTTTCCCCTGGGCCTGAGAGAGAGGACATTCTCAAACTTTGCCATGATAGCCGGGCCGCAGGACACTTTGGGCTGTTCAAAACACTACAGTTGGTGCTTCGAGACTTCTGGTGGCCAAAAGTGCGCAAGGACATTGAGGCTTATGTCAGCACTTGCCCCGTTTGCCAGAGGGCCAAGAAGCAAGGGGGCAAGCCAGCCGGTTTGCTCCAACCGCTCCCAACTCCATCCGCCCCATGGAAGATGATTTCAGCTGATTTCATCACTGACTTGCCAAAGTCCAAAGGGTTCACCACGATCTTAGTCGTAGTGGACTGTCTCAACAAGATGAGTCACTTCATACCATGTGTAGGGGTGCCTACTGCCAAGGAGACTGCTGATATGTTTGTGCAACATGTGTTTCGGTTGCATGGGCTTCCACAGAGTTTGGTGACAGATCGAGGCAGCCAATACACTTCCCAGTTCTGGCGGGCTGTTCAGAAGCTGCTGGGAGTTGAGGCACGGATGTTTACGGCTCATCACCCCCAGACCGACGGGCAAACCGAAAGGGTTAACGCCACGTTGGAACAGTATCTGCGGTGCTATGTAAACTATCAGCAAAACAATTGAGCGTCATTGTTGTCTTTGGCGGAATTTGCTTACAACAATGCGACGCAAGAATCCATCAAAGAGACTCCTTTCTTTGCTAACTATGGACATCACCCAAGGTTCTACCCTCCTGTAGACCAATCCGGAGATGTGCCAGCGGCAGAAGATTGTCTACAGGAGCTCACTGCAATGCAAGAGATGCTGCGCACTCAACTGGACCAGGCTAAAACGGATTACAAGTGGATGGCTGATCGGCGAAGCCAAGAGGGTCCTGAGATCCAAGTGGGAGACAAAGTTTGGCTGTCTACCAAGAATTTGCCTACGCAGAGACCTTGCCGCAAACTTGATGCGAGATTTTTGGGACCCTACAAAGTGTTGGAGAGTGTGGGGCTTGTTGCCTTCAAACTACAGCTTCCGGCGGACATGAGAATCCACCCAGTCTTTCACCGTTCCTTGCTGAGACCGGCGAGGGGGGTGCGGCCTGATGTGACGCAGCCGCCACCCCTTCCTGTGATGCGAGATGGGGAGGAGGAGTTTGAGGTACAGGTCATCCTGGATGCACGCATCAAATACCGGAAGCTGGAGTACCTGATTGACTGGAAGGGTTTTGGGCCGGAAGAGCGTTCTTGGACACCGGCTCGAGATGTTCACGCCCTGGACATTGTGGCTCGTTTCCACCGCAAGTATCCCGACAAGCCCAAGCCTCGAGGGAGGCCTCGGAGGGGCCCTGAGGGGGGGGGATAGTGTAGCAACCTAGTTCCCTCTCGTGCCTGGGGGGCAGGGGGCGGCACTGGGGGTCCCACTTGCATTAGGGCCAGCTGCAGCTGATGAGGTCATGGAGGAAGGGAATAATGAGGTAGCTGGGCCTTCTTCTCCCACAGAGAGCTTGGCCTGGGATAATGAATGGCCTGATGGCTATGGACAATTACCTTTTTCACTTGTTTTTTATTAATCAATAAATAGTTAGTTGATTACCGTCTCTGTGTGTGTGATTAAGGGGCCGGGCCAAGACCCTGCATCGTGACAGTATGTGTGAGCTTATGTTTGTGTTTATATGTATATTGTGTATGTGTGTGTTCTTATGTATATGTGCATGTATATATGTATGTGTGCATGTCTTTATGTATATGTGTGTGTGTATGTGTATGCTTATGTTTGTGTGTATATGTATATTGTGTATGTGTGTGTATGTATGTGTATTGTGTATGTATTTTGTATGTATGGAATCCTGTGAGTTTTCATTTCTCCAGCACTCTTGGGCCGAGAAAGCCAAATACCTTTGGAAACTACAAATCCCATTAGTTAAAAGTGGTGCCAAACCTCATTTATTCCACAATGTAGATGCACCCTTAAACTCTGGGATCCTCTCTCGGGCCCCTTCCACACAGCTGATTAAAACTCCACATTTTCTGCTTTGAACTGGAATATATGGCAGTGTGGACTCTGATAACCCGGTTCAAAGCAGATATTGTGAGGTTTTCTGGATTCTATGGCTGTGTGGAAGGGTCCTTAGCCACAGCAACCCACTTTAGGTGAGTCACACTCTCTCAGCCTCGGAGGGAGGCCACAGCAAAGTTGCCAGGGAGCAAGCCCTGCCAAGGAAACCCCTCGAAGGCACCACCGCAGCACCAGCAATGAGGTTCGCCAGGTGGCTTTCTCGCATACCTGCTCGGAGGAGGAAGTTCCCCTCAGGCGAGGAGGCCTCGGCTGCCTCTGACCACACTTCCTCCTCCTCCTCCCTTCAGGGTCTCTCCCCTCCCATTTGCCTCCCCTTTAACTCTTCCCCTCTGGCTCTTCCTTTGATCCTCCTCTGCCCCCCGGCAGGCATTTCTATTTATCCAGGCATTTCTATTGATGTCAGACGTGATCTAGCCACGCTATTTAGAATTGTCAGACTCAAAGAGTTTTACTCTAAGGATATTAATACTCCTCCCATCCCTGCCCAATCTGATAATACCTCTTCAGTGATGCGTATTAAGAGCAATTTTGTACCCAGCATGCCTTCACATAATGTAAAGACCTTCAAAAACATGGTACTCAAAGAGGTTACGGCCCTCAACCATAGGCATGATCTAGAACATTCCAATCTGTCCAAAAAGGACATGGACACCATCAGAGAACTGGGTAACCATCCTGAAATCATCTTTAAAGGGGCAGATAAGGGAGGGGCCTTAGTCATTCTCAACAGAGATGATTACTCTAAGGAGGCCTTGAGACAACTCAATGATCACAAATTCTATAGACACCTTACCTGCGATCCTACATCCAGATTCTCCAATATTATTTTCAATATCATCCACCATGGTGAAACTATGGGTTTCATCACCACTAAAACAGCCCAATTTCTTACTAACCTACACCCCCGCATCCTGATTTTTTATCATATTCCCAAGATAAATAAAGGGATTATTCCTCCGCCAGGGCGCCCCATTATTTCAGGCTGTGGTGGTCTATTGGAATCTCTGGCCCAATTCTTAGACAATATGTTACAACCTTATGTCAAAACGACACCTTCTTATATCCGTGACACTAAGGACTTGATATTATAAATAGAAGGGATGAGTGTACCCCCTGATACTTACCTTGTTTCATCTGACATCTCTGCCATCTATACTAATGTCCCTTTAGAGGATGCCAGAGAGACCACTGCCTCTATTTTCGATTCCAGGCCACACCCGCAGAATCCCCCTACGGGTTTCCTTATGGAACTTCTCGATTGTGTGTTAGAATATAATTATTTTTGCTTTGAGGGTATTTACTATTTGCAGACATCTGGGGTGGCAATGGGTTCCCCTCTTGCACCCACCATTGCCAATCTGTATATGGCTTCGCTTGAACGTATTCACATTTGTGATGCTGATCCTTTTTTTGACCATATCTTCTTTTGGGGCAGATATATAGACGACATTTTTTTCTTGATGAGGGGCAACACTATTACATCTACCTGTGACACCTGGCTCTCTACATGGCACCCCAACATTGTCTTCAACACCACATATAATCGAAAGGAAGTTAACTTCCTAGACGTCACCATACATAAGGTAGACAACAAACTATGTGTTAGGAATTACAGTAAACCCACCAACAGAAATTCTCTGTTGCATTATCAGAGCTTCCATCCTTTCCCCCTCAAGAATAATCTGCCCTACTCTCAGTTGTTAAGAATGAAAAGGAATTCCACTTCTCCTCATAATTATGAAAAAGACTCTCGATGCATGCTTGCAAACTTTCGAGATAGAGGATATCCTCAACATATTTTGCAGCAAGCCAAACACAAAGTGGATAACCTACAGAGGACCCCCACCCTAGAGACATCCACCAGATTGAGACCTAATAGGCCCATTTGGCCTCTGACACTTTCCACTCACTCTAATGAGATACTACATATTGTCAAAAAGTATTGGCCCCTCGTAGCTGACATTCCAGATCTGCAACACACACCTATGCCTGCCTACAGGCGCACCACTAATCTAGGTGATCTTTTGATCCATACAGATCACAGACTACATAGCTCACACAGTGTTCTCACACCAGGTATGAGACGCTGTGGAAATTGTAGTGTTTGTCAATTTGCCCTTAACACACGAGAATTGTATGTTACACATAAATCTAGATCATTTAAGATTAAGGATGCAATCACCTGCAAATCTGTTGGGTGTATTTTTTGCATTGTCTGTTCGTGCAACAAGATCTATATAGGCCAAAGCTCTCGTATGCTTAAAGTTAAGATAGGGGAACATCGCAGCAGAATCAGACTGGGATCTGAAGAATCAGCACTCTATTGCCATTTTAAATCTATACATAAAGGCAAAGAGGAGTTCCACTTCATGGGGCTTGAACGGGTTAAAACCCATCCCCATGGAGACATCAGACAACAGCTACTTCGTAAGGAAAATACTTGGATTTCGATGGTCAGAAGTGAGACCCCTACTGGCCTCAATGAGCCTCTCAGTATTTCCAATTTACTGACTTAATCCCCATAATTTCCCTTATTTTTACCAGCTGCTCTAAGGGTATATATTCCCCACCCTCTAATTCCTCCCCACCGTATGGCGGTCAAACCTACTACTGATGTTATTTGATGATTGTATACAGGTATGTTACCTACCCTAATATAACAAACAGGGCGTGGTGCTTAGTAGTATCAAACAAACACATGAATCTCGAGGAGGTAAGATACTGTTATTATTGTAGGGCCGGGCCTCGCCCAAACCCCCATTGTAGCCCACAAGCGGTCCAGAAATATCAAAGATGTCCTGGTACACACACAACTTAAAGCACCCTCATTGAAAAGCATTCTAACTCCGAAAACCCACCCATGTGGACACTGTGCTCAATGTAAGTTTGTGTACACTGAGAAACGCATCTTCAATCCAGGTATGGGACAGTACATCAACTTCCGAGGGTCATATTCCTGCAATTCGGATTTCTCGGTGTATGGACTGGTTTGCCCTCGCGGAAGCATTTACGTGGGCGAAACTAAACATTGTCTCCGCCAGCGGGTATCGGAACACCGTTCCAGGATCCGCCGTTTGTGTGAAGACTCTCCATTATACACGCATTGCAAAGACAAGAATCATGGACCAGACTCCCTGAGATTCTTTGGCCTACAACGGGTTATCGTCCCCCCACATCAAAATGCGGATTTACTATTGAGATGTGCTGAAGCAGCCTGGATTTTAAAACTCAATAGCGAGCAGCCCTCCGGCCTCAATGAAAAACTGCGAATTCATGACCTGACCCTTTAAGACTCTCCTGTATGCTCTTCTCATTACTCCCCATCCTCACCTGTGCTCCTTATCTCCAGTGTGTACTTAATTGTATTGTTTGCCTTGATTATTTGCATTTGCCATGACCACATAGGGGGACACACTTCTCGCCCTATGCTCTAGGTATGTTTATTTGCCCTGTATTATATGTGGATAGTTGCCTCTTCTGACCATGTTTGATATATTGCCATATATGGTGTATGATGAGATTGAATACTATGATACTATGTATATGCTTTAATGCTTTGTGGAATGCTTTATGTATGTCGAGATGACTCATTATGTATAATTTCTCACAGACTTATTTGGTCACCTACCTCTGTGGACACCTCTACTCATTTGTCGCACAGCCTTGACAAAGACCAGCCAGGTCGAAACGTGGAAAGGGCCCACACACCTGCGTCCTCGTCGGCTTTCGACGACATCGGAACACCACCGATCACCCCACTTGGGGTTCACCACCACGCATTGGCGTGTGGATTACAATTTATTTAACGCAACGGCGTTTGGATTACAAATGGACGTTTGCCAGTGTTTATTTTGTGTGTGCATTAACCCGTATTTTCTCTTGAATATTGCTACAATAATAACAGTATCTTACCTCCTCGAGATTCATGTGTTTGTTTGATGTTACCTACCCTACCTTTGCTTCCACCCTTCTCCCTGTGACTGTGTATATTCTGAGAAAGATATTGTTACACTTTATTTCAGATTTGTTGAGACCTAATTGAAGCCACAGATATGTCTGTGTTTACTCTCGCCATTGAGGTCCGAAACGGGTGCAGCGCGGCGGTAAATCCCCGTAGGCGTGTGCTTCGTCTCCACCCTAGACATCCCCATCCACTTACATCTGGGGCTGCGGGAGGAGAGCAAGCCCGGACGGGAGCAGATGCATGGTGAGAAAGCTCCCACATTATCATTATATTTGGCTTAAGTTCTCCTTTCTGCTGGACTCTTTCGGACTTTCTTTCACTGTTTGGAATGTGGGAGGACTCGAGGCTTCATGCTTATCAGTTTTGAACTGTGGAACTTTATAGAACTTTATAGAAGTACTGCCAAAAGCAATATCACATCTACAGACAGCGTTTTAAGACCTCCCTACTCCCAGTTACACGCAGAGAGTAACCTCAGAGAGAGACCGGTTTCCAACCGAATGGCTGTGGTCGCATCAACCGATATCTTACATCTGGGGCTGGGGTCATAGAAACAAGCCTGCTGCTGATTTTCAGTTTTGTTATACTTTTTTGCCACAAACGGGCTATACAGCCATATATTTACATTACCATACGGTGCTACGGCACACTGGCGCTTTTTGCGGCTTGCTTTCTTCCCCCATTAGCCCCCCTCCTTCCGAGTGGGCTTTCACCGGCTTCAGCGGCACCACAGTGACCACGGAGGCTCTACTTTGCTGACAAGCTTCCCTACATGGCATATTAGCCCTAGATTATCTGTTACATTATTTTGGGGCTTCTCCCTTTAATTAATTTCATTTTGAATTGGAGCGCCACTTGCGCTACGTCATCTACGAGCGACGCTCTTCACTCATAGACGCGAATCTGGGGCGACAAACCAACGCATCACGCACCAGTGACGTTACAGCTCACCAAGCTAACGTGCTTTATCGGGTGAGCTGAGCCTAGCGAGGCGAGCATACACACTGTTCAGCTTCCTCCGTTGGTCATCACCCATCTGGGACTTTGGGTATCGACCCCTATAATTATTTTGATGTACTTTGCCTTGTTTATTATTTGTATTTAGTATTATTGTGAGATTTACCCTTCTAGCAACCGCTGGGGCTCTGTGTTTCGATATATTTGCTGTTGCATCTAGCACACGGATGATGTGTTGTTACGATTCATGACTGCCATTTCTGCATTGTAATTTCCCACCTGGAATGTACTGTATTGGATTATATATTGTATGCACTAAGTACTGTATTTCTTCTATTGATATGTATAACTATTGATGATAGATATATTGTCCTATGTTAGGAATTGGGATGCTCTTTTAATGTTTTGGTATATTGCATTACATTGATATATTGCTACTTCTGTATGTGGTATCTGTTTATTCAGAGTGATTTTCTCCTCAGTGTGTTTACTCATTACTGTATGCCAGTCCTATACTGTTCTTCTGTTTATTTATATTTATCCCCCACACTCACTCCCTTTCTCACCCCTCGGCCGTCCAGCCAGTGGCGTCACCAGAGGTAGGGGCAATGACGCCGGCCCCCATTCAGGGATGACAGCTGTAGAGAGACGCGGTCCATGGTGAGCTCCCTCGCAGAGCCGGCATGGCGCATGGGAGGCTCCGCATCATCACAAGGGCATCCTCCTCCTCTTCCTCCTCCTCCCCACCCCGTGCCCCCCTCATCCCCCTCGGATTGCACGGGGCCGCTGCACCGTTCTGGGCATTGGCAGGAGGGCAGCCTCGTCGGGAAGGACTTGTAGGGTTTTTTTTGTTTCCCACCTGGGAGGGGGAAGGGAGAGCTCCGAACCTTTGAGCATGCGATCTTTTTTTCTGTTGGACATGTGGGAGGGGGGAGGAGAGGAGCCTGAAGCGTGGGGGATCATGGGAGTTGTAGTTCATTTTGTTTTTGGGTTTTTTAAAATGTTGTTTCAATGTTTTTCAGGTTTTTTTTTAAAAGAACATAGCTCTTTTGGTGTGGGGTTGTGTGGCTAATTATTGTGTGTCTGCCTTGTGTAGTTTCTTTGTTTTAGAGCCAGGAAACACGACAATGAGGATTTTATATATATAGAAGATAGTGTTACCAGATTCCCATTAAATTAAAAAAATTAACATGGGCTAAGATGAAAAATTAGATTTGTTCATGAAGAGGGCAAAAAGTGTTGCACAGGTCTCTAACAAATTCTTGTGCGGGTTGTGACAATACTGCATTGATATGCACTGAATATCATTTAAAATAAAGCAAAGAGCATAAGAAAAGAAAATCTGGTTTAATATTGTAAAACAACGATAGAATAGCAATCAATTTTTAATAATTTTTGGAAGAAGAGACAAATTACTCGAATGTCTTTGTTTATTATACTTTCATTAGACACAAATCTATTTAAAAATAAGCTAAGCTATTTTAAAAGATGTATCTATCTGTAAAAATGTTTATTTTCAGGACAATCTGGGTATATATGGTATATGACTTACAAAAAAATTCCATGGCCTGCCCATTGAACTGATTAATTTTTACTCTAAACAACATGCTGCCCTACATATTTCTTATCTTACTGTTACTATTAAATTATTTTATATATCTGGGTAGAACCAGACTGTTGTTTCATCATCTTTAAAACAGGAGTGATCATAGCTATTTACCTAGGGGCATAATAGCAAAACAGCAGTAGGATAATTTAAAGCAATTTACAGTAAATTTTATGTGGCTCTGTCTTAATGTATGTGAGAAGATATTCATCAGAAACATCTCACTGTTGCTTTGATGAATCCCTCGTGTGGCATATGGAGGCTGCATGACTCACCATCCCCTGGCTATACGGCATCGTAGGCAAAAATAGAAACTTGATTTGCTATATCCAAATTGCTATGCAGGAGATAAAGAATTCTGCTCTTTGATCTAGCCTCAGATTCAGTTAGAGTGGAAGTCTATCTATCATATTTATATGCATGCCTCAATGGGAACAGCCTCAAGGTGGATTACAACAATCAATAAAAGTGATAAAATAAAATGGAACAGAAACAACTAAATAAATAACAATAGTAAAGCCTTTAATAGAAAAACACACAGAGTCATCTTCTTTATTTTTTAAAAAAACATTAACATTCTTTTAAAATGGTTTAAAAACCAAGGAACCAGGCTGTTAGATGACACAAGATACACACACACACACACACACACACAATTTGATGCCACCACAGAGATGGAAATCCCTTTCAGTAATCTAAACTCAGAAGGTAGGACTAGACATGGGAAGGTATCGGTTTACAAGTTTGTGTATGTGTTGGAATTTGGACCTTTAGATACTTGCCTTTAACAATAAGATCACTTTGTACAAAATAATACTTGGTCATTTGTAGACCCCAAGATACTATGCTTACATTCTTATTAAAGGAGAATAACCCCCAACTCTGACTCATTGAAGCATAAGGTTGATAGTTGTTTTGAAGAGTCATCATATGGGATTTTAGGTTGGCATAGCTGAGTGCATCAGAAGAGTGGAGGATGCAAATCTACCACTCTAGGAAAGAGACAGGAGGATGGACTCATGCAGGGCCAGCTTGTCATTGGGCAATAACATTGCTTGCTTCCTATTCAATTAGAATAAGAAGGGTTACAAACATGGCTGATACCACTGCAGTTCTGCATTGACTCAATCATCACAAATGTCCAGGTCCTGTGGCTTCTCAAACAGGTTTGCTGTGCTCATTTTCCTTAGACATGAATATTTGCATATTATACTATTCTTTTAATTATATAAAGAATGCAATTTGTGTTTTCATTGTTCCAGGTCAGCACATTAATTGTTGCATTGTTTCTTCCACTATGTTTAAAATTTCACACTGTGTTTACAATTATGACTAGGATCAAGTATATCTTTGGTTATGAAATTTACCATCTGGAGAACAAGGGTCTGGAGAACAAGCCCTATGAGGAGCGGCTTAAAGAGCTGGGCATGTTTAGCCTGAAGAAGAGAAAGCTGAGAGGAGACATGATAGCCATGTATAAATATGTGAGAGGAAGTCATAGGGCGGAGGGAGCAAGCTTGTTTTCTGCTGCCCTGGAGACTAGGATGCGGAACAATGGCTTCAAACTACAAGAAAGGAGATTCCATCTGAACAATAGGAAGAACTTCCTGACTGTGAGAGCCGTTCAATGGTTGAACTCTCTGCCCCAGAGTGTGGTGGAAGTTCTTACTTTGGAAGCTTTTAAACAGAGGCTGGATGGCCATCTTTCAGGTGTGCTTTGAATGCAGTTTTCCTGCTTCTTGGCCAGGGGTTGAACTGGATGGTCTCTTCCAACTCTATGATTCTATGTGTCCAGAAGAAAACAGGGCAGGAGTCTTGTACTTTTCAGAGTTATGTGGGAGTGAGTATGCAGCACGTGTAGCTTGTTATAAATAGAAAAATCATAGCTGCTAAGATCCCATCTTTTTCATTGTGATGGAAGGAGCCCTGCCTCTTTTGCTTTCAACTACTTGGTATAGGAGCATGATAGTGGTACTAACAGGGCCAGGTTACTAAATGGGGAAAGTGTAATGGCAAGAGAAAGGACACATAGCAAACCAGATCAGATTGTAAAACTATCATTTATTCATTGAAGTCTGAAAATTATGCCTGTTTTCAGTGTTTCTGTAGAATTTCAATAACATATCATAGCCTGCAGGCAGGTAGACAACTTTAAATCTGAATCTGTATATCTCAGCCCTAATTAGAGACAAAGAGCCTGATTCATCAGAAAATATACCCAGCCTCAGCACTCTGCATAGTCACAGAAGCCTTGTAAAATTCTGTTTGCATGGCTTGAAATAAAATGTTTCATAATCACAAGAATCTCTTTTGTGTAACTTCTTTTCTTTTAAAAAAGTGAATATAAAACTGTTACCAAAACACCTTCTAGGCTGGTAACCTGTCTGTCAAGTTTCAAATCCCAGCATGTAAATTGCTACAAAATTATAAACCTGTGAGCTTGGAGGGGTACATGAAAATGTTTTAAGAGTTATTTTATAGCACTGACAGTATCATTGTAAAAAAAAACCCCTCTGAATTTCCTCTTTCCCGTGATCTTTTAAAAGCTACTGGGATAGCAGTGCAAAAGCACCATGACATAATAAGAATCATAAAAATACACATTCACCCTTAGAAACAAAGAAGCAACTTAAATACAATTCATTGCAGCCATGCTTAGGGGGAAATTCTCTCTTTTTTATTGAACTTTAAATAATTTTGCCTATATTTCCCCCAGAAACAAAAATGTGGTAAGCATTAAACCACACACAAACAACATGATTCACTTCCTTCTAATATAAATTACAAGCTTCATTCAAATGCTTGAATCTTGGGCTAAAGGAAGGGAGTCTCCAGATGGCTGTAACAGCTGCCCCTTCTGACACTCTGCAGCCACCTACAAAGAGCTTCCAGTACAAGCAGCTTTGGCTCTTTCCACCATTCATGCTCCAGCAGCACCTCTTGAAAGGATCACATGGGAAGGAAGTCTGAAAAGGGGGAATTGCTAATGACTGCCATGGATGTGAACAATTTGCCCAAAGTTCATGCCAATCTGTTTAATAGTCTACTATCACACCAACCTATCCTGAATCAGTCAGTCTTAGCTTTGCCAGGATCCAGACCTGAACCTTTCCAAGAATAGGCAAAACCCTGCATTGGCTGTGCAAGAATGCCAGGCCACAGGTCTAACCACTTTTCAGTTGTCTCTAGTGAAGGCTAAGCAGCTACACACTGGACGGGAGCCAAATTATTCCCAATCATGTGTAAGAGCATATATATACGTATACCTAATTAAATGAAATTAAGCTGAATGGCCATGTATAAATATGTGAGTGGAAGTCATAGGGAGGAAGGATCAGGTTTGTTTTCTGCTGTCCTGGAGACTAGGGCATGGAACAATGCCTTCAAACCACAGGAAAGGAGATGTCATTTAAACGTTAGAAAGAACTTCCTGACTGTGGGAGCTGTTCAGCAGTGGAACTCTCTGCCGTGGAGTGTGGTGGTGTCTCCTTCTGGAGGCTGAGTGGCCATCTCCTGAAAACTGGTGGGTTTTGGTCTGTAGCCAAAAAAATATGGCTAGATTGCTCCATTGGCAGCAACGGGGAATTTACAAGGCTCACCTTTCTGTTTCTGGGAACCTTTCCTTTTTTCCTTCAAAGGAGCCTGGGTATCAGAAATGGAGTTAAGGAAGCACCCTATGTGGCTCATTATGGGGGAGGGGAATTCCCACGGGCTTCCCTTCTATTTCCTTCATTAAGACCTGGATTAAAAGCATTACCACTCTTTCTGTGATCCTTTCCCTTCCGACTGTAGAGAAGACTGGGTTTAATGCTTCTTTAAAGCTGTTTCTACTCTAGAGGAGAAATACTGTAGGCAGGCATGCACACTTTCTTTCCCAGGCCTGCACCACACCATGCACTCTTTCCAAGGATGCCCAAGGAAGGAAGAGCAATGGCCTGGAAATATCCTTCCTGGTCTTCCTTTAAAAAACCCTATTTTTTCTTGGCACACTTCAATCTCCTTCCTGCTTCAGGTTTAATGCTTTCTTAGAGGTGTTTCTACTTTCTACTCTAGAGGAGAGGTAGGTAGTAGTAGTTTTCAGGGAATCAAGATTTTATTTTCATTTGCTGGGATTAATAATCATAATTATTATCTTTTAGAAGTATTTGAAGAAAAGGAAGAGAAGGACAAAAAAGCTAAAACGGTAACTCTCACAAGCCCCCAAGCATGTGTGTGCACCCCACCCACCCACCTGTCCCCAACTCCCAGTCAGTCCCACTAAATAAAAAGATTCAATAAAATAAAGAAAATAATGGAAAATCAAAAAGATTAAACTGTGATGCTGAATAGGAAAGGAGGAGCCAAGATCAGCTGCCACGCGGTCTTGTTATGGATGGGAATCTGTGATGACTGAGCCCTTGCCTTTTCTGGCACCAAAACAAACCAAAGAAGCTGGATTGGTTGAAGGAAATGGCTAAAAACAGATCTGCGCTCAAGCCTAATGTTCACTCCTGGATGTTCCTATTTCCAATCTGGCTGCCATATTTTGAACCAACTAGAGTTTTCGAACTTGATACAATGGTAGTAGGGGTGGATATTTCCAGTCATTATCCTTAGAAAACCGTTATTATTTTGTATTAAAATCAATTTAGACCCTAATTCAACCCTTGGCCAGCAACCTGGAAGTGATGTTTCTAAATGGAAACCGGGTCCGCCATTTCTGTAAAGGGTGTGTTATGTCGTTTTTATTTCCACCCTTTCTTATCTTTAACCCGCGTTCATTCTCAGCTGGCGAGGAAGTGTGGAGACGCTGCCCTCCACGCTCCTTCGGCAGCTGACAGCCAATGCAGGTTATATTTAACCCGCCTTGGTTCTCACCTGGCGAGGGGGCATGGAGAACATGCACTCCATCCGTCCTCGCCAGCTGAGAATCAACCTGCGTTAGAGATATCGCAGGTTGATTCTGAGCTGGCGAGGGGGCGTGGAGGTGGGCATCCCCTGCGCACTGCGCATGAATGGGACCAATAACGAAATAATAATGAATTTTGTAATTAAATACAAATCAATTTTGAAATTTTCCCAAAAATTTTCAGAACATGTTCTATTTTGAAACAACAGCAGCTCCTCCCCCCAACACTAGTTTAGAAACAATTTTTTTTATGAATCAACCAGCCCTAAAAGGTAGGTACCAATGCGCTGGGGATTCACTTCCATCACTGCTGGCAACAGTTTGGCCTTCCACTTCCTGAATCCTCTGTGGAGTTGCATCCACTCTTCAGGAGGATGAGATTCCAATGGAGAATCATTATTACCTCTCCCTCCCTCTATGGCTACGCCTAATGCTTGCCTACTTAACCATGGCTCAGCAGCAGAAACCACACCACAACCAACACTCTTTCATTCTTTCTTACTGATTGATTATTTTGAATGAGTGAAAGAAGGGGTGTGCTAAATACACACAGAAGCCAACAAAGAGGTGAATGAACAACAAACAAGCTTCTAACATTTTTTAATGCTTACATTTAGTTTTTTGGGAGAAAAACTAGACCGGTGGACAGAGGGGCCAGTCATACACAGAGAAGCCTGGTGGTAAGGGACAGGCTTTTTGGAGAGTTTCTTATGAAAGTAAGCAGGAAGAGATACTCTGTGGGTGAGGTGGTGTGCAGAGAGAGGGTGTTGTTCAGGAAGACAAAATCCCCCTAATATATTTTTAAAGAAATCACAAAGTAATTTGAATCTGAAGCAAAGAAAGAAGGAACCCCTAAATTTTATAAGAAGTCAACCCTAAACGTTAAAGTAAATAACTAAAGTAATTCAAAACTATAATATTTTTAACAGAAAAGAAGAAATCCCTAACAAAGTAATGAAGCTGCTGTTATTTCCTTCCCACACAAGTATGCCCTTTTCAGTTCTAACTACCCAAATGCAGATGCTCACCCCTCACCCTCGCATTCCCCACAATGCCTCTAAAAATAAAGAATAAAGAAATAAAATAAAGTAAGAGGAAGTAAATTTAAATTGAAAAAGAAATAGATTGCTTTGCTTTCTTTTTGAGCATGAAAGCAAGGCACTTGCAGAAGGCAAAATGAAGACAGACCAGCAAATCAATGGCAACAGAGGAGGTCTGAGGCACAACCATCTCCTTCTGATGCCCAGGTACAACTCAAAAATGGAGCACTCACCCTCATATTTATAGATCAGACACATCATGGCTTTCCTCCCTTCTGATTGCCTCAATGGGCAGTCGGGGACTAGGAAACCCCATGCACTGAGTGCGGCTGGCTGAAGCTTGTGCTTCACATGGAAGAATGGAAATTGAAAGCAGTTTGTGCTCCACATGGAAGAAGGGAAATCAAAAGCAGCCATCTTTAGCAGCCTCATGGTCTGTTGCAGATGAAAAGAAAATTGTCCTGCCGCCTGTGCAGTTATAGCTGGACAAAAGAGTTGAAAAAGTCAGACCAACCAGAGCCTGTTTTTCAAAATGGATACATGCACTGCCCTAGTTATGACTTTAAACTTTTATATTAGTGTGGTACTTAATTAATTTTGGGCTTCATAAACATATTTTAAAGGAGCTATCCAATATGTTGAATTCTGTTTCCAGAGTGGGCTTAGTGCTTTAGATACCTCTTTAAAATTCAGACTAAAACCTAGAGTGGGTTCACTGCCTACTGTCACAGGGGCCATTAAGAGCCTCTGACTCCATGAGTCCATCAATGACATCATTTGCTAGCTTCATTCTATTAGTTTCCTATTTGTTTTGGCTGGGCTTCTCTCCCTGTTTCCCTCTGCCATCTCTGCCCTTTTTTCACTGCATATTTCTGCAATTGTTGAGACATCAGCAGCTGGAGGCTGACACCTGCTGCAGGAACAGTGCCTGGTTAAAAGCCAATCACACCTTAACATGTAGATAAAAGAGATTCTTGTTGTACCAAAGAATTATTCTGCCCTGAGTAGCAGCACTGGAATAATACAATAAGATATAACACAATGATATTATCAGTGCTTTAGGGCACCCTTCCAATCATTCAAGAAGAAAGCACTGTGTATACATATGTGTGTGTATATATTAAAAAAGAATGAAAGAAAAACTATCTACTTTTAAAATGTAGGTTCATTAGACATCAGATTGATTTATTGTATTGTTCCCTTTATAAATTATTTTCATTATGTTTTATCACAGTGCATGCCTTCTGCCCTAGGGGAATACCCAAGACAGAGCTGAATGGCGTTTGTAATAGACTGCTTTAATTAAAATAGTGTAATGCATATTTCAATGTTATTAGCAAAAAATGATTTTGTTTTCTAGATAATTTAATATATTATAGACCAGGTTGTTGCTTAACTCTTTGAGGCTGATGTTATTACATGATGTATACAGTCAGGGGAAGAGGGGAGGGAGAAAGGGAATTTGAATCAAAGGAAATGGGGGGGGGGGGCCCATACAATAAATGTTAAGCCAGAAAGCATAACAAGAAGATTTATATTGCATAATTATCCAAAATAGCACCCTGTTGCTAACTATTACAAAACCTTCAGCAAATGTCCAGTAAATCTGTAATTTAAATACTCTCTGCGTGGAATTTACAAAGAAGAAGCCATGTTAGTCTCTTGTAGCATAAAAAAGGAAGGGAGTGGGAGAGGACAAAAAAATGGCAGTAGCTATAAGTCAGCAAATCTTAATCTTAGCATATGCTTTCATGGAAATAAGTGCACTTCTTCAGCTGTAGTACATAATGATATTGAAGTCTCAGGTATAAAACATATTTGTAATGTGAGTGTGATAGAACTTGAATGGATTCTATACCATCCAACAATTGTGGCAATATGTTTAACACCTGAAGCTTCTACAGAATCTCATATATTAAAATAAAAACCACTTAGACTTAAAGGCACTATTTTCTTCCCCTTCTCCTTTGCTCATCTCCAAGAGGAGTGGGAGAGTGTTCACAGTTAAGTTCTTTTTTATTGGAAGACTAGCTTGGGGACCCGGCACTGCCCGGGTTATTTGAGAAAGGCATTGTGTGCAAAGGTTTGTCCATATCAGTTGTTTATTTCGCTCGCAGTGGTTTTGTGAAGTGAGTGAAAGTACTTCAAGTCCCATAATCCATGGTCCATCCTCCTCCAAATTGCACCAGGATGTAGGGGGGGTTCTGTGTGCCAAATTTGGTCTTGATCAGTCATTGGATGAGGGTCACAGCAGTCTCAGGAAGTGAGTGGAGGTACTTCAAGTCCCCTCATCCATAGTCCATCCTTCTGAAAACTGCACCAGGGTGTAGAGTGGGTCATGGGGGCTCTATGTGCCAAGTGTGGTCTTGATCAGTCATTGGCTGAGAGTCGCAGTGGTCTCAGGAAGTGAGTAAAGGTGCTGCAAGTCCCATCATCCATAATCCATCCTTCCGCAAACTGCACCAGAATGTTGAGTTGACCATGGGGGCACTCTTTGCCAAATTTTGTCTTTGTTGGTAATTGGATGAGTGTCGCGGTGATCTAAGAGAGTGGAGGTACTTCAAGTACCATCATCCATGGTTCATCCTACTCGAAACTGTACCAGCATGTAGTGTGGGTCATGGGAGCTCTGTGTGCCAAGTTTGGTCTTGATCAGTTATTGGATGAGGGTCGCAGCGGTCTCAGGAAGTGAGTGGAGGTACTTCAAGTCCCATCAGCCATGGTCCACCCTTTGTTGGGGGACACAGTGGTCTCTGGGAACGGAAGGGTTGGAAAGTACTCCAAGTCCCATCATCCATGTCCGTGCACCCCCAAACCTCACCAGGATGCTAAGGCAGTCATGGGGGTTATGTGTGCCAAGTTTGGTCTTGATCAGTCATTGGATGAGGGTCGCAGCTGTCTTGGGATGTGAGTGGAGGTACTTCAAGCCCCATCATCCATGCTCTGCTCTTCTCCAAACTGCACCAGGACATAGAGTGGGTCATGGGGGCTCTGTGTGCCAAGTTTGGTATTTATCGATCTTTGTTGGGGGCCACAGTGGTGTCTGGAAAGCAAAGCGCTTGGAAGTACTACAAATGCCATAATCCGTGGTCCATCTATCCCAAACTGCACCAGGACGTAAAGGGCATCATGGGGGTTATGTGTGCTGCAAAGCGAAGGGGGCAACACCGTAGTGTATACAAGAAACCGCTAGGGTTATAAATAGGCAATATCAATTATGTCAAATATCAAAAGTAATCAATTTATGGACAATAATAATTCATTATCAACACAATTCGTTCAACACAAATATCTAGGCTCTCCACTAAAAGAGTTCAACACAAGAGGTACAGTACATCATAGTAATCACTATATATATATCACTATATATCAATTCAATACACCACATTGGAAGGCTTCATGCTAAAAGGGTAGCTCCTTGCTGGTGGAGCCGGGGGGGGTCATTCAAGTCCCAGTGGAGGGGTACAGTACCTTGGAAGTGCCGGGCACAGCTTGAACTCAAGTGTAGCCAATATTGTGAGAGGGATAAAATCCAAGAGGAAAAAGTAGTATCGACAGGTAGATATCCTGGAGCGCTGGTTCCCAAAATTAAACAATGTTGTTGTATAGGGTGGAGTGATATACTGTATAAACTTTGGATAGCATAAGGAAGGTTTAACACTGCTGTGGTGTTTCTTTTGCTATCTGTGCCTCTGTTCCAAAGATTTCATCTCACTTTCTGTCCCTGTGAGAATTGGATGCTTGATGCTCAGGTACTGGGCCCACACATCAGGCTGGACACACACTGTATTTGGTCTTCAGTTCAGGAATTCAAGTGACCCTAGCTTCTACTATAGAAGTGCCATGGTCGGATCACTGTGCTCTGCGAATCTGATTAGAGCAAGCTCCACCACCCTGCAAAGGCACCAAACAGATTTGGGTTTGCCCAAAGAGACTTATGGAACTTAGTAGGTTCCTGAATGCTCTGAGGGATCTGGAGCCTGTCAGCGACTTGATCGAGATGCAAGTGGACGCATGGAACACCAAACTGTCCAGTGCACTTGATGAGATCACCCTTAAACGCCCTCTCCAATCTCGTAGAAATCGATCGCCTTGGTTCACCGAGGAACTTTGATCAATGAAACGAGAGAAGAGACGGCTAGAGAGTGTGTGGCAGAAATTCCGTGATGAAGGTTCGAGATCAGCTTATAAGCAGTTCACAGATGCTTATGAGCATGCTATCAAGGAGGTGAAGAAATTACATTATGCAGCCATGATAGCATCTGCTAACTCACGCCCGGCACAATTATTTAAGATAATTCGGTCGCTAACGATGGTCCCTACCATCCCAAAAAATGATGATCAGGCCCTTACTGCCGAGGTTTTCCAGAGTTATTTTGCAGACAAAATCTCGTCCCTCCGCCGGGACCTTCCGGCCACAATTGTTAGAGTGAGCAAACTCAAGACTCCGTGGCCACTCGCTGCACCCACCTTCGATCATTTCCAACCGCTGGAGGCAGAGGCTGTCGATAGGATTGTAGCTGCATCTAGACCGGCCACATGCTCCCTCGATCCGTGTCCCTCCTGGCTTGTGAAATCTTGCTTGAAGGGATTACATGACCCTCTGTTGAATTTAATTAACAGCTCCCTTGAGCAAGGAGTCTTTCCAGAGGGTTGAAAGAGGCAGTGGTCTCTCCATTGCTGAAAAAACCAGGGTTAGATCCTGCGGTTCCCTCAATTACCGCCCAGTTTTGAATTTGTCATTCCTGGGCAAGGTGATTGAGAGGGTGGCAATAGAGCAGCTGCAGACTTTCCTAAATGACACAGCCGGACTAGATCCCTTCCAGTCCAGCTTCCATATGAGGCACCGGACGGAGACAGTCTTGGTCTCCATCACACATCAGTTATGTTGCCAGCTTGATCAAGGCAGATCGGCACTGCTTGTGTTATTGGACCTCACAGCAGCGTTTGATACAGTTGATTACAATCTTTTGATGCACCGCCTTGCCGTGGCTAGAGTGAGGGGGGCAGGTTTGAACTGACTGTCCTCATTCCTCCACAATTGGAAGCAGCGAGTGCAAAGGGAAGAGTTGACCTCCGGGGGATCCCACTTGCTCTGTGGGATTAATCAGGGAGCCATTCTCTCCCCTTTGTTATTTAACATCTACATGCGACCACTCACTCAGCTGGTACGTGGCTTTGGGCTGGAGTGTCATCAGTATGCCGATGACACCCAGCTCATTCTGAGGATGGAGGGCAGGCCAGACTCCGTACCCGATAATTTCCATCAGTGCCTTGAGGCCGTTACTGGATGGCTGCGAGCTTGCAGATTGAAGGTGAATCCGGCGAAGATGGAGATCCTTTGGCTGGGCTGCCCGGGCAATAGGGAGATCCAACTGCTGACCCTGGACGGCGAGGTACTATGCCCTTAGTCATTAGTAAAAAGCCTGGGTGTCCAATTGGACCCACTGCTGTCAATGGAGGTTCAAATCTCCACTGTCAGCAAAACCGCATTTTTCCATCTGCGGCAGGCGAGGTGTCTGGCCCCCTATTTGTCCCAGAATGACCTACCCACAGTGATCCAGGCCATGGTCATCTTGATTGGCCTTCCCTTGACCGTGATCTGGAAACTTAAGCTGGTGCAGAATGCCGCAGCTCGACTTCTCGCAGGAGAGCCTGTGAGTTGCCATATAACACCAATACTGCGGTTGCTAGTTCTTACTTTTAAGGCCTTGTATGGTCTGGGGCCAGTGTATCTGAAGAATCGCCTAATTCCATACAACCCACCGAGATCACTATGTTCTGATGATCAGAACTTTTTAGTCATTTCCAGTGTGAAATCTTTCCATCTGACAACAACTCATTGACGGGCCTTCTCAATCACTGCCCAGGTCCTTTGGAATGCCCTGCCACCAGAAACACGGGTCCTGCAATATTTGAACATCTTCCGCAGAGCATGCAAGATGCACCTGTTCAGATAGGCTTTTGGCTGAGTTGGTTACTCTGTATGTTTTAATCTATGTTTTTATCTGACATTGTTTTATAGTAACTCTACTGTAAACCGCCCCGAGCCTCCGGGAGTGGCGGTGTAGAAGTCCAAATAAATAAAATAAAATAAAATAAAAGGTGTCAGTGGTGGCTGGGAGGGCCATCGTACAATTAAAACTCATGCGCCAGCTGCGACCATACCTCGTGAAGTCTGACTTGGCCATTGTGGCCCACACCTTAGTTACCTCTAGACTGGACTATTGTAATGCACTCTACTTGGGGCTTCCCTTGAAAATGGCCCATAAACTTCAATTGGTCCATTGTGCAACAGCCAGATTAATAACTGGAGCAAATTACAAGGAGTGGTCAACCCCTCTGTTTAAGGAGCTCCATTGGCTGCTGTTTATTTTCTGGTCCCAATTCAAGGTGCAGATTTATTTATTTGTCACGTTTCTATACCGCCCCTCTCAGCCCGAAGGCGACTCGGGACGGTTTACACAGGCAGTCTCTGCCCTCAATAGAACACAGCAACAAGTCAACCCCTAAAAAAACATATAATAACAATTTAGCAATTAAAACTATTAAATTCTACCTATCTATCTATCTATCTATCTATCCATATAATAAAACTCAATGTTTGCGGACGAGTGGACGAGCGGTGGGGCGAATATGTGCCCGCGTTTTGATTGGCTGGCACTCTGGAATTATTTGCATAATGGGCTATGATTGGTCAGCCTCAGAACTCCAACATTCTACGGCCCCAGACAGAGGCAATGGAATGTTCATTTTCTGAGAGGATTTCTCTACAGTGAGAGAGTTTCCTGGTGTACTGAGAGGATTACTAGCATTACAAGCTAGGCCCCAAAATAGACAGACATCCTTCAAGCAAGTGGCAGCATAAACATGTCTCAAAAAAGGGGGGGAAACATTGAAAAAATCCCAACAACAGCAAAAAAGGGAAAATACCAACAGCAATCATGTGAGACTACAGACTACAGAACAGCAACAGGCCAGGCTTCAACAAAAGCAAAAAAAAGTCCAGCGCATCCAGAGCAGGAGAGACTCCAGAACAACGTCAGGCCAGGATTCTACAAAAAAAAACAAAAACAAGGCCAGGGCATCCAGAGCAGGAGAGACTCCAGAACAGCAACAGGCCAGGCTTCTACAAAAAAAAAAAAAAGTCCAGCGCATCCAGAGCAGGAGAGACCCCAGAACAACGTCAGGCCAGGCTTCTACAAAAAAAAAAGCAAGGCCAGGTCATCCAGAACAGGAGAGACTCCAGAACAATGTCAGGCCAGGCTTCTACAAAAAAAAAAGGCCAGGGCATCCAGAACAGGAGAGACTCCAGAACAGTGACAGGCCAGGCTTCAACAAAACAATTCTTTTTTTCTTTTTCCTTTTTTTTTTATTAAAAAAACCCTTTTCTTAAATAAACATGACCTGGACCAAACTTGGCAAACAGACAACTGGTAACCCAATTTATATCCTGGTGCAGTTTGGGGGAGGATGGATATCAGATGATAGAATTGGCAGCACCTTCACCCATTTTCAGACGCCACTGTGACCCTCACCAATGATCTGGACCAAACTTGAGTTTGATTAAGACATAGTGTAATATATGACTAAACTGATACTACCTAACATCCGAAAACAAACAATACCCTTTTCAAATAACCCGGGCACCGCCGGGTCCCCAAGCTAGTCACTTATAAAGCCAAGAAATGGTTAAACTAAAATAATAATTTTAATGAAATTGCTAAATTTATTTTATAATCCCCTAATTTTCTATCTTTTTTCTTATTCCAGGTATGAAGACATGATTTTCAAGAACTGTGGACATGGAAAACAACAGTATGATTTTTGAAATTTTGCTTATGGCCAGGGAAGTTTTTATTCAACACCAGTTTGAGTCCATTAACAAGAAAATATTGACCATATGGAGGAAATCTTTCCAGAATTCCTTGATTAATTCAACCACAAACCATGCTCGAAGGAAGAATCTGGGATCTGTAGTTCAACATTTTAATTTTACCAAGATCTATTTCTTCCACTTGCATACATCTGGAACATCCATAGACTGCACAACCAGTAGGTTACTTATATGCTGGTCAGCAGACAAGAAACAGGGAGTGTCTCTGACTCGTGGATTAACTGTGAGAAAAAAATTGGGTGGTAGTATACCACTTTCCTCTATGTGAGGTTTGGATAATGCGCATGTGTGTGTGTGTGTGTATCTGTAAAGTGGACATCTGTGTTTAATAAACTTGTAATTTAGACAGCTAGATGGGATGTCTTGCTCAATCCTTCTCCATAGCATGATTGAACATGCTTAGATTGATTCACATTTATTTTTTGTTTTTTAAAAAACAAATGCCTTCCATGTAGCTTCCACTTTCAGGAAATGGATTGTCTGCTAGACTTGTATAAGTAACTAATTTAACTTAATTTTCTATAAATAGTTCTTGGCATCATCTAACTTCTGCTATTTTTGACTTCTAATAAGCTATATATGTAAACTCCCTGACAGATAAATCTATTCAGTTGAAATAATTCCCAAATATGATATTGATAGTCTTGTTTTATGCTGTAGTTCTGGCACAGAGTCAAAAACCACATAGATTTTGCAGCCACAGGAATACAAGTTCCAATGAACACAGTGAGTGCATCATTTGATTAACAGATGGAACTAAAATAACCATCATTTTAATAATAAATCTAATTTGGTTGAACCTAGATTTAAAATGCAGGCTTTACCTTCTTGACAATTAATTGTTGATGGTTTTGTTTCTCAGTTTTGCTGAAAAGAGCAGTCAGGGCTTAAGGACCTACTTCCAAAATATTGGACCACAATACATGAACTGTTAATAAGACTATTGTATTCATCTGAGGACAAAGCTAATATAATGGTCTGTTGTTGACATAGACATTTGTAGGCATAATACTCAGGTCTGTAATGCATTGATGGATCCTGCAGATCTGGCTAAGCCAAGCCGAATAAAAGCTCCAATGGGCTGATTTTTCTCTCTTTTACTTTTCTAACAATAAGTAAACATGGCTTAGCCAAGTGATATACTAAGACATACATCCATCCCTACACAGAGTTGCCAGAAGTGGTCATTGTTACTGGACTTTCTCATCCACATGCATTTTTGAACCAACATATGTACAGTTGGAAAATGAAAAAGAATTAAAAGGAGGAAATGCAATTAAATTTATTTTATTTATTGTGTCAGAAGTGAATTGAGAATATAATTATAATGCATTAAAAACCCACAAAGTTAAAAACCTGGCATTTTACTACATTTCTTTTGACCAGAAGCTGGCCACTTCAAGTGCCTCTGGTGTTGCTGTAAGGAGGCCATTCATTATGCAGGTGGCAGGGCATTGTGTTAGATGGTCTGTGGTTTGTTTTTCTCCATACTCTCATGTCATGGACTCCCCTTTGAAATTCCATTTCTTAAGATTGGTTCTGCATCTTGTGGTACCAGAGTATAGTCTGTTCAGTGTCTTCCAAGTTGCCCAGTCTTCTGCATGCCCAGGAGGGAGTTTCTCATTTGGTATCATCCACTGTTTGAGGTTCTGAGTTTTAGGCTGCAACTTTTGGACTCTTGTTTGCTGAATGTTCCTGTGAGTTTTTCTGTAGATCTTAGAAAACTATTTCTTTATTTAATACATTGGCATGCTGGCTAATATCTAAACAGAGGATGTGTCGGAGATGTCAATGCCAAGAGGTATCAGATGGCGCAATACTGGCTAAACCGTATTTTTTTTCCAGTGGCGTAGGGCGTAAACATCCTGTGATAATGTGGCATGTATCATTAAAAGCCACATCCACCATTTTAACATGATGAGATGTACTCCACACTAGACATGTGCATTCAGCAGCAGAGTAGCAAAGTGCAAGGGCAGATGTCTTCACTGTGTCTGGTTGTGATTTGGCATGCACTTTGGGATTTCTACACTCCACTAGTTTAATTAACTCTGGGAATCTGAGTTAAGGAATGTAGCTCAAACTTATCTGCTTCATAAACAGTCCAACTGCAAGTTTCATTTGTGGTACACAATGATGCACTCAGACTCATACTTATTCATTACAGGAAAGGAAGCTTGATAAGTATATCCAAAACATGAAGTAGGATATATGTGGAGACAAATCTAATAGGGATGTGCGATCAATGAAAAAAAATGTTTCAATACCCATTAAAAATTGAGGAGGGTTGAATTGTAATTGTGGGTGTTCCCAAAGTTATGAACCTAAATTTTTAAACCTAAACTCTAATGAAGTAATGAATTTTTGTTACCTTTTTGTTAAGTAATTGAGCAAGTGGGGAAACTTCAGGGCCCATTTCTCCTAATTTTAGAGCTATTGAGATGGAACTCACTATAAGTGTACAAAGTATTTTCCACTGTTAGCCCACCAAGTTTCAGAATGTTACACTCACCCACAATTTTTTGGGAAATTTTTGGATTATTTACACACAACATATCTTAAGAAAAACTACAAGAGCTATCTATTTAGATTTTATATACAATGCACAAGATATTGTGGCTGGGCCATCCGGGTGGGGGGAAGTGCCAGTTGCCTACACTGGATGGCGAGGCTCTATGCCCATCATTGCTAGTAAAGAGCTTGGGAGTCGAATTGGATCCACTGCTGTCCATGGAGACTCAGGTCTCCATGGCCTGCAAATTTGCATTTTTCCATCTGCGCCAGGCTAGGCGGCTGGTACCCTACCTCTCCGTGAACGACCTGGCCACGGTGATCCAGGCGACGGTCATCTCGAGACTGGATTACTGTAACGCCCTTTACATCGGCCTACCCTTGGGGATGATTCGGAAGCTCAAGTTAGTGCAGAATGCCGCGGCATGCCTTCTCGCCGGGGCACCGGCGAGATGCCATATTACACCAATATTGCGGCAACTGCACTGGCTGCCCATCGAGCACCGGTGTTAACCTTTAAGGCCTTGTATGGTCTTGAGCCAGTGTACTTGAGGGACCGCCTTTCACCATATTGTCCCCATAGATCCCTACGCTCCGGTGTACAAAATCTTCTCAACATCCCCTCCATCCGGCAACTCCACCTGTCCTCAACAAGACAAGGAGCATTCTCGGTGGTGGCACCAACCTTATGGAATGCCCTACCTGAGGAAGTCAGAGGTATCATGGAACTGTCCTCTTTTCGCCGAGCCTGCAAGATGACTCTTTATCGCCTGGCTTTTCCAGTTGAGTAACTGTTATGCTTTCTATGTAGTTTAGCTTACTTTTAGAATTATTTTAGCGCTAGTAATGTTTTAGATTAAATCATTGCTTATCTGCTTTTACACCGTTGTTCTATAATGTCAGTTCTACGCATGTTTTTTACCTGTTGTAAACCGCTCCGAGCTTCTAGAGGGAGCAGTCTAGAAGCCGAAAGAATAAATAAATAAAATAAATAAATATTAATGGAATCAATTCCCCCCAAGTGTCAGAACGATTTACGCATCTACTGATTTTGGGGGATTTTTAAATTTTAGATAAAAGCATTTATCCCCCCCCCCCCAAGCCACAACAGCAATAAATACTGTAAATAATTCCCTTGAATGTCCAACGGTGTGTTTATATGACACATGATTAACAATAGAACTTCAACTTAGCATAGACTTATACTATTACTTATTTTCTTTAGTCCTCTTTGCAGATCCAATAATTTTATTATAATTAGACTGACTCTAAATGGGGCTGCCCTCATTGGGACTGTCTGATGTTGAGTAATGCATTCTGAAAAATGCAGTTTAAGGCAGGGCCTTTTGCCGCAGGGGGTCTCACCTTCCCAAACTACATTTACCAGAATGTTGTGTTCTCAGTTCCCCACCTAACTCAGCTAGTCCTTTCAGCAATGACCTCTTTAGCTTTCTCAAAGTTGCATAATGCTTATATTGAAAATTAAACTAACTTTGGGAGGCTTCCGTATCTTGCAGAATTTTAACAAAAATTACTGGTGAGTGGTTTAATTCTTAATTTTTTCTCCTTTCTTTCCTGCATGTTTCTTAATAGCGATTCATTAATAGCACGAAGCTACAAATTACGAATGACCTACGAAGACTAACAATAGTTTTGCACAGACTTAATATCCAATGGACAGCAAATGCATAGTTGTAGGGAGAGGTATTGCTTGTTCAAAAAGAAGGTGCTAGAGAAAAATTGCTAGGAAAATGAGATTTAGATTTTCAAGGGAGTCTCGGTTGTCAGGAAGCTTTTGTTTCATGAGACACAGGAAGATATGTAAAAGAGAAAAGGAAAAGAATAAAGCAAAGGTGAAGTAACCTGCTTAATATCTTGAAGGCATCAGGTTTTTCAAGTCTGCTTTCAAACCAAGTAACCCCATTTTATTATATGGCTGAAATACATTCACATATGAGAAGAGTTATTTACCTATATAATTACTTTCAGTTTGGATAACCTGTTATTTTCTGAATAAAAGGTATATTTTTGAAAGGATGCAAGAAAACAAATCAATCCTGTATTCTTGACTCAGACATTATCTTAGAGATGGATCTAAATCAGCACCTGGAAAGATGTATTTTGTATACAATTGCAAATCATATATTTACTATATATTATGCACCAAGTTGTTAAGAGATAAGTAAGACTATTAACAGTATCCTGCCTCTTAAATAACAAAAAGCCTCTTCCCATTATTTTTCTAAATAAAAATGTTTCTTTTGAGTAGTGTTTTTTTTATTAAAAAAATTATATATCTTTTATGATTTTAACACTGTACTGAGAGCAGAACATCAACTGCAGAACCAAACTAAGGGAGAAAATGTTTAAAACTGGTTAAGGGCATTGTGAAACTGTATTATCCAGAGCGTTACAAAATGTGTTCAACTTAAATAAAATGACAGAAAATGAATCCATCAAAATATCTTTTCCCAGCTGTTTCTGAGTCACTAAACTCTAAAGAGAGTTAAATAATAGATTTTTTTTAAAGTATTTGTGTGGGAGAGTAACAAATCTTTGGAACCAGAGTTCTGGGGTTTATTTGATAAAATATGATTCATCATTGTAGTTTATTGTAGTAAATCATAATTACCTGATATTTTAGCCAATTATGCTATAAAGGCAGGGGGCAGTCTTGTTCTAGGTTATACATGTGCCTACTTATTTTATTGTACAAATGTATATAACAGTTATAGATAATAGTTTATTAAATAGTTGTTTATTCATTCAGTCGCTTCCTACTCTCTGTGACCTCATGGACCAGCCCATGCCAGAGCTCCCTGTCAGCCATGGCCACCCCCAGCTCCTTCAAAGTCAAGCCAGTCACTTCAAGGATCCATCTTGCCCTTAGTCTGACCCTCTTCCTTTTTCCTTCCATTTTCCCCAGCATCATTATCTTCTCTAAGCTTTCAGGTCATCTCATTATGTTGTCAATGTATTTCATCTTTGCCTCTAATATCCTTCCCTCCAATGAGCAGTCGGCCTTTATTTCCTGAAGTATGGACTGTTTTGATCTTCTTGCGGTTCAAGGCACTCCCAGAATTTTCCTCCAACACCACAATTCAAAAGCATCTGTCTTCCTTTGCTCATCTTTCCTTATGTTCCAGCTCTCACATCCATAGATTGCTACAGGAAATACCATTACTTTAACTATGTGGATCTTGGTTGCCAGTGTGATGTCTCTACTCTTCACTATTTTATCAATATTGATCATTGCTCTCCTCCCAAGAAACAAACGTCTTCTGATTTCTTGGCTGTAGTCTGTGTCTGCAGTAATTTTCGCACTTAGAAATACAAAGTCAGTCACTGCCTCACGTTTTCTTCCTCTATTGCCAGTTATCAATTAGTCTGATTGTCATAATCTTGGTGTTTTCAATGTTTAACTGCAACCCAGCTTTCTTCTTTCACCTTGGTTATAAGGCTCCTTAGCTCCTCCTCGCTTTCAGCTATCAAAGTGGTATCATCTGCATATCCAAGGTTGTTAATGTTTCTTCCAGCAATTTTAACTCCAGCCTTGGTTTAGTCAAGCCCCACAAGTCACATGATGTGTTCTGCATACAAGTTGAATAGGTTGGGTGAGAGTATACAGCTCTGCCATACGCCTTTCCCAATCTTGAACCAGTCTGTTTCTCCATGGTTTGTTCTTACTGTTGCCTCTTGGTCATAATACAGATTCCTCAGGAGACAGACAAGGCGGCGTGGTATGCTCATACCACCAAGAACTTACCACAATTTATTATAATCCACACAGTCAAAGGGTTTTAGAATTAAATAGTATATTGGAACAAAGACTACATGATCCAAGATAAGATAGAAATTCAGTAAACTATCTCTGCTATATTGCAGATATGATTGGGTAAAACATTCTTCTCTAAGAAATTAAGTCTTTTTCAAGATGTGTATGGGGTGTTCTAATTGTTGAGACATGAAGAGGAAACTGAGGAACCTTTAAAGGTCATCAAGTTTCCATCCTCAGCAGCATGGGAAATTGTCTTATATTGGAGAAATCTATTTAACCACTGGATTCTTAATCATCTACTCTGTTGAGATTCAGGCATGTTGAAAATGGGAAGTAACTTAGAAAGGTAAGATAGAATTTTGTCACACCTTGACTGGTTGTAATCTCCTCAATAGCATTTGGGGGTGTCCTGCACATAAAACTACATTTCTGCAGCGAAAACAAATTCCAACCCAGAAAATATTAGCTGCTTGAAAAACAACATTTTTACAGTGAAAACAAGCAGTTTCCATGAAAGTAATGTGTTTTCTTCTGCAAAAAAATGCACAAAATGTACGTTTTTGATGTAGAATGAGCCCTGAACTGTGAAGATCCTCACCCTGCTCAGAGTCTCCTCATCCAGGTCTCCCTCTTTATATTGAGCCCATAAAATCTGTTCTAATGCCTCCCCTTCTCCCTTTTCTAAATTTTGCAAGACATAAGGATGAAGAATTCATGCTATTATTCAAGAGTCAGGCAAATCTTTCTAAAGCAATGCACACACATTATTTTAAAAGCTATTTCCTTTATGCAATTACTTAGCATCTTGTTGCCTTCTGATACCTTGTAAATAGCTTTCTATCAAGGCCCAATGAATCTCTTGTAAAAGGAAGAAAAGGAACAGAGACCTTTAGCTAAGGTACAGTTTATTTTCCCATTGTTTAAAAGGTAATTGCCTGTTAAGTGACTCACAGTATTCCAGGGTTGCCTCCTTATGGGTATAGACTGCTGGTATTGTATGGAGTTCTTTACAAATCTAATGGAAATAGTGTAAAACAAATTTCACATGTGTTTCTTGTTGAGTACCTTGTCTTGCTGGCTAATTAGAGCATGTAGAGAAACAGAAAACAGCTTAAAGCAGACTCAGGTGAACAGCATTTTAGTTTATGCTTCCACATTGCTTGTCATACATAGAAATAGGCATGCTGATTTTTTTTGCATTATTTATGGATGTCAGTTTGTTAGCTTTTGACTTATATGGTGTGGATGGGTCACTTCCACTCTTTGTGCCAGGATTGAAGTGATGCAAATTCCAATTCCTCTCCTACTCTTCCCCCACCTTACTACTCCTGAGACAGTAATTTTTTATTTTCAATATTTGAAATATATTTGTTATCCCTGCAATTGCAAAATTGTTTTTTAAAAAGCAAATTTAAAAAGTAACTATGGAGCAGCAGAAGAGTGGAATGGCAAGATTACAAAGTTACACAGAGCTTGTCATGAACCCAGTCTCATGATCAGGAGCTTAGTTTAAACAAAGAACAAGAGTCAGCCATAGTCAAGAGTCCAAAATCAGAGAAACCAAATTTAGGAGTCCTTGGAAGTTGAGCCAGAATAACAAGTACAAACCACAAACAGAGAAGTGTGAGCCAGTGCAAAGATTCAAACTGCAAGTAGCCAAAGTCAGAAGTACATGAAGTCAAGACAGTGAAACAATAGAGTCACATCAAGAACAAATGAGTCAGATATCAAAAGCTAACATCACTGTCCAGGGTCAGAATACCATTTATCAGAGTCCAGAAGTCTGAAAGCTTCTTGAAGTCAAACTAAAGGGAAACAGAGTTAGGGTCCATGTCAAGAATACATTGTCTGTCTACCACCCCGAGTTCCACCACTGAGAGCACTTTTGTATTGAGATCTCAGCTGGTGCTTATCTAATCATCATTTCCTATGATTCATAAAAAGAGGTGTGGTTAACCCTTTGCTAGCTTGTGTAAGGCCACTCCAACACGCCCAAGAATCACGCAGAGTCTTCCGGTCAATCCACTGGGTTTTATTAGAGGTTCAGTACTTCTAAAGCAAAAGCACTTTCACTTCACCCCGCCCCACCTTATATACAAACACCCGTTGCCCGCAATGTCCGGTTAAGGTTTCATCATTTCCCCATGACTCAGCGACACCCAGTGATGCCCATAGTGTCCCCAAAGTCATATCAGGTCAGCCTCGCATCATCTTCCGCTGACTCAGCATAATGTCCCACAGAGCCACGTCACTTCCCATGACTCGGCACCCTCCCGGGTGATTACGTCATCCCCGGGAGACTGCAGGGCAATCATTCATGTCAAACTCAGAGTTCCCTTAGCCTCACTCAGGCTAAGAACCTCGAGTTCTGACATAAGGGTCTCCTCCATCTCGTCCTCCTCCCCTGCAGAAAACAGAATACACTCAATCCTTGGGCATTACTGGATGTACATATTTTTTAAAAGGCTGCAATGAACGTGGGGTGAATCTTGCCCATCCCCTTCGGCAAGATCAATCGGTAGGATACTTTATTCACCCTCTGAGCCACCCTAAATGGACCCAGATATTTCGGACCTAACTTTTTGGAGGGCAGATTCAATTTTATATTCTGCGTGGATAGCCACACTAAATCACCTTCCTGATAATCATCATTCTCCTGCCTCTTCCGATCTCCATATTTCTTATACCTCCCTTGGGCCTTCCTCAAAGCCTCCACCACTTCCTTCCATTCCACTTTTGCCCTAACACTCCATTCCTCCGAATCCAACTCTCCCTCAGGCCCAGGCAAATGTGGCAAAGGCAACGCTTCCTGCCCATACACGATCGAAAACGGCATCCTCCCCTTAGACGAATGCACCGAACTGTTGTACGCCATTTCCGCATAAGGCAGCAAATCTACCCAGTCATTCTGCTGCCTATTTGTATAAATCCTTAAATAACTGCCTAATTACTTTTGCGCACGTCCCACGCCGCCATTACAGCAAGGGTGATATGCAGATGTCAAACTCCGATCCGCTCCTAAAACATCTAAAAACGCTTCCCAAAATCGCGCTGTAAACTGGACTCCCCGGTCACTGAGCACCTGCTCCGGACAACCATGCAACCGATAAACGTGCTGAATATACAACTTGGCCAACCTCTCTGCCGAAGGCAATCGTGTCAGAGGAATGAAATGCGCTTGCTTTGAAAATAAATCCAATACCGTCCAGATGTACCTATACCCTCGACTCACAGGCAACTCTCCAACAAAATCAGTACTTACATGTGTCCAGGGCCTGGTCGGAGTAGCAACAGTTTGTATCAACCCCTGGGGCCTAGCCGTAGGGGCCTTACCTCTTGCACATGCATCACAACTCTGTACATAATTCCTTACATCTCCCCTCATCCCAGGCCACCAATATCGACTCCGCAAGGCTAGAAGAGTCTTAGCCAAGCCCCAATGCCCAGCAGTCTTATGGTCATGCCCCGATTCCAACACTCTCTTCCTTAATCCCTGGGGTACATAAAGCCTGGTCTTGAAAAACCATATCCCATCTACATTCTGGCTTTCCTCCTCATGGCTTCGCAACCATTCATCCTTCGAATAAAACCCCTGCAATGCAGACGACCACTGCTTCACCTTCACCTCATCCTCCTTCTTCATCTCCTTAACTTGAGACCGGGTTTGCACCTCCAAACCCCACTGCGTCCTAGTAAATACATCCTCCAAGCTAGAAGGGGGATTAGCTCCCATAGCAGGATACCTAGACAGGGCATCCGCCACCACATTCTGCTTTCCTCCTATGTGCTTGAAAGTAAAATTAAATCTGGAGAAAAACTGAGCCCACCTCACTAACTTAGGAGACAACTTCTGAGGATTCCTCAAGTACTGCAAATTCCTATTATCTGTTAACACCTCAAACGGATGAACAGCCCCCTCCAAAAAATGCCTCCACATCTGTAAAGCGCAGCGTACCGCATATGCTTCTTTTTCCCACACGGGCCAATTCCTTTCTTGTTCACCAAATTTCTTTGAAAAATAAGCGCATGGCCTTAATCCTCCTTGGCCATCACGCTGCAATAACGCCCCTCCATAAGCCCACGCAGACGCATCGCACTGCACCACAAAAGGCTTTTCCAAATCCGGATGCATTAGCAACAGTTCAGTGGTAAAAGCTTCCTTCAATCTGGCAAATGCTGACTGGCACCTTTCTGTCCACATCAACCTAGCCCCAGGCGACTTCACCTTCCTAGATTCCCCCTTCCCTTTAGTTTTTAACAACTCCGTTAAAGGAAGGGTGATCTCTGCAAAATCTGGGATAAAGGTCTGATAAAAATTCGCCAAACCCAAAAATGCCTGCAGCTGCCTTCTAGTCTGTGGAGCCTCCCAATTAACTACATCCTCCACCTTCGCCGGATCCATGGCAACTCCCTCTCTATTAATGCGATATCCCAGAAAATCTATCTGGGCCTTTCCAAACTCGCATTTGCTCAACTTAGCATACAACTTCGCTCGCCTTAGCCGCTCCAATACATCCCGCACTAATCTAACATGCTCTTCCTTCGTTTCAGTCATGATCACAATATCATCTCAATACACATACACACCCCTATATATAGGGGGTGCAGGACCTCATTAATTAATTGCATAAATATGCCAGGGGCACCAGCCAAACCGAATGGCATGACGGTCCATTGGAATAGCCCGAGAGGACAAGAAAACGCAGTCTTCCACTTGTCACTCTCTCTCCCGCACCATATGGAACGCGTCTATCAAATCCAACTTGGTGAAATACTGCCCTCCTCCAAGTTGCCCTAACAAATCTTTAATTAATGGCAGGTAACAGTTGGTGGTACTTATTGCATTCAACCCCTATAATCAATACACAATCGCAACTTCCCATCCTTCTTTCTCTAAACAAAGCTGGGGCAGCAATAGGTGACTCGGATCGTTCGATAAATCCTTCTTTAAATATTCATCAACCTGCTCCCTTTAAAGCTAATTTTTCTCTGGCAGACATGGGATAAATTTTGGGTTTAGGTAGCAAGGCCCCTTCTTTTATCTCCACTCTACATTGGACATTCCTAATAGGGGGAAGACCCTTAGCTAACACAGGGTCGAACACATCAGCATAATCCCAATATTCCTTTGGAACCCCCTTTAACCGATTCTGCAACTCAACCCCTTTATTCCCATGATTCTCCACTCCCACAGGAGCCTCCCGACACTTAACCAACCCAGACTTCCAATCAATTAACGGATTAGCCTTCCCCAACCACGGCATGCCCAGCACCACTTTATGCTCACTTATTGGGGCCACCACAAAATCCACTTCCCCTTTCCAAGGTCCTACTTTAACTTTTAACCCCTTGGTACTTAAAGGGAACGGACCTCCCTCTACGAAAGTCCCATCTAACTGGGCAAAATGCACCGGAGCTGGCATGACCTGGGTGCTACATTCCAACTTTTCTACTAAACTGGGGGTCATAATATTTTCAGAACATCCACAATCTATGAATGCTTGTTGTTTCTCATACCCCGTATCCTTCAATATCTCTATAGGGCATTGAATACTTCGAAATCCCTCACTCACCCCCACAGAGGGTTGCTCCAACTTGTCACCCAGCCCCTCCAGCCACCACTGTTTTGTTTCCGGCAGTCTCTTCTGCCAACATTGGGCTGCTAAATGTCCCGGCTTTTTACAAATAAAACAAAGCCCTCTCCCCATCATGGGCCTCCTCACTCCACTCGGCCTTCCATCACTGGCATTGGCACCCCGCCTGGGCTCTCCTTGTCCTCCACGACCCTCCGTCAAAATCCTCCTGGGCTCTCCACGGAATCTCCCAGCCATCACCGATCTGCGCCTCTGCACCTGGGCCAGGATACCCTCCACATTACCAGCCAACTGGATCCAGCCATCAATGGTTCCCGGGTCATCACGATGCAGGCACCACTCTACAATCTCTCTCCTCAGACCATCCTTGTATAACTCCAACAATGTAGCTGGCGACCACTCGACCACCTTCCCCGCCAAGCTCATGAATTTCTCGGAGTACTCGGTCACGGATCTAGACCCCTGGGACAAGCATCTCAGCGCCTCCTTCGCCTTCACTCTCTCCAACGGGTCCCGGAATCGATTCCTCACCGCTCTCAGGAAAGCTCTCACCGATCGTAAACAAGGGTCTTGACGGTCATGGCATTGAACATACCATTCAGCTGCTCGTCCTTTAAAGACAGCTCCTATTGCTCTTACTCGACTTCCTTCACTTGGATACAATTGTCCATAATCTTCCATGTGGTCACTCACCGTGGCCACAAAAAAACCACTTTACAGGCCTCGCCCTCAAATTCAGCCCGAAGGGGCTCCTTCCTTGGCCTATTTTCATAATTCATCCCTCGTGGCGTCTCCGGTCTCGTTTCTCCTACCGGCCCAACACCACGGCCCCTTCCAAAGGGTACTGAGCCTCCTCTCTCCTCCAATATAGGCCCCAACGATACGCCAGCTCTCATTCCACGACCTCCAGCACCGGTGTCACCACCCGTCCACACTCCCGAAGGAGATCTAGGACGCTCTTCCGGTTGTTCACCGTCCATCCAGGAATAATGGGTAAAGTCCTCCTCCAGGAGCACTCCACACGATTCCCACGCCTGCTCCTTCCTTGCCATTTCCCTGGACATCCGCTGGAATGTAGCCTCCATCGCCTCCATGCGACACTGCAGGACCTTCAACTCCGTAGGCTCTTCCGGTTCGGTAGTCGCACTACTACCCGAATGCAGAATTCCCCACTCTGCATCATCAAGAACTGCCTGAGGTTCCCCCTGAACAACGCTCTTCGCCGCTTCTTGGGATCCTTCTCCAGTTCTCAGGAGGTTCACCTGAACAGGGCCTCGACCGGCACCCGCTTCTCTGAATCCTCCGGCTACTCGTCCCGAAGCCACTTGAGCCGCACCTCTCCAGGCATCAACTTCTCTGGCCTCCCGGCGACGAGCGCCCTCGTCCACCTGAACATACGCACGCCCCTGCGCCGCTGCTTCTTTGGACTCATCCGGAAAACCGACCTGGTCGATGGTTGTCCACTCCCACTCCATCGTTCTTCGAATCTCCTCTGGAGCAACATTCCACCGATCCAGGTAGTCCTCCTCCTCCAACCTCGCCATATCAGGGAAAGTTGATGGGGCTTTTGCTTCTGTAAGGCCACTCCAACACGCCCAAGAATCACACAGAGTCTTCCAGTCAATCCACTGGGTTTTATTAGAGGTTCAGTACTTCTAAAGCAAAAACACTTTCACTTCACCCCGCCCCACCTTATATACAAACACCCGTTGCCCGCAATGTCTGGTTAAGGTTTCATCATTTCCCCATGACTCAGCGACACCCAGTGATGCCCATAGTGTCCCCAAAGTCATATCAGGTCAGCCTCGCATCATCTTCCGCTGACTCAGCATAATGTCCCACAGAGCCACGTCACTTCCCATGACTCGGCACCCTCCCGGGTGATTACATCATCCCCGAGAGACTGTAGGGCATTCATTCATGTCAAACTCGGAGTTCCCTTAGCCTCACTCAGGCTAAGAACCTCGAGTTCTGACAGCTTGCTTATATGAGTTTGCCTCAGCTTCCTCCAGAGGTGCCTGCTCAGAATGCTTGGGGTGTCTGCTGTGGCTGAGCTAGGCCAGATGGACTGATGGGAGCTGCTGGCCATGAATGAAGTAAAGTAGGAGTGTAGGACTGGTGAATCAACTGTGTGAATGATGAGACCTGCAATAGTGGAGGTGCTCATGTTGGTATGTAGCTACCATCAGTGATTTTGTGATTTCTGTGGAAGAGTAGCTTCATTCAATACCTTTAGTGGAACTTACATTTGACTAGATTAATGATACAAGGACGTATTCTTCATGGTTTTCAAACTGGCTGTTTCTACAGTAGTTAACAATGAGAAAAAGTTATCCATCCCATGGCATGTGTTGGTTTCCAAAGTACCTTTTTGAATTCAAAACATGTAAGTAAAGAAAAGTAATTGGGAACATATTCTTCACAGATCTAAAGTATCACATTTGGCAGGGCTGGTTCCTCTGCTTTCAGTTTTCTCATTTGTCTCAATTCCCTGTCATTCCTTAGTCATAGTCTATTGCTAGCTATTACGTTGGTGTTCTTTCATTGTTTTCTTTTCTTTTTTACAGGGAGACTATTCCCTTTGGAGGCACAAGCTATGTAAAATGTGAGCTAAATAGAAATTGTGGGGGCACTTTTTTGGGGACCAATAAATGGTATGTTTCCTCTGATGTATTGTGCAGGCATCCTTTTCAATTGCTCAGTAAGTATTATGTGGTTTTACTGCAAAACCTCATGGCTGGATGGCATTTTTTTCTGTGCAACGTAAATGTCTTCAGGGAAACATGAGACAATAACTGGATCCCTGGTTTTCTTTAAACCCACAGGATACTTACACCAAGCCCTTCTGAGAACAATTCATTTATCCTGAAATGCTGGCTTCTTGGGTTACTTTTTGAGCAAGCAATTATTTCCTCTGCTGTTAATGCTCGAGTCGTGGCCACTTTTTGATTTCAGGTCATTTTCGTGTACCACAGGAAACAAAACCAGATAAATAACAAAAATCTCAACAAACACAGCAAAATAGGATGAGGATATAGGCATTTTTGGAAAACTTGAGGGCCTATCCAGAGAGGTCCTATATATCAGAATTTGATCCCATGTTTTCTGTTTATTCCAGATTACCTGGCAGTGAGAAT
>JARBWK010000010.1:50223812-50248463 GCA_030556195.1 Anolis apletophallus
GACAAGTTTGGTCTTGATCAGTCATTGGATGTGGGTCGCAGCTGTCTTGGGATGTGAGTGGAGATACTTCAAGCCCCATCATCCATGCTCTGCTCTTCTCCAAACTGCACCAGGTCATAGAGTGGGTCATGGGGGCTCTGTGTGCCAAGTTTGGTATTTATCTATCTTTGTTGGGGGCCACAGTGGTGTCTGGAAAGCAAAGCGCTTGGAAGTACTACAAATGCCATAATCCGTGGTCCATCTATCCCAAACTGCACCAGGACGTAAAGGGCATCATGGGGGTTATGTGTGCTGCAAAGCAAGGGGAACAGCTTACCGTAGTGTATACAAGAAACCGCTAGGGTTATAAATAGGCAATATCAATTATGTCAAATATGAAAAGTAATCAATTTATGGACAATAATCTCTCTCTCGGCATTACTTCGCGAGCGAAGATTCAGGAAGGACTCATCCCACGCTTTTTACAAGCGCGTTGATGACTAAAAAGGCCAATCTGAGATAGGCAAGTTCGGTTGCAGAAAGCGCAGCAGAAAGTCTCCTTGGGTGATGTTTTTTCCAAGTTGCGGTTCTTTCTGCGTTGTCGTTTCTCTTCGAGACCCATTCGGCGTGTCTTCTCGAAAGACAATAATAATTCATTATCAACACAATTCGTTCAACACAAATATCTAGGCTCTCCACTAAAAGAGTTCAACACAAGAGGTACAGTACATCATAGTAATCAGAATATATATATATATATATATATATATATATATATATATATATAGTGTGTGTGTATTGTGTATATATATATATATATATATATATATATATCAATTCAATACACCACATTGGAAGGCTACATGCCAAAAGAGTAGCTCCTTGCTGGTGGAGCTGGGGGCATACAAGTCCCAGTGGAGGGTACAGTACCTTGGAAGTGCCGGGCACAGCTTGAACTCAAGTGGAGCCAATATCGTGAGAGGGATAAAATCCAAGAGGAAAAAGTAGTATCGACAGGTAGATATCCTGGAGCGCTGGTTCCCAAAATTAAACAATGTTGTTGTATAGGGTGGAGTGACGAGTGGACGAGGAAAACAAACCCAGCCGCCAAGGCTGCAAAAGCCACGCGGTGGGGCTTCCGCGGAGAGCCGCGAGTAGGCACGCCCACAGGCGAACCGCCAAGCAGCCCCCACTTGCGGAAAGCCGCCGAGGGAAAGCCACGGCTCGTCCCAGGCAGAGTGGAAAAGCCAACACGTAAACTCCTATGTGTGATGGAAAATAAGGACAGGAACCAAGCGGCGGTGGAACTGGATCCCCAAACGGCAGCGCTGGAAAGCATTCAGAGGAGGTGGCCTTACGGCTGGAGCTCACACCGGAGCCAGCAATGGGCTGTTTCGTCTCTACTGAGACTTCCTCAGAGGCTTGTCATAACATATCGTAGCGTCCTCACATAAATTGTTCAAATACAGATACAGGTGCTTGAAGGGTTAAGCCACAAGCACACACAGACCATATTGGTCTCCTCAAAAGGAGAGAAACCTCCTGGATAATCCTACTCACAGCTGAAAAGAATAATGGAGGCCTTAATGACCCTTTGAGCATCAACACTTCGTTAGACAAATAATCAGCCATGTCCCTTTAAGAACTTTCCTATAAATGATTACTCCTTCTGTGCCTTCCTCACCATTGCCTCCAATGGGATGGTCCGTCCTCCACTCAATGTGTGATCTACCATATGGTGACTATGTTTGTTTTAGATACTGTTACACCGTTTCCTTGTGGTTACATTTACATTTACATGTTTCTGATGTACTATGTATTACTTTTAAGATGTCTGATTATGTGAGGATGCTACAATATGTTATGACAAGCCTCTGAGGAAGTCTCAATAGAGACGAAACGGTACGTTGCTGGCTCCGGTGTGAGCTCCAGCCATAAGGCCACCTCCTCTGATGTCACACGTGGCTTTTACAGCCTTGGCAGCTGGGTTTGTTTTCCTCGTCCACTCGTCACTCCACCCTATACAACAACATTGTTTAATTTCGGGAACCAGCGCTCCAGGATATCTACTTGTCGATACTACTTTTTCCTCTTGGATTTTATCCCTCTCACGATATCGGCTTCACTTGAGTTCAAGCTGTGCCTGGCACTTCCAAGGTACTGTACCCCTCCACTGGGACTTGAATGACACCCCCCCCCCCTGGCTCCACCAGCATGGAGCTACCCTTTTGGCATGTAGCCTTCCAATGTAGTGTATTGAATTTATATATATATCTGTATCTGTATACCTTTATAAAACGGAATGTTTGTATGTGTGTATGTGTGTATGCGGAGGGCGGAAGGGCGGATATGTGGCAGCTATTTGCATAAAGTCCTTTGATTGGACAGCCTCGCCACTCCAAAATTCTAAGGCACCAGACAGAGGGCATTGATAGCCACTGATTAGCCAGCATCCCAGAATCCAGGCCTCTACATTCAAACAACAGGATTTCTTCCCACTGAGGGAAAAAAGCCAGCATCCCAGACTCCCGGCCTCTACACTCAAACCACCCGATGTCTTCCCCCTGAGGGGAAAAAGCCAGCATCCCAGAATCCATGCCTCTACGTTCACACAACAGGATTTCTTCCCACTGAGGGGAAAAATGCCAGCATCCCAGAATCAGGCCTCTACATTCAAACAACAGGATTTCTTCCCACTGAGGGGAAAAAGCCAGCATCCCAGAATCAGGCCTCTACATTCAACCAACCGTATCTCTTCCCACGGAGGTGAAAAAAGCCAGCATCCCAGAATCTAGGCCTCTACATTCAAACAACAGGATTTCTTCCCACTGAGGGGAAAAAATGCACCATCAACATTCCCTCCCACTTGGCTCTGTGAAAACAAAATGGATTCCTGTATTCTCCTCCCCTCAGCTTTTGAAAACGGCTGCCTGCCATGCACCCTTTTAAAGTTACCAATAGCAGGCCATAACATTACAGGCCCCAAAATAGAGTTTAGGGCAGGATGGCCGACGAATGATGGGATTGCATCCCAATTCACTTCCCAGAAAACATTGTAGCCCCTGCAAACCCCTTCTCCCAGATAGGCCCAAAAGGCATCGATCTTCCCTCTTCAACACAGTGTCAGAGAAAGGCAGCTTCTGACAGGATCTTTAGAACAGGCACTGTCACTCTACAAGGTAAGGCCCTACTTCACTCAAAAGACACAAGAGAAAACAATAAATACCTTTCTCTAATGCCTTTTAATGCTTATATAAATAATTCTGGCCCAAAGGCCCCCTCACCCAGCCTCATTGGACCTTACTGCTAATTCCATGCAGGCCGTTTCCATTTTTTTACTCCTTTCTGTTTTACACCGGTATACTTTCACAGGCCAGGGCGAATATGTGGCAGCCACTTTCACAGCCACAGCGACCAGCGCGGGTGATGGACCTGCACCAAACTTGGTACACACAACCCCCTATGACATGACCCACGTATTATGGGATTTGTAGTACTTTCCAACACTTTGGTTCCCACAGACCACTGAGGCCACCAAAAGGACCAATACAGACCACACTCAGCACACACAGCCCCCATGACCCACTCTACGTCCTGGTGCAGTTCGGAGGAGGGTGGACCATGGATGATGGGACTTGAAGTGCCTCTACTCACTTCCCAAGTCCGCTGCAACCCTCATCCAATCACTGATCGAGACCAAACTTGCCATACATAACCCCCATGACTGCCTTCACGTCATGGTGAGGTTTGGGGGAGGACTGACAATGGATGATGGGATTTGTAGTACTTTTACACCCCTCTGTTCCCACAGACCACTGTGGCCCCCAACAAACACCGAGAAAGTCCACACTTGGCACACAGAGCCCCAGTGACCCACTCTACATCCTACTGAAGTTTGGAGGGGGACAGAACATGGATGATGGGACTTGCAGTACCTTCCCAATCCTGCTACAAACCTAATCCAATGACTTATCAACACTAAATCTGGCACAGAGCCCTCATGACCCACTCTACAGCCTGGTGCAGTTTACTGTGAGACGGACCACGGATGATGGGACTTGAAGTACCTTCACTCAATTCCGAAAAACAATGCATCCCTCATCCATTCACCAATACAGACCAAACTTAGCACACAGAGCCCCCATGACCCAATCTACATCCTACTACACTTTGGGGGGGGGACGGGACACAGAGATGATGGGACTTGCACTACCTTCAGTAATTTCATGATACCACTGCAACTCCCAATAATGATGGATCAAGACTAAACTTGGCACACAGAGCCCCCATGACCCACTCTACATCCTGCTGCGCTTCTCAAATAACCCGGGCAGGGCCGGGTCCCCAAGCTAGTATATATATACATATATATATATATATATATATATATATATTCTGATTACTATGATGTACTGTACCTCTTGTGTTGAACTCTTTTTAGTGGAGAGCCTAGATATTTGTGTTGAATGAATTGTGTTGATAATGAATTAATATTGTCCATAAATTGATCACTTTTGATATTTGACATAATTGATATTGCCTATTTATAACCCTAGCAGTTTCCGGGTATGTGTGCTGGTCACCCCTGCTGGTTACCCCTGCTGGTCAGAGTAAGTGAGTGAAGGTACTGCAAGTCCCATCCTCCATGGTCCACGCTCCTTCCAACTGCGCCAGGATGTAGAATGGGTCTGGGGGGGAATCTGTGTGCCAACTGTAGTCTTGTTCTGTCATTGTTGGGGGCCGAGTCAGGAAAATCAAGTTAAGTAAGTATTACTGTCAATTCAGGCTGAGGCCTAGTCAGGATAATCAAGTTGAGGAAGCCTTACTGTCAATTCAGGCTGAGGCCTAGTCTCGAAAAGCAAGTTGAGGAAGCCTTACTGTCAATTCAGGCTGAGGCTTAGTCTCTAAAATCAAGTTGAGGAAGCCTTCCTGTCAATTCAGGCTGAGGGCTAGTTTGTAAAATCAGCTAAAGGAAGCCTTTTTGTAAAGAACTCTGTCTGGCACCTTTGAGATTTGGGATGTTGGAATGCTGGCCAATCCATGGTCCATCCTCCCTCAAACTGCACCAAGACATAAAGTGGGTCTTGGGGGTTCTGTGTGCCAAGTTTGGTTTTGTTGTCTCGTTGTTGGGGGCTGGGGGCTGCAAAGTGTTTTGGACTTAAACTCCCACCATGCCTGACTGCCTCAGGCCTTTTCCTTACCCCCCTCTGGCACTTTAGAGTGTCAGAATGTTCGTGTTGGCTGGCCAATGAGAGTTCTTTATGCAAATGATCCCACAATGGGAACCAATCAGAAAGCTGCCACATATCCCTCCGGACACATACAAACATACATACAAACATTCTGCTTTATTAAGATATACAGATAGACACATTTATCAAAATTCACAAATTCTTTCACATTTGGCATGAAAAAACATGATTTATTTAAAAATGAATTGTGAAAAAATCAAGTTGCTGTTACACAGGCTTTTAAAAATATGCAAAATAATTCCTTGAGAAAAGTTCTTCTAATATCTAAAAGTTCTGACAAGAATAATTATTGACGGATTAAAATCTGTGCTGTTTGGGAGTTATTGTATGTAAAATGTGCATGCGTTTGTTTTGTGCATGAAGCAGCATTTCCTGCATATGAATTATCATTTCTATACATAAATTTTATTTCCTCAGCATAAACGTTTGTTTCCTGCATAGAGAAGGTTGCAATTAGATAATCTGTACAAAATTCACACACTGTGATTTGCATATTTTATTTATTTATTTATTTATTTATTTATTTATTTATTTATTTATTGGATTTATCAACTGCCACTCCCAATTGGCTCGGAGAACAAAGCAATACAATAAAAGCGATAAAAACAGTTACAATAAAATACAATTTAACCTGTGTATTAGGACTTGAAAGCCTGCTTGAACAGAGCAGTCTTACAGGCTTTACAAAAAGCTAGCAAATTTCGTAAAGCTCGAGTCTCAGGGGTAGCGCATTCCAAAGAACTGGACCTATAATGGAGAACGTCACATTCTCTGTGCAGGACACAGCATTTTCTCTGGAAAAAATATTATTTATATTTAGAAAATATTATTTCTTGTGCAGAAAATTCTTTTAAAATGGGGGTTAAGGACCTGGTGCATTTAAAAGTGATGACATTGTTTTCTCACCCCTCTGAAAGACTTCTAATCTTTAACAGTTATGTGGAAGTCAGATTGCTTCTTAACTTCTATATGTAGCTATTGGGGGCATCATTTCGCAAATTATATTGAAAAAAGAATATAGATTGTCCTTCCTTTGTTTGGTGTAAATGCTTGAAAAGTTAGAACTCAGATTTGCTAATGAATTATATTGCTTACAATGGCAGACATTGGAAGGGTTTGGATTGTCATGTAGAGCTTGATGTGACTGGATACATTGCCATATCACATTGAACACAATTTACTAAAAAGTGACTGGCCCAACAGTGTTTAAGTTTTTAATATGAGCTCATATTTCAATTCTTGGCCTAAAATTGTAAGAGGTATATAGATGATTATTTCTCTAGTGTAGCTCAATGACATAATTATACCATATGAACATTGGAAGTATCTGGCAATTCAGAAATGCCTACTGCATTCAAACACATTTGGGAATAGAAAAGAAACCACACTGTGCTTTGCAACGTTTCTGATCCATTTATTTTATAATGGAAACTAATGATGTGCCACCAAACTCTGCCTGTAGAGGAATATAATAGTATTTCTGGGCAGCTACATCTGGAAACTGGAAAAAGAGAAGTGTCTTGACACATGGGCCTCCCTAAGTCTACATTTGTCTGTGGGCACATCTACACTGACCATTTGTGTAAGTATAGATCAATCCCATGGTGACTACATGGCATATGAAGTTGATCTGGAACAACTCAGGACAAGATCACCTCAATATTGCCTGCCCAGTTTGACCAAAATCAGGGGAAAGCTTTTCCCCAACTTAGGGGCAGCAAGGACAATTGGGCCACTTACCAACCAGAACTGGCTACAGCTGTCTTGACTGCCATCCTACGTTCCCTGGGCTTGGGCTGTCTGGAGACATAATAATAAAACTTTATTTCTAGACTGTCCTCTCTCCCCGAATAGAATCAGGGAAGTTTATCATTTCACATGGAATGACAGTCCCTTGCCCCCTGTGCCATGGTAGTCCCTGGCAGTGACACAGCACCTTTTCCCTGTTTGATGTGAAAGGGAGGAAGGGAGGAAGGAAGCATAGTTCTTCCTCTCCTCATTCCCTTAGTGCCCCATCACCACTGATAACATCAGAAAGAGTGATGGGTAAAAGTTAAGTGCTGGGACGGCTTTGACTTGGGGGGCCAGGGGCATTTAGGGGGACTGCCCAGTAATGCCTAACCATATTTGACATGCTGGGCTGTATGAACTTCCTCTCTTTTCGATGGCATCTTAGGGTGTCCCTGTCAGGACTTCATTTGGACCCATCTGGCATCCAGCACAACAGATCAGGCCCAAATTCCTGGTCACAGTAAATGGGGCCTTAATCATTGTCTTACTTATGGAGAATACTTTGGCAATAAGGTAGAGACATAGCTTCCTCATTTCCACTTTGCCTATGTTTATCTTTATGGGGAAATATTGGGAAGGTGTGCAGTTGGGACATAATAGGAACTGTGTGCATGTCACAAGTAGAAATGGCCATTATGGTTCAGTTTTCCCCATTACATATTTAATATAGCTTAAGGAATGAAGGGTGTCTTGTGAACAATCTTATCAAAGGCAAGAGAAGCTTAATTGTATTGAATTGTCTCTTCAAATGACTCAATAGGTGTTGTTTAAAGAATTTAATAAATAGAACAAATTGGGTTTTTTTTCATTTTTAAAAATATTTTATTTATATACATTAACAATTACAGTGTGAACAAAACACAAAACAGTGAACATTTTAAAAACATAACCCCACCACAAAGGCCTGAACAAGTATCCTTTCCTTTGCCATATATTTATAAATCAACCATTAATCAAATGTCATATCCAAAATTCCTGACAACCAAGGTTATATTGTTTTCCATTTTCATTCTCTAAAGCATATTTAATAAAGACAGACCAGTATGCATCAAAATCTGTTTTGTTAGTTTCCCCTCTGAATACCCTCATTTCCATTGTTAGTTTATCATTTAAGGCTACGTTCCATACCTCCCTGTACCATGCTTCCAGTCTTAGATTAGTTACTATTTTCCAATTCCTTGCTATTATAATTCTTGCCACTGTAAGTAAAATAATAACCAATTCTTTCTTTTCCATTTCTAAATTCAAGTTTGTGGTGTCTATTAGTAATGCTAACTTAGCATCCGGAGTAATAGTCAATCCTATAATATTGCTTATTTCGATAAATATATCATTCCAAAAACTCTTCACTTGGGGCGTTCCCACCATAAATGAAAATATGTCCCTTTGTGCATGCCACATCTCCAGCACAGATTGCTTTGCTTGATGTTGTTTAAACGGTGTGGTATACCATCTCCACCCTCTCCATTGGCGCCCCCTTGCAGTGGGGGAGAGGCTTGCGTACCCTAATGAAGTTGTGAGCTATGCTGGCGGTGGCATAATAGCCACCGGTAGGGCCTCCCATGCCAGGCAAGTCACAACCGAAGGGTCTGACAAAGAGCGTCAAAGGGCAGGATGGGCTCTCTAGCCTTTTGGCAACCATCCTAAGAGAAGGAAAACTCTATTTTCAAACCTGGGCAGATGGTGCTCGTCTAACCCTGTAAGGTCAACCATCTAAGAGAAGGAAACTCAAACCAAACCTATGACCTGAGGACCTCGCTGCCACCATCCAAGCTTGCTAGGCCCCAGCAGACGAACCTTTGGTTTAAAGGGTGAGGCCAGTTCTGTGCACGCTGCGCTCAACTAGAAAAATCCATTGCACAGGCTCGAAGAACACATCCAACTTCCGAAAAAGCCCTGTAGCGATAGGCGAGGGACGAAATGGCAGGTGTAAAGATGCACTGGAAGCCGCAGACCCAACCCTGCATGCAGGCGGTTCAGGACTTTGGTCGCTCGAGACTGACCCGGGAGATGACAGTCTTCTTCGGCAGCAGAACGACCAAGCAGCCTTTTTAAAGGAGAGCACTGCTTGCTCCATAGTGAGAGGAACATCAGAACCATGCAAGATTCTGCAGATAGTGGACGTCCTGAGCGTCGTTCTGCTCTAATAGCCCATGAACTATCACGGCTTAATATTGACATTACTGCTCTTAGTGAAGTTCGTCTCCATGAGGAAGGCAGCCTTAAAGAACACGGTGCCGGCTACACACTCTACTGGCCTGGCAAACCCAAAACTGAAAAACATCTTTCAGGAGTAGGCTTTATGATTAAAAATTCCATTGCCTCTAAACTCGAAACGTTGCCGACAGGTTACTCTGATCGCATTATCTCCTTACGCCTCCCACATGCTGTTCTCTTCAGTATATATGCCCCAACTATGCAAGCTGACCCTGTGGAGAAAGACAAATTCTACTCAGACCTACGCCACCTCATACAGAAGATAAAATCATTATCCTTGGTGATTTCAATGCCAGAGTAGGAAAAACCTTTGAAGCCTGGAAAGGTGTATTAGGCAAGCACGGTGTTGGAAACTGTAATGTTAATGGACGCCTTCTGCTAGAGTTTTGTGCAGAACAGCAGCTGACTATTACAAACACCACCTTTCAGCAGAAAGATAGCTTGAAGACCACCTGGATACATCCCCGATCCAAGCAATGGCACCTCATTGACTATGTTTTAGTGCGCCTGAGAAACATTCGTGATGTCCGTCATACTCGAGTGATGCCCAGTGCAGAATGTCAAACAGACCATCCCCTTGTAAGATGTAAACTAAATCTACACCTTAAGCTCAAACCTAAGAGGGGAGGCATCTTAAAGAGGAGACTCCAAGTCAACAATCTTCAACAGGCTGTTGTGAGAGACAATTTCCAGGCAAATCTGCAAGCAAAATTTGAAGACCACCCTACAGATTCTTCTCCTACAGTGCTTTGGCAACATATCAAAAACAGTATCTTGCAGTCTGCTGAAGAATCCCTAGGATTCTCCTTCAAGAAAAACCAATACTGGTTTGATGAAAACAACCAAGAGATCCAGGAGCTGTTGGCAAAGAAGAGAACCGCTCACCAGGCACACCAAGAGATCCAGGAGCTGTTGGCAAAGAAGAGAACCGCTCACCAGGCACACCTCGCCCAGCCATCTTGTCATGTAAGAAAAGCAGCCTTTTAGTCTCGAATGTAGTAAACTCCAACAAAAACTCAGAGACATTGAGAACAAGTGGTGGATTGATTTAGCAGAAAAGACACAACGTTGTGCAGATCTCGGTGATCACAGAGGTTTTTATGAAGCTCTCAAAGCAATGTTTGGACCTACTTATCAGGTCCAAAGCCCTTATACAGTACAGATGGTCAAACACTGATTACTGATAAAGCCTCCATCCTGAACCAATGGGCTGAACATTTTCAGAGTCTCTTCAATGCCAACCGAGTAGTCCAAGGTTCAGCTATCCAACACATGAAACAACAACCAATGAAAAATGAACTAGACACAGCTCCCACTCTGAAGAGACCATTGAGGCCATACAGCAGATGAAAATGGCAAAGCAGCCGGGATCGATGGAATCCCACCTGAAGCTTGGAAACAGGGAGGTCATGTACTGCATGCTAAATTCCACGAGCTCCTTGTGAGTTGCTGGGAAAAAGATAAACTGCCATCAGATCTCCGAGATGCAGTTATCATCACCCTGTATACAAAAAAGGGAACAAAATCTGATTGCTCAAACTATCGAGGTATAACACTGCTCTCCATTGCTGGAAAAATCCTTGCAAGGATACTCCTGAACAGATTAGTTCCTGCCATTGCAGAAGAATTTCTCCCCGAATGCCAATGCGGCTTCATTGCTAACAGAAGCACCACAGATATGGTTTTTGCCCTTAGACAACTGCAAGAGAAATGTAGAGAGCAGAACAAAGGACTGTAGGTAACATTTGTCAACCTCACCAAAGCCTTCGACACTGTGAGCAGAAAAGGTCTGTGGCAGATCCTGGAACGTCTAGGATGTCCCCCCAAATTCCTCAAAATGATTATCCTGTTACATGATGGCCAGCATGGTCAAGTCAGATATGGCGATGCTCTCTCAGAGCCTTTTCTAATAACTAATGGAGTGAAACAAGGTTGTGTTCTTGCACCAACCCTATTTACAATCTTCTTCAGCATAATGCTCCAAAGGGCTACGCCAGACCTACAAGAAGCAGATGGCATATATATACGCTATCGTACTGATGGCAGCTTGTTCAACTTAAGCCGTCTGAGGGCTCGCACTAAGACTCTAAACTATCTAGTCCGTGAGCTGCTTTTTGCTGACGATGCTGCCCTTGTCGCCCATTCAGAAGCAGCCCTGCAGCGCCTCACATCCTGCTTTGCAACAGCTGCAGAGTTGTTTGGGCTGGAAGTCAGCCTGAAGAAAACGGAAGTCCTCTATCAGCCTGCACCACAGGAAGAACACCATCATCCTCACGTCGGCATAGGCACATCTGTGCTTAAGTCCGTTCAGCAGTTCACCTACCTGGGAAGCATCATCTCTTCAGACGCCAAGATTGACAAAGAGATAGATCACAGATTATCAAAGGCATATAGTGCATTCGGAAGGCTTCACAAAAGAGTCTGGAGCAACAAGCACCTGAAGCAAAGCACCAAAATCAGTGTGTACAGAGCTATCATACTGTCTATTCTCCTATATGGGTCTGAAACATGGGTCACCTATCGCCAACACCTACGACTCGAACGCTTTCATCAGCGCTGTCTTCGCACAATCCTAAAAATACATTGGACCAACTATGTGACGAATGTTGCTGTCCTTGAGCAAGCAGGGATCACCAGCATTGAGGCCATGCTATTGAGAACACAGCTGTGCTGGGCAGGGCATGTCTCTAGAATGGAGGACCACCGCCTCCCAAAGATACTACTGTACGGTGAACTCGCCACGGGTCAGCGCAAGAGAGGTGCCCCCAAAAAGAGATATAAGGACTCCCTGAAACAACATCTCAGGCTCGGCCAGATTGATCACCAACAATGGTCCACCCTGGCCTCACATCGGGAGGCACTATCCACAATGCTGTGGCCTCTTTCGAGAAGACATGCCGAATGGGTCTCGAAGAGAAATGACAACGCAGAAAGAACCGCAACTTGGAAACAACATCACCCAAGGAGACTTTCTACTGTGCTTTCTGCAACCGAACTTGCCTATCTCAGATTGGCCTTTTTAGAAATCAACGCGCTTGTAGAAAGCGTGGGATGAGTCCTTCCTGAATCTTCGTTCGCGAAGTAATGCTGAGAGAGAGATACCATCTCCATATAACTTTGTATACATTTTCTTTTAATCTTATTGATAGATTCTTAATCACTCTCCACTTCAGATCCCCTTTCCAATCAAAATCTGTCAGAGGCCCTAGGTCTCCTTCCCATACCTTTTCTAACAGCTTCAGCCCAATTTCTTCACCAATTAATCCATTATATATTTTCCCAATTGATCCCTATAATCCTTTCTCCATTATTTCTTGGTTTGTAAGACAGCATTCCATATATATAGGTGTATTCCCAACATTTGATTGCCATTTCCACCCTTACAACATGATGGTACATATTTGAAAGTAATAACATATAACTATTCTTCTAGAATAATTGTTTGGCCTTATTAATTCAAGTACAGGAAGTCCCTAAGTCATGAACAGGATAGGTTTTGTAGGTTTATTCTTAAGTTGAATTTGTATGTAAATTGGAACAGGTACATTTTAAAGTATAACTTCAGATATATAGATATACTGTATAAACTTTGGATAGCATAAGGAAGGTTTAACACTGCTGTGGTGTTTCTTTTGCTATCTGTGCCTCTGTTCCAAAGATTTCATCTCACTTTCTGTCCCTGTGATAATTGGATGCTTGATGCTCAGGTACTGGGCCCACACNTCAGGCTGGACACACACTGTATTTGGTCTTCAGTTCAGGAATTCAAGTGACCCTAGCTTCTACTATAGAAGTGCCATGGTCGGATCACTGTGCTCTGCGAATCTGAGCAAGCTCCACCACCCTGCAAAGGCACCAAACAGATTTGGGTTTGCCCAAAGAGACTTATGGAACTTAGTAGGTTCCTGAATGCTCTGAGGGATCTGGAGCCTGTCAGCGACTTGATCGAGATGCAAGTGGACGCATGGAACACCAAACTGTCCAGTGCACTTGATGAGATCACCCTAAACGCCCCTCTCCACTCTCGTAGAAATCGATCGCCTTGGTTCACCGAGGAACTTTGATCAATGAAACGAGAGAAGAGACGGCTAGAGAGTGTGTGGCAGAAATTCCGTGATGAAGGTTCGAGATCAGCTTATAAGCAGTTCACAGATGCTTATGAGCATGCTATCAAGGAGGTGAAGAAATTACATTACGCAGCCATGATAGCATCTGCTAACTCACGCCCGGCACAATTATTTAAGATAATTCGGACGCTGACGATGGTCCCTACCATCCTAAACAACGATGATCAGGCCTTGACTGCCGAGGTTTTTCAGAGTTGTTTTGCAGACAAGATCTCGTCCCTCCGCCGGGACCTTCCAGCCACAATTGTTAGAGTGAGCAAACTCAAGACTCCGTGGCCACTCGCTGCACCCACCTTCGATCATTTCCAACCGCTGGAGGCAGAGGCTGTCGATAGGATTGTAGCTGCATCTAGACCGGCCACATGCTCCCTCGATCCGTGTCCCCTGGCTTGTGAAATCTTGCTTGAAGGGATTACATGACCCTCTGTTGAATTTAATTAACAGCTCCCTTGAGCAAGGAGTCTTTCCAGAGGGGTTGAAAGAGGCAGTGGTCTCTCCATTGCTGAATAAACCAGGGTTAGATCCTGCGGTTCCCTCCAATTACCGCCCAGTTTTGAATTTGTCATTCCTGGGCAAGGTGATTGAGAGGGTGGCAATGGAGCAGCTGCAGACTTTCCTAAATGACACAGCCGGACTAGATCCCTTCCAGTCCAGCTTCCATATGAGGCACCGGACGGAGACAGTCTTGGTCTCCATCACACATCAGTTATGTTGCCAGCTTGATCAAGGCAGATCGGCACTGCTTGTGTTATTGGACCTCACAGCAGCGTTTGATACAGTTGATTACAATCTTTTGATGCACCGCCTTGCCGTGGCTAGAGTGAGGGGGCAGGTTTGAACTGACTGTCCTCATTCCTCCACAATTGGAAGCAGCGAGTGCAAAGGGAAGAGTTGACCTCCGGGGGATCCCACTTGCTCTGTGGGATTCCTCAGGGAGCCATTCTCTCCCCTTTGTTATTTAACATCTACATGCGACCACTCACTCAGCTGGTACATGGCTTTGGGCTGGAGTGTCATCAGTATGCCGATGACACCCAGCTCATTCTGAGGATGGAGGGCAGGCCGGACTCCGTACCCGATAATTTCCATCAGTGCCTTGAGGCCGTTACTGGATGGCTGCGAGCTTGCAGATTGAAGGTGAATCCGGCGAAGATGGAGATCCTTTGGCTGGGCTGTCCGGGCAATAGGGAGATCCAACTGCTGACCCTGGATGGCGAGGTACTACGCCCTTAGTCATTAGTAAAAAGCCTGGGTGTCCAATTGGACCCACTGCTGTCAATGGAGGTTCAAATCTCCACTGTCAGCAAAACCGCATTTTTCCATCTGCGGCAGGCGAGGTGTCTGGCCCCCTATTTGTCCCAGAATGACCTACCCACAGTGATCCAGGCCATGGTCATCTTGAGACTTGACTACTGTAACACTCTTTACATTGGCCTTCCCTTGACCGTGATCTGGAAACTTAAGCTGATGCAGAATGCCGCAGCTCGACTTCTCGCAGGAGAGCCTGCGAGTTGCCATATAACACCAATACTGCGGTTGCTAGTTCTTACTTTTAAGGCCTTGTATGGTCTGGGGCCAGTGTATCTGAAGAATCGCCTAATTCCATACAACCCACCGAGATCACTATGTGCTGATGATCAGAACTTTTTAGTCATTTCCAGTGTGAAATCTTTCCATCTGACAACAACTCATTGACGGGCCTTCTCAATCACTGCCCAGGTCCTTTGGAATGCCCTGCCACCAGAAACACGGGTCCTGCAATATTTGAACATCTTCCGCAGAGCGTGCAAGATGCACCTGTTCAGATAGGTTTTGGCTGAGTTGGTTACTCTGTATGTTTTAATCTATGTTTTTATCTGACATTGTTTTATAGTAACTCTACTGTAAACCACCCCGAGCCTCCGGGAGTGGCGGTGTAGAAGTCCAAATAAATAAAATAAAATAAAATAAAATAAAAGGTGTCAGTGGTGGCTGGGAGGGCCATCGTACAATTAAAACTCACGCGCCAGCTGCGACCATACCTCGTGAAGTCTGACTTGGCCATTGTGGCCCACACCTTAGTTACCTCTAGACTGGACTATTGTAATGCACTCTACTTGGGGCTTCCCTTGAAAATGGCCCATAAACTTCAATTGGCCCATTGTGCAACAGCCAGATTAATAACTGGAGCAAATTACAAGGAGTGGTCAACCCCTCTGTTTAAGGAGCTCCATTGGCTGCTGTTTATCTTCTGGTCCCAATTCAAGGTGCAGATTTATTTATTTATTTATTTGTCACGTTTCTATACCGCCCCTCTCAGCCCGAAGGCGACTCGGGACGGTTTACACAGGCAGTCTCTGCCCTCAATAGAACACAGCAACAAGTCAACCCCCCCCCTAAAAAACATATAATAACAATTTAGCAATTAAAACAATTAAAATCTACCTATCTATCTATCATCTATCTATACATATAATAAAACTCAATGTTTGCGGTCGAGTGGCCGAGCGGTGGGGCGAATATGTGCCAGCGTTTTGATTGGCTGGCACTCTGGGATTATTTGCATAACGGGCTATGATTGGCCAGCCTCAGAACTCCAACATTCTACGGCCCCAGACAGAGGGGATTGGTTGCCACTGAGAGCCAGATGACAGTTATTTTCCGTTGGCAATGGAATGTTCATTTTCTGAGAGGATTTCCCTACAGTGAGAGAGTTTCCTGGTGTACTGAGAGGATTACTAGCATTACAAGCTAGGCCCCAAAATAGACAGACATCCTTCAAGCAAGGTGGCAGCATAAACATGTCTCAAAAAAAGGGGGGGGGGAATTGGAAAAATCCCAACAAGAGCAAAAAAGGGAAAATACCAACAGCAATCATGTGAGACTACAGACTACAGAACAGCAACAGGCCAGGCTTCAACAAAAGCAAAAAAAGTCCAGTACATCCACAACAGGAGAGACTCCAGAACAGCAACAGGCCAGGCTTCTACAAAAGCAAAAAAAAGTCCAGCGCATCCAGAGCAGGAGAGACTCCAGAACAACGTCAGGCCAGGCTTCTACAAAAAAAAAAAAAACAAGGCCAGGGCATCCAGAACAGGAGAGACTCCAGAACAGCAACAGGCCAGGCTTCAACAAAAGCAAAAAAAATCCAGCGCATCCAGAGCAGGAGAGACTCCAGAACAACGTCAGGCCAGGCTTCTACAAAAAAAACAAGGCCAGGGCATCCAGAGCAGGAGAGACTCCAGAACAATGTCAGGCCAGGCTTCTACAAAAAAAAAAAAAAACCAAGGCCAGGGCATCCAGAACAGGAGAGACTCCAGAACAGCGACAGGCCAGGCTTCAACAAAACAATTCTTTTTTTCTTTTTCCTTTTTTTTTTTTTAAAAACCCCTTTTTTTAAATAAACATGACCTGGACCAAACTTGGCAAACAGACAACTGGTAACCCAATTTATATCCTGGTGCAGTTTGGGGGAGGATGGATATCAGATGATAGAATTGGCAGCACCTTCACCCATTTTCAGACACCACTGTGACCCCCACCAATGATCTGGACCAAACTTGAGTTTGATTAAGACATAGTGTAATATATGACTAAACTGATATTACCTAACATCCGAAAACAAACAATACCCTTTTCAAATAACCCGGGCACCGCCGGGTCCCCAAGCTAGTCACTTATAAAGCCAAGAAATGGTTAAACTAAAATAATAATTTTAATGAAATTGCTAAATTTATTTTATAATCCCCTAATTTTCTATCTTTTTTCTTATTCCAGGTATGAAGACATGATTTTCAAGAACTGTGGACATGGAAAACAACAGTATGATTTTTGAAATTTTGCTTATGGCCAGGGAAGTTTTTTATTCAACACCAGTTTGAGTCCATTAACAAGAAAATATTGACCATATGGAGGAAATCTTTCCAGAATTCCTTGATTAATTCAACCACAAACCATGCTCGAAGGAAGAATCTGGGATCTGTAGTTCAACATTTTAATTTTACCAAGATCTATTTCTTCCACTTGCATACATCTGGAACATCCATAGACTGCACAACCAGTAGGTTACTTATATGCTGGTCAGCAGACAAGAAACAGGGAGTGTCTCTGACTCGTGGATTAACTGTGAGAAAAAAATTGGGTGGTATACCACTTTCCTCTATGTGAGGTTTGGATAATGTGCGTGTGTGTGTGTGTGTGTATCTGTAAAGTGGACATCTGTGTTTAATAAACTTGTAATTTAGACAGCTAGATGGGATGTCTTGCTCAATCCTTCTCCATAGCATGATTGAACATGCTTAGATTGATTCACATTTATTTTTTGTTTTTTTTTTAAAAAATGCCTTCCATGTAGCTTCCACTTTCAGGAAATGGATTGTCTGCTAGACTTGTATAAGTAACTAATTTAACTTAATTTTCTATAAATAGTTCTTGGCATCATCTAACTTCTGCTATTTTTGACTTCTAATAAGCTATATATGTAAACTCCCTGACAGATAAATCTATTCAGTTGAAATAATTCCCAAATATGATATTGATAGTCTTGTTTTATGCTGTAGTTCTGGCACAGAGTCAAAAACCACATAGATTTTGCAGCCACAGGAATACAAGTTCCAATGAACATAGTGAGTGCATCATTTGATTAACAGATGGAACTAAAATAACCATCATTTTAATAATAAATCTAATTTGGTGGAACCTAGATTTAAAATGCAGGCTTTACCTTCTTGACAATTAATTGTTGTTGGTGGTTTTGTTTCTCAGTTTTGCTTAAAAGAGCAGTCAGTGCTTAAGGACCTACTTCCAAAATATTGGACCACAATACATGAACTGTTAATAAGACTGTTGTATTCATCTGAGGACAAAGCTAATATAATGGTCTGTTGTTGACATAGACATTTGTAGGCATAATACTCAGGTCTGTAATGCATTGATGGATCCTGCAGATCTGGCTAAGCCAAGCCGAATAAAAGCTCCAATGGGCTGATTTTTCTCTCTTTTACTTTTCTAACAATAAGTAAACATGGCTTAGCCAAGTGACATACTAAGACATCCATCCATCCCTACACAGAGTTGCCAGAAGTGGTCATTGTTACTGGACTTTCTCGTCCACATGCATTTTTGGACCAACATATGTACAGTTGGAAAATGAAAAAGAATTAAAAGGAGGAAATGCAATTAAATTTATTTCATTTATTGTGTCAGAAGTGAATTGAGAATACAATTATAATGCATTAAAAAGCCACAAAGTTAAAAACCTGGCATTTTACTACATTTCTTTTGACCAGAAACTGGCCACTTCAAGTGCCTCTGGTGTTGCTGTAAGGAGGTCATAAGAACATAAGAACATAAGAACATAAGAAGAGCCATGCTGAATCGGGCCTCAGCCCATCTAGTCCAGCATTCTGTGTCACACAGTGGCCCACTAGTTGTACACAGGGATCTCTAGCAGAAAGGAGGGCAAAACCTCACCTGCTCCCGACCCCCACAACCAGTACCCGGGAAAATCCTGCCTGCCTCCATCAACACAGAGGTGGCACTTGGATGTCCGTTTCAGTAGCTACTGATTCCCTTGGTATCCATGAATCTGTCTAATCCTGCCTTGAAGCTGTCCAGGCTGACAGCTGTCACAACCTCCTCTGGAAGAGAGTTCCATAACCCAATGACCCTCTGGGTGAAGAAATATTTCCCTTTATTAGTCCTAATTTTCCTACCTTGGAGCTTCAGGGAGTGCCCTCTAGTCCTAGTGTTTTGTGACAGAGAAAATATTTTTTCTTTATTCACCTTTTCTATCCCATGCATGATTTTATACACTTCGATCAAGTCACCTCTTAAATGCAGTCTTTCAAGGCTGAAAAGACCAAGGCGTTGCAACCTGATTTCATAAGGGAGCTGCTCCATCCCTTGGATTATTCTTGTTGCCCTTTTCTGTACCTTTTCCAGTTCCGTTATATCCTTCTTGAGGTGCGGTGACCAGAATTGTACACAGTACTCCAGATGTGGTCTCACCATAGATTTGTAGAGAGGCAATACAACATTTGCCGACTTATTTTCGATTCCCTTCCTGATCATGCCAAGCATAGAATTTGCTTTTTTCACTGCTGCTGCGCACTGGGTTGACATCTTCATTGAGCTGTCCACCAAAACCCCAAGATCCCTTTCCTGGTTTGTCTCGGAAAGCTTTGACCCCATCAATTGGTAGGTGTAGTTGGGGTTCTTTGCCCCAATGTGCATGACCTTACACTTGTTTAGGTTAAAATGCATTTGCCACTTTGTTGCCCATTCACTCATGTTCGAGAGATCTTTCTGGAGCTCTTTACAATCAGTTTCATTTTTAACTACCCTGAACAATTTAGTGTCGTCTGCAAACTTTGCTACCTCAGAATTTACTCCTACATCCAGGTCATTAATGAATAAATTAAAAAGTAACGGACCCAAAACTGAACCTTGGGGTACGCCACTTCTCACCTCTTTCCACCCAGAGAAATGTCCGTTTATTACCACCCTTTGTTTCCTACAGTTTAGCCAGGTTCCAATCCAGGACAAGACCTGTTCTCAGATTCCATGGCTGAAGAGCTTATTTAGGAGCCTTTGGTGAGGGACTTTGTCAAAAGCCTTTTGAAAGTCAAGGTAAACAATATCGACTGGGTCCCCTTTATGTGTTTATTTACACCCTCAAAGAATTCTAACAAGTTAGTAAGACATGATTTGCCTTTGCAGAAACCATGTTGATTTTCCTTCAGCAATGCCTGTTCTTCTATGTGCTTAGTAATTTTTTCTTTAATAATGGTTTCCATCACTTTGCCTGGAACTGAGGTTAGACTAACTGGCCTATAATTTCCTGGATCACCCCTGGATCCTTTCTTGAAGATCGGAGTTACATTTGCCTCCCTCCAGTCCTCGGGTACAGTGCCTGATCTTAGAGAAAGGTTATATATTTTGGCTAGAATTTCAGCAATTTCACACTTGAGTTCCTTAAGAACTCTGGGGTGGATGCCATCTGGCCCTGGTGATTTGTTGACATTTAGTTTAGTAAGGCATGTGAGAACATCTTCCTTGTTTATCTCTATCTGGTTTAATTCATTTAATTCCCTCCCTGAAAAAACTGACTCAGCTGCAGGCATATGTTGTCTGTCCTCCTGTGTGAAAACGGAGGCAAAGAAGTTGTTTAGCCACTCAGCAATCTCCTTGTCTTCACTTATTGTCCCTTTCTTACCATTTTCGTCAAGTGGCCCAACTGCTTTTCTAGTTGGGTTTCTACTTCTGATGTACTTAAAGAAGTTTTTGCTATTTTTTTTGATATTCTTAGCTATATGTGCCTCAAAATCTCTCTTGGCTTTCCTGACGGTTGCTTTGCATTTAGTTTGCCAGAGCTTGTGTTCCTTTCTGTTCTCCTCATTCATTATGTCATTCATTATGCAGGTGGCAGGGCATTGTGTTAGATGGTCTGTGGTTTGTTTTTCTCCATACTCTCATGTCATGGACTCCCCTTTGAAATTCCATTTCTTAAGATTGGTTCTGCATCTTGTGGTACCAGAGTATAGTCTGTTCAGTGTCTTCCAAGTTGCCCAGTCTTCTGCATGCCCAGGAGGGAGTTTCTCATTTGGTATCATCCACTGTTTGAGGTTCTGAGTTTTAGGCTTTTGGACTCTTGTTTGCTGAATGTTCCTGTGAGTTTTTCTGTAGATCTTAGAAAACTATTTCTTTATTTAAGACATTGGCATGCTGGCTAATATCTAAACAGAGGATGTGTCGGAGATGTCAATGCCAACAGGTATCAGATGGTGCAATACTGGCTAAACCGTATATTTTTTCCAGTGGCGTAGGGTGTAAACATCCTGTGATAATGTGGCATGTATCATTAAAAGCCACATCCACCATTTTAACATGATGAGATGTACTCCACACTAGACATGCGCATTCAGCAGCAGAGTAGCAAAGTGCAAGGGCAGATGTCTTCACTGTGTCTGGTTGTGATTTGGCATGCACTTTGGGATTTCTACACTCCACTAGTTTAATTAACTCTGGGAATCTGAGTTAAGGAATGTAGCTCAAACTTATCTGCTTCATAAACAGTCCAACTGCAAGTTTCATTTGTGGTACACAATGATGCACTCAGACTCATACTTATTCAATACAGGAAAGGAAGCTTGATAAGTATATCCAAAACATGAAGTAGGATATATGTGGAGACAAATCTAATAGGGATGTGCGATCAATGAAAAAAAATGTTTCAATACCCATTAAAAATTGAGGAGGGTTGAATTGTAATTGTGGGTGTTCCCAAAGTTATGAACCTAAATTTTTAAACCTAAACTCTTTTGTTAAGTAATTGAGCAAGTGGGGAAACTTCAGGGGCTCATTTCTTTCTAATTTTAGAGCTATTGAGATGGAACTCACTATAAGTGTACAAAGTATTTTCCACTGTTAGCCCACCAAGTTTCAGAATGTTACACTCACCCACAAATTTTTGGGAAATTTTTGGATTATTTACACACAACATATTTTAAGAAAAACTACAAGAGCGATCTATTTAGATTTTATATACAATGCACAAGATATTGTGGCTGGGCCATCTGGGTGGGGGGGAAGTGCCAGTTGCCTACACTGGATGGCGAGGCTCTATGCCCGTCATTGCTAGTAAAGAGCTTGGGAGTCCAATTGGATCCACTGCTGTCCATGGAGACTCAGGTCTCCACGGCCTGCAAAGTTGCATTTTTCCATCTGCGCCAGGCTAGGCGGCTGGTACCCTACCTCTCCATGAATGACCTGGCCACGGTGATCCAGGCGACGGTCATCTCGAGACTGGATTACTGTAACGCCCTTTACATCAGCCTACCCTTGGGGATGATTCGGAAGCTCAAGTTAGTGCAGAATGCCGCGGCACGCCTTCTCGCCGGGGCATCGGCGAGATGCCATATTACACCAATATTGCGGCAACTGCACTGGCTGCCCATCGAGCACCGGTGTTAACCTTTAAGGCCTTGTATGGTCTTGGGCCAGTGTACTTGAGGGACCGCCTTTCACCATATTGTCCCCAGAGATCCCTACGCTCCGGTGTACAAAATCTTCTCAACGTCCCCTCCATCCGGCAACTCCACCTGTCCTCAACAAGACAAGGAGCATTCTCGGTGGTGGCACCAACCTTATGGAATGCCCTACCTGAGGAAGTCAGAGGTATCATGGAACTGTCCTCTTTTCGCCGAGCCTGCAAGATGACTCTTTATCGCCTGGCTTTTCCAGTTGAGTAACTGTTATGCTTTCTATGTAGTTTAGCTTGCTTTTAGAATTATTTTAGCGCTAGTAATGTTTTAGATTAAATCATTGCTTAGGCCCTTTCCCCGCCTACGCAGTGGGCGGGGAAAGGAAATTACCTCCTCGCACGAAGGGAGACTATTGGTTCCTTGGGAATCTTCTGGGAGTGGGCGGAGGCTGCCTATGTTGGGGCAGCCTCCTGCTCCATTCTTGTTCAAGGTGTTGAAGAGACAACACCTGATGATCCTTTGGCAAGAGCAGGCCTCTACGCTTTGGTTTGGTTTTATATTGTTATAATAATAATATAAAAGAAATGTGATGTATATATATATAGTTATAATATATGAATTGATTAATATCATGGATTGAATTATAATGTATATAAATTGATTAATATCTTATATTGAATTATAATATATACAAATTAATTAATATCATGGATGAAATTATAATATATACAAATTAATATCATGGATGGAATTATAAAATATACAAATTAATTAATATCATGGATGGAATTATAATATATATAAATTAATGTCATGGATTGAATTACAATATATAAATTAATTAATGTCATGGATTGAATTATAAAATATATAAATTGATTGATTAAAGTACAATAAAGTATGATAAAATAGGTGTATATATATATATATATATATATATATATATATATATATATATAGTAAGAAGATAGGAATTAAATTTGTTGGGCATCCCCTTGGGCCTGGGTCGGCAGGGCCCAGGTTTGCATGTGAGGATTTAGGCTCGGGCATCCCTCCCATCTTTACCTGGTTTGGGCCTACGGGAGGCTCGTTGTTTTTCCTGGGGGTCGGGGCCTGGGGGTCCGAGTTGTGCGCTGGGAAGCCTGAGGCATTTGGCCTGGGCGGCCCCCTCGCTGGGCGCCTGGCCGGGCTCCTTCGGCTGCCAGCGCCCATTCATCCTCTTTGTAGGTCCTTTTTCGGCCCGAGCTGGCTTCCAGTGGGCGCGCAGCAGCATTTCAGGGCCCGTTTGCCCTGCGTGGCCTCCTGCTGGCGCCTTGCCTCGCTCCGTGGGCAGCTGGCGTCTTCCTCCCGTTGGGAGCGTGGACAGGCTCGGGCCCGCGCCACGGCGCTGCCTGCGGGCGCGCCGCGCGTTTCGGGCCCGTTTTTCGGCTGGTGTGCCTCCTTGCAGGCGCCTGGCCTTGCTTCTGCCTTGGGCCGCCTCCCGACCTCGTGGTCGAGCCAGTGCTCCTGGGGGCGGCCATCTTGGAGGTGGGGTTGCGGGCTCCATCTTGAGAAGGTCGACCTCAGCGGGGCGGAGCCTCGGCGGCCATTTTAGGAAGGTCGCGGTGGCCATTTTAAGAAGGCAAGTTGGGGCCTCGGCGGCCATTTTAGGAAGGTCGTGGTGGCCATTTTAAGAGGCCAAGTTGGGGCCTCGGCGGCCATTTTTGTGAAGACCTAGCGGCCATTTTAGGAAGGTCACAAAGATAATAATATAAATAAATAAATAAATAAAATTACTATTAAACAAAATAAAACAGAAGGAAATTGACATTACTAAAACAAATAATTTATATATCCTTGTGATATTGGTAGGTTCCTGAGCCACTTTCTCCTGACATTCACCCATCTTTGAAAGCATTCTAGAGGTGGTGAGGTCTGTGAAACTAGAAAAGGTGGTTTATACATCTGTGAAATGTCAAATTTAGAATAAAGAACTATTGTCTATTTTAGGCAAGTGTTAATATTGCACTTGATCAATTGATCTGCAACGAATGCCTTGCAGCTCTGGTGCTTGGCTGCTTCATGCCAGGGGATCATTTGTAGCAGGCGTTAGCTGGCCATGATTGTTTCTTGTCTAGAATTCCCCTTTTAAAGCAGCGTGCAGTGCCCAGCAGGGCCACTGCATGCTATGGCTGGTTTTATCAACTGACACATTATACATCAAGGTCCCACATCCCCAGGGTCTGATTTTACCCAACAACATTATCCATCGCTTTTTAAAACAAAATTCTTCTCCCCGAGGGCCAGTGGGATAACATGGTGCCTTGTCCCTCTTTTGAGTTT